>QVRM01001358.1:0-26134 GCA_003439945.1 Dermanyssus gallinae | reverse complement strand
CTTTAATTTGGGGATTTAATACATATATATGTATATATATATATTTTTTTTTTGTATGGGACCGTCTTCTTCGGGCGGCAAATTTACTTAAGTTCAATAACTCTTCATTGAGCTTGAAATGTCCATTATTACATAAATTCAAACAATTATAACTATTCAGGTAATTTTGCAGAAAGGCTATCGCCCGTGTCTGCCCGCTTAAATATATATATATATATATATATATATATATATATATATATATATATAAATGTATATCCGTCTGTTGACTGTCATATATAGTTATGCTAATATGAGCGCATTTTAAGGTGCATACAAATACAACAGAATGTACAACTTTCCGTAAATAAAATCTTAATGCAAGCGTTGGTAACCCAAAGGGACGTGATCAATTCAAAGCGAGTAATGCAAGCTTGTTTTTAGCTGTTTTGTGCCTGCCGCCAAACTTCAAGCTCTGAGTGCATGCGTTGAACATGTCTGTGAAGATCATTACCGTTCTGGATACGATTCCCGCGCCTCATCGAGAGTACCGGTTCAAGCGCCCATTGAGAAGCGAGGGTCTGCGGACCTTTGCTGAAGTGCCAATCTATGTTGTTATACGTATCTATGCAGTCGGCATTGAAGATGAAAGCAAAATCAAGTACGTACAATAAGAAGAGACGTCTGACAGTCTCTCCCTTTCAGTATACGTTCGTGAGGCAAAACTGTTGTTATCTCCAAAACGATATTTAAATAAATGTTTTATTAAATTAAGCTAGCACAAAATTAAAATAGGATGACAAAGATAAAGACGAAAAAGAGGAAGAAGAAGAGGATCTAATCGTGTTGTTCGTTAGGTGTCCGGCTTCGTGAATAAACGCGCCCGTACAGGCGATGCTAAAGTTTTCGAGCTGACCCTCAGCCAAGATTTAACGTCCACGGAACTGTTTTCACATTGCCTCATAGACGGACAGGCGATGCTAGCCGATTACAAACAGCTAAGTGGTGGAGCGACAGATAACATAGAACAAACGTAAGACGAAAGGTAGAAGAACCAGACGAAGATGAAAGAACGAAAGGAAAAAAGAAACAGAAAGAGAAAACAGAAGAAACGAACGCGCAACGAGCCAACCTCAGTTGAGCCAAGTAGGCTCGTTGGCTGGCTCGATGGCATTCTGCCAGCTAGAGGAATTCGTAACGGACGCGGCGATATCGGGTTCGATCCGACGGCAAAAACGCACGCCGAACGAACTCCTCCCTTGCTGTGCCTCATGCGTCGGGGGGCGTCAGGGCGCGTCAGGGGTGGCCTCTCGTGGGTGGCCAGCGTCCAGCGAGCATCGTGCTCGCTTCGGCATTAGCTGTCTCGCCCGTCCGGCCAGCCGATCAGTCAGTGGCTTGTTGGACATTCGCCCCTTGTTGCAGCTGCTGCTGAGGTAACTTTTGTCGGGCTGGCTCTCCGCCTCTCTCGTTTAATGCCTACGGAATCGCTCTCGTATTGCTTCATAACGAAGAATAAATACAACCCCAATAAATACAACTCATGCGCAACGGTGGGGGATCGAACCCGTGCTGCACCCTTGTTTCTTCTCCTCCGGTCGTAAGGCGCACAAGGCGAATGCACCCACCATGCCACCACCACCGGGCTCAACTTGTTGTTGTTGCTGCTGCTGCTATTAATGGCCTCAATTTGGCCTCGACTTGGCCGTGTCTTGGCCTCACTGTTTCCTCATCGTTGTCGTCGTCGTTAAGTCAGGACCATTAACAACAACAACAGCAGCACGATTGGTGGCTTCTTTCGACTCCAGTTGTCCGAAATCTTGCTAGCTTGTTTCGACAGCGCACTCTGAGTCACCATGCGTGCGCGTTGATTATCGCCACGAACATCATCATTCACGTCTCTGAGCGGACACGAATAGCGTACATATAACCACGGTCGGTGCGCAAGCGGTAAACAAAAGAAAAGTCCTTGTCTTGGTTATAAAAGTGTGGACTAGACACAAAAGAAAGTATCGTTTTGTTGACAGCACCTCAACCGTCTAAAGTTTTCGGGCTGACCCTCAGCCAAGATTTAACGTCCACGGAACTGTTTTTCACATTGCTTCATAGACGGACCCCCATAAATACAAATGTGCAACGGTGGGGCTCGAACCCGCGCACCTATGTGTCTCCTCCGGTTGCGAGGCGGAGACTTAATCCATCACGCCACCGGGCTCGACACCTCAACCGTCTGTCCATGCCGAACGCCCGCTGGATTGCAAGCAGCGAAGAATAGGATTTGGAATTAAAAGCAGCGAACGATGGGATAAGCCAAATCTTCGCCTCTTTCATACATTTTTTGCGCATGTCGTTGTGTGCCTGTCTCGAACACGTGGACAGTGACTCGCACGGCATATATATATATATATATACATTGTTTGATCTATAGACAATATGTGTGTTAGTAATTGTTAATATTATTATTATTACTATTACGAAGGCACTTTCCCGTGACCTCGATTTGAAAGCGATAGAATACAAATCACTCTCTTCATTGCTCCGTTTCAAGTGTAGTACTCGAGCGTTTCGTTTCTTTCTGCGCCATTTTAATAGGAAATGACGCACATATTGATAAATCTAGTCCTCTGCGCGACGCATTTGTTTCCAGTTGATTTATGACCTGCGATTATTCATGCACGTGTACAGATGTATATATATATATATATATATATATATATATACGGGTATGTGACCGAGCTACGAGTGTCTTGTTATTGATATTTCTCTTGGACTCTATGGGCTCTACGCGTTACGCGTCGGGTTTATTGTAGCCCGGTTTTTTAGTTGAAGTCGTTCAAGAAGTGGTGACTGTTAGTAGACTGACAGGGCAGTATTACATCTATGCAGATGTAATATATTTTATGTACGCGTATACACATACATGTATATAAAGCAGTAAGCATATAAGCGCCAGACCACATCCAGGTCAGTTACAGACAGCCGAGAAGACTCGGGAACGTCAGTTTTAGGACGGGTACATTTCAAAACCGGACGATGCAGCCAGCCGAGCAAAACTGCGCGGTTTCCAAAAACGTGGGAGAGAGCTGCACGGAGACATTTACGCCAGAGGCTTTCCCATGAGGTCCAACGGGACGACACGTTCTCAATTCTGGGACCGCTTGCCGATTAATGTCGGCCACGGTTAATCTCGGCTGAATGTAAACACGTTTACTTAGACAAAATTATTGTAATATGCATTTTCAAGAATAAAAGGAGACTGAGAAATACGTTGATCTTATTTCATGTTACGACGCTGTTCCACGAACGGCGATTGTAGTTAGCCAGTTATAGTATGAAATTTAATTAGTAAAAGAGCACTACTACGTCACTCGTTAGGGGCGTGACGTACTGCACTCCAGCTGAGTTGGCAATTTCGAAATTCGTACAATTTCGACAAATAGCTAGAGCTCTTCCTCTTACTAGCCGGTCCTTCGACGGCAAGTCTCCGTACGTCGAATCTCCAATCTCGGCCAACTTAACAGGCACAACAGAACAAGTGTAAAAACATAATTATGATAATGCTTATAATGAAGATGTACCAAGTAGTCAACACTGGTGCGGAACACATCGGTGTCATAATTACCGTCACCATCGCTTTAACAGTCGCAGCAAGACTTTCCATCAATCATCGCTGAGGTACCGATTAATCATCAACGAACACGACGGTGTGCTCTGTCTCTGTATAGGAGGACTGGTTGTGTCGCAATTGCACATTGTGTGCTCCTATGTCGGCGGCAACAAGGCCAGTGTCACAGATTTTAGTAATATCGTATCTATCTCCAAAACAGGACTCTATGTTCCGTGAAAAACACATATTTGCTTTAACGAGCTCTACAATTGCTCATATCTCCGCCCCCTTGTTCCATTGGCGAAAAAAAAGTATTTTTTCGCCGAGTTGTATTAGACCCCAGACTTTGTTGAACGACTTCTGGAAGACCCTATATATATATATATATATATATATATATATATATATATATATATATATATATATATATATATATATATATATATATATATATATATATATATATATATAGTGTGTATAGATTCAATCTTTTTCTATTGGGCGTGTCTATTAGTGGACAACGTGATGAAACAGCGTCGCGTTGACGCGCGGCGGCTGCGGCTGCGGCAAAAAAACGGTGGCCACTCTTCTAAGCGACGCGACGCGAGGCTGACAGAAGGGTGGTGCACCGGCGCGCGATCCGCCGTAGTTTTCGCGCCGTAATCGAATACATCATTGACGTGTCTGTTGTCGGATGCATCGGATGCTGTCTAGCAGCACGAACCGAACCGGCCGTGCGCTTCGCTGTGCTTTGAGTCAGTTTGAACAGTGAAAAAGGCAGCGCGAGGTACAGACGGTTGGACGTTGACGACGACAATGACGGTGACAACGACGACGACGACGCAGCGTCAAACGACGATCGCCAATGGTCACTCAAGATCCAAAGTCTATCGTTGTCGTCGTTGTCGTCGTCGTAGTCGTAGTCAACGTCGCCGCCGCCGCCGCCGCCGCTACCGCTGCTTGGTTATTGGCTTGACTTCATTAGAGGCAGGCGCGAGCGTCAAGCAGGTCTGTCTCGTCTGCTTCTGCTGCGGCCGTTGCTGCTGCTACCGTCTGACACTTCGTTAGCGTCACATCATGGACAGACCATATCGTCGCTGCTGCAGCGAACGCGGAAGCTGAACAAAGTCAACATTTAAGTTGGCGTCGACACTTACAGGTACAAAGATAGCAAAAACGACAACAACGACAACAACAACAGCATCATCATCATCGACTATAACAACAACAACAATAACAACAACAACAACATCATCGACTATATTAACAACACCAACAACAACAACATCATCGACTATAACAACAACACCAACAACAACAACATCATCGACTATAACAACAACAACATCATCGACTATAACAACAACAACATTATCATCAGCATCAGCATCATCGACTATAACAACAAATAGCAACAAAAACTACAGCTTTTACCACTAGTACTACTACTATTACTACTGCCACACTAACACACAATTTGGAGAAGGTAGGAGGGACAGCGAAAGCTAACCATCAAAACGCGGAAGGGGGAGCTGGTCATGATGGTCAGTCGAAATCTAGTGGCGCTGTTCTCATCCGCTGGCATCGGCGGTGCACGTTTACTTGAGTCAAACGCTCGGAAGAAGGCGAAGACGAAGACCAAGAAGAAGAAGCTGGACTGGTCGGGCTTCGGGGACACTCGAGCCGTCGGTGGTGTTGTCGGGGATTTCCACGCGGCCTGGTCATCATTATCACCATCATGATCTTCTAGCTAGCTATTTATTTACCTATCAATCATCATCTATACATCTTTAATCAATCATCATCTAGACATCTTAATCAATCAATCATCATCTAGACATCTTTAATCAATCAATCCTCTCTCTCTCTCTCTCTATCAACGCCCTCCCCATCAATCGGACACTGCTGTCAACTAGAAAAACGCTATTGTTTCTGCTGCTGCTGCTGCAGTGAAGCCTCACCACCACCACCCCCACCACGATGGCGGGGTGTTGAATGACTCGGTCGTTCATCGTCGCTGCTCAATGCAACATAGTGGGGGGGGGGTGCCAATTTGGTCATTGGCGTTCGGCGTTGGGCGCTTCCTAAAGTTTTTTACATTGTCCTCTACTGTGTGTGTCACAGAGTTATCACGATGTCTGTCTGTCCGTCTGTCTATCTGGACGGTTGGTCGATCGGTCTCTTTATTTGCTGGCTCATTAAAGATCACTTTGTCGTTAAAGTTGGTTTGATGCGTAGTCAAGTCGGCGATGGGTCCGGCTGGAAATAAATAAACTATCTCTCTCTCTTGTCTCTCACATCTCGCACTCTCTTTCTCTCTGTCTGTCTCTCTCTCTGTATTCCTGTTATTCTGTCTCGCTTTGCATCGTCCGTCAGTGGATGCGAGTGGATGAACATCGGCCGCTGTTCATTGTTCTCGTTCGAAGGTTGACGGCCCCTGATTTGTGCTGTGCCAACTTAGCCAAACAAAAAAATGCCACTTTACAATCTCTCTCTCTCTTTTGGATTGGCTTACTTTTGGAGTGCGCTGTGTATAAATGGCTATATATATATATATATATATATATATATATATATATATATATATATATATGCCTAACGAATTGTTTGCATTTTGCGGCGTACTAAAGTGTAAGTTTAAATACAACGCACTGGCATAGAATAGCACCATATTTGCTGATGTTTGGCTGCAGGAATTGAGACGATTCTCCCGCAGGAAACGGTGTAATCAACAGGGCAAACACGAGCATATCGGTGACAAAACTGGCTTATCTATTAAAAAACGGGGGCTGCGTGTAGTTATTTTGTTCAACTTACAGCGAGCGTTACTTGTTTGTTGCAATGTTTCGAAAAGCTTTGATCGACCACTGGAGACGAAGCCCTGTCCTTGAGGACCGTGTGTGTGTGCGGAAATTACAAATAATTTGTGTGAAAATCTGTACGACAAAATCCGTGGAGAATGTTCAAAACAGCAGTGGATGAGGAAAATGTGGCCCGCGTGAAGGCTTCGAATTCCGAAAATGAAGAATATTTGGATGAGAAAGACGCGATTCGATGGGCGCGAGTCTGTGCTTGAAACCGTTGAGGTGAAGTTGTAATTATTAGAGATGTGTTTTGATGGGTGAATCAACCGCCTTAATAACTGTATAGAAATTGGAGGGCATTTTGTCATGTATAAATACGTGAATATATATGATTGATTGATTGATTGATTGATTTATTATTCGCTTGGCATGCATACCTAAATACACATGTCACCCTTTTTATCAGGGGCGCTTAGAGCGGCAGCATATATGTTACCTATGCATCTGAATAATCAATGTACACTTCCATACCTACTGAGTATTTGCTTTCCATTGGGACAGCCTCTTCTTTGTAATATCGACCAGGTCCTTTCTAACGTTTGGTCCTAGAGCTAGGGCATCCGACAGCTCTATATCTCTGCTTCCCCCTAGGGCTGTACATTCTTTAACAATATGCTCAATTGACTCATTCCCTAGTCCACATGCTCGACATTCTGTACTTTGTCCCTCCATATATTTAGCTCTTTGTATCCTTGTATCCAACATCCCTGCCCTGGCATCTGCCAATAGCCCGCTCGCTTTTGAATTATCGTATACCCATTCTACCCCGCCCCTTTCCGTCTTTTCCTTTCCATATATACTTGCCAAACTCGATCTGGAACCCATCGCCAATTTCCATTTGCCTGTATATGACTTGTTCACCCTCGATTTCACCATCTTCTCCGATATTCCCGCTCTGGCCCATTGCTGACTATTGTACCCAATCTCCCTAGCTGCAAATTCTACTCTGCGATCCCACTTCGTTTTCATCTTTAGTGCCGTCTTTACCAGCTGCATCTGTTTAACCCATCTTTTATTTGTGACACTTTTAATCCTAACACTAAATCTTAGCTTACTTTGTACTTCCCTTTGTATAAATTTTGACATTCCTCCTTCGCCCTCAAGAAATTCCCTAGCGCAATTAAAACGGCAACCCAATGCAAATCTTATCACTTCTCTTTGTATTGTTTCTAACTTCTTTCCTAACCCCGCGCTGTGGACCAGAGAGGCGTTAGCAAAGGTCAATCCTGGCACATACATGGCCTTCCATATATTCCTTGTTACTATATATTTGTTAAACCCCCAGAGGCCCTTACACCTTACTGCATTTCTTCCTCTTTCAGCTTTCTTCCTCCGTAATATCTCTTCTTTTTCTAGATAATTCCCCCCTGTAGTCATTGTCACCCCAAGATACTTGTACTCACTTTTATACTCCAATTCCTTCCCCTGTACTACAAGCTTTCTTTCCTCCCTAATTCCGTTAAATACTAAAATTGCACTCTTTTTTTCATTAAACACCATGTCTAGTTCCTCCGCTGCTTCCCCACATGCATTCAACATTTGTTGAACCTCGCTAGTGCCCCGCCCTAACACTACCATATCATCAGCAAACAGCAGCACAGGTGTCTTGATATATACACCTTTTTCCCCTATCTGCCACCCTAAACCCGTTTTATTAATCATTCGCGCTATTCTCTCTATATACATAAAAAAAATAACCGATGACAACGGACAGCCTTGCCTGACCCCCTTAGCGACTATGAACTCTCTAGATTTTTCGGCTGCTATTATTATTCTTACCGTGTTATTTCTGTAAATTTCTTCCAGCAACTCTACCCAACTTCTCTCCAAACCCTCCTCTAGCATAATTTTATACAACTTTGTTCTGTCCACCATATCATATGCTTTCTTAAGATCTAAAAATCCTGCCACACACCCTTGTCCCCGCAATCTCGATGTTTCGACAACCTGACTTAGTAGGAAAAGGTGATCGTCTAGCCTATATCCTTTCCTAAATCCGCATTGCCATTCTCCTATTTTCTCATTTGTCTCCAGAATACTCTGCATCCTATTCTTAAACACTTGCATAAATATTCGATACGCTATAGGTGTAATTGTGATCGGTCGCCTATTTTGTAGAGTGTCATTATCTACCCCCTCCTTGGGAATAAGAGAAACTCTTCCCTTGCGCCAACCCTCCGGGATTCTGCCCCCTCCAAATATATTATTAAATTGCTTCGTTAGATAATGCACGTACTCTTTTCCCAAAGCCTGTACAATTCCTACCGAAATCCCGTCAAGACCACACGCCGTTTTTGGATTCATTGTCTTTAACACGCTTTCGATCTCGTCTGCTGTGGTTGTAATTTCTGTGCTAGTTCTTGTCTTTTCTATACTGCTCACGTTAGTCGTAAAAAATAGTGCTTGTAACGCGGTGTCCATTTCATCTATTGTGTATGTTCTGTCCTGGACGTTATTTGTCATCCTTGTTTTTTCCTGTCTGACATAGTCCCAAAACTGTTTGGCTCGCTGGCCCTTGGGGGCCCCTAAAATCCTGTTAAATTCTCTCTCGTCTGCGTTTTTAATTGCATCCTGTATTAACATTTGAGCTTTATTCTTGGCTTCCTTGTAATTTTCCCAATACTTTTCTGCCTTATCTGTGTCCCTTCCCATTACCTTTCTATGCTCCTTACTCCACCTTTTCCTTTCCATTATTGCCGTATTTATTTCGTCACTCCACCATCCTCGTTCTCCTCCCTTTTGAACTCCCCTCCCTATCTTACAACACTTGTCATATGCCTCCTTAATATTCCTATGCATCTCGTCTACCTGCCTTTCCCCATTTGCCACTAAGAGCTGTTTTATATATTCTACTTTCTGTGCCCATTCGTGTTTATCCAGACATTTCTTTTGTACAACTACGCGTCCTGGCTTCTTCTTCCTCCCACTCACTTCTACCCAATTATGATCACTTCCAACATTGTATGTTTTCTCTTCGTCTATCTTGATTTCTTCTACCCATTTATCTATTTTACCCTTCGTCAGTACATAATCTACGCACGACTTTCTATCCCCCTGCGTGTACGTATATCTCCCTTCTACCCGCGGGTCCAAATTTAAAATTTGGGCCTCACTCGACTCTGCTAATTGTATTAGTCTTCTGCCTGCTCTGTCTTCTCGTCCATCTAGCTGTTCGATATGTGCATTCCAATCTCCCAAACATATTACCCCTCCTTTATCCTGATATTCCTCCATTACTTTATATACCCTTTCAAATAGCTGGTCATCTTCTTCTTCCGTGTTGCTTGGCGCTCTGTATACCCCCATTACGGCCCCGATTGTCCCTTCCATGCGTATCTCTATAACCACCAGATCCTTCATTTTGGCATTCACAACTTCTTCGCACGAAATAGCATCCCTAGTTAATATCCCAACTCCCCCAAACCTGTTTTCTCCATTGTCCGTATTCCGATTTGTACCATACCAATTATATCCCTTTAAACCCGGCGGCACTTCCATCTCCCGCAAATGCGTTTCCGTTACTATCATGATATCCACAGACCTTATTGTAAGTAATTTATATAATTCTTCCCACTTTCCTCTTCGCCTCCCCCCTCTCATATTTAGCATGGCAACCCGTTCAAAAGGAACATTACTCCTAGGCTTTCCCTTTGCCCTGCTTCCTCTTTTGCATCTTAGGCCAACCTTCATCTCCTCCCCTCGATGCCACTGATGGCCAACCGTCTGATCACTTCCAATGCCCCCTTGATCTCCGCTGCTCCTATGTGTTCCCCCTCCCTCGAGAAAGAGCTCCCGTTGCCCCGTTTTCCCCTGTACCTGTTGTCCCACTCTTCCCTGTATCCATGCTGTCCCCTCATCTCTCTTATGTCCCTGTATCTGTTGTCCCATCCTGTGTGTCTGTAGCGTACCGTTTGCCCCTCGTTTAAATGCCCATACCGCGTGCTGCAAAAATTTGTGTTTGGGACTCGCATTTCCGGTGCGCCGCGCTGATTTTGTTGATTCCACGTCTGCATCCCCCTAACGTGCTCTGTTGCCCTATATCCTACTTGGGCATTGACTACTTTAATTATAGTAGGCCTGACTTTGTGCCAATCGCACGCTCTTTTGCCAATTGGCCGTGCCGCTAGTACCGCACCTACCTCCCCGTAGTGCACTCAATCAAAGGCCATGGCCCTTGGATTGTCTTGAATGTATTCAAGAGACAAGTATTCGTAATTCGCTGCTCTGACCAACTGCATTATTTTTCTATTGACTGCCCTGCACGTACCCCGATAGTCCCGCCCTTTTTTAGTATCCACGACCATTGGAAGCGAACACACTGTCAGTACTACGTTACTCCGTTTGCAAAATTCTATCAGGTTTTGTATGTGTGTGCTTATCTCATTCACAGCACCTTCTATATCCCGAGCCTGAAACACATCTACCAGTCCCCCATGAAACACTAGCCTATGTTCCACATTATTGAACATTTGAATATATTGCTTTGTTGCTGCCACAATATCCCTTACTCCTCGGCCCCTCATAGTGATAAAATAAACCCCTCCTGTATTAATAGCCACCTGATTAACCTGTTTCTCTATTCTACCTACGTTTGAATCTCCAGCAACTACCACCTGCTTTCCTATTGATTTGTTAACTACCGCCTCCTCTGGTCGATCAAGTAAACTTATCCGATTTAACTGCTGCTCTTGTTGTTGTTGCGGTTGATGTCGCTGTTGCGGTTGCTGCCGTTGCTGCTGTTGCTGCTGCTGCTGTGTTTCGACTGCTCTCCTCTCTCCTTCCTCTCGCTGACTAGACTCGATCTCTCTCTTCTCCATTTGTGGGCGCGCCTCTCCTCTGGCGATCTCGTATATATATATATATATATATATATATATATAACGGGCGGGACAGATTGGCAGAAATGGTCCACTATTCTGGCAAATGAGTCGCGGATTTGATCCCGTCGCAACGAACACCATTTCGATGCGATCTTTCTATCGACGATTTGCAGATTTGGGCTAAGCTTATAATAAATAATCCACGAAGAGTACACCGAGTGCGTCTGTCGACTGTGCTCTCAGGCGTGTACGAAGTTTCATGCATCTGCCTGCCTGGCCCTTGCGAAGAGATCACTGCACTGCCTCTCTCGTATAACATGCCGCGAGGAGCTGAGTGTATAATTGTATAATATGTATAATTGTTCATGTTATATGCATACTCAATATGAGTGAAATAAATACGATGATTTATAATAAATATTAAACAAAAAAATATATAGCGTCATAGTATGGACTAGCGAAGGTAATACATTTTTATTTAACAGTTGTGTCGTCTTAAGAATGGGTTTTGCTCGGACAATAACCCGCCGTATTCTCTAGATTCGAACAAATATAAATTCGTTTAGAATACAAGTGCAATTCACAAAGGATCTGTTCTAGTCATAGACTATATGGTTTTGACTCCATTGTGACGTTTTAAATACCAACAGTACAAGGGTAAACGTTTAGACTTTTTCTGGGTACAATGTCTGACCCAGTGCCGATTTTATTCAGTTGCATTCGACCTGACAGTAAGTCTTCTTCTTTCCACGTCCAGCTTATGCCCTTCCTGAACCTGGTTTAATTAGAAGTGAACACGACAGGCGACAAAACGCCACGCTCCATTGCTGGACATCTGTGTGGATCAGACGACGATTCCTGCAAAAGCAGCTCGAGCGCATCTTCCCGATCTTTTGAAGAGCACATCGTTTTTGCGTTGGTCAAATGGCGAAGCCCATCTTTGTTCTGCTGTCCGCTATTGTAAAGCTCTCGTTCATATATATATATATATATATATATATATATATATATATATCTATATATGTGACTGTGTATATGTGCGTCTTCGGCGACTTCACTGTCAGCCTACTGGTCTGGGTCGATTCTTTCTGTTCTGCCTTCTCTCGCTCTACCACCGTGATCTACCTGTCGCATCTTCGAGGCATTCACTCACATAATGGCAACGACGACGGGTCATCGAACGTCGCTATATTCCATAGCTGTTAGCGTTACACCGTGTTACGAAGCGGTCATCTAGGACATTAGCGGCGTCGTCCACGCGTCTCCGTATCCGAGAACAAACCTCCTTCGTAGTAGCCGAGTGACCGTAATGCTCCGAAGTAAAGCCACAGCCATCGCCATCCGGCCGATCGCCGCGGTGCTTACGTGGTGCCACCATGACTCCATCAACTTCTGAGCTTCGCTAGCCATTGGTTCGGCGTGGAGCGTTTTGAGCTTCGCTCTTGCGAGCACATTGTCATCACACTAGTATCCAGCGGTGACCCAGCAATGGGTCGCTGCGTCTACGGCCCGATTTTTGGTGTCCCTCCGAAGGTTTGCTTAAGCCAGAAAGAGACAACCCGTATTTCGTTCTATCGTTTCTTTTGTACTCCCGTCTAACTTTGCCTATATATATATATATATATATATATATATATTTTTTTTTTTTTTATATAATGGTTAACATTTATTAAGAATACAAATGGAGCGACAATTGTCTCCAGTATATATATATATATATATATATATATATATATATACTGGAGATATATATATAAATAAGCGTGAAGAAGATGGAGTATTATGAAGAAACATCTTGAACTGTATACTATACTCAATCTGAGTGAAATAAATATAATGGAAGAATATATATATATATATATATATGTATTTATATATATATATGTATATATATATATATATATATATATATATATATATATATATATATATATATATATGTTTCTTTTTAAGTACAACAAATTCAGTTTGACCTTACTTGACCTGTTCTGCATGTCTCCAAGAGAATGCAGTGCCTTTCGCTGACACTGTAAATCATGTTCGTGCGGTCATATATCCTACTTGCGAATTGCGGCAACTTCAAGATTGAGATGCTCTGCAATGTAAAGACTTGACACTAACATGTCATGAAACTGTAACAAGAATAGATGCATTACATATTGTACGCCGTGGCTGAGCATAGGCATTTATGGCATAGGTCTGCACGACACACACTGTGGGACAAGTTGTTCCTCTATATGCTCGATACACTCGTCGTTGTCATAGCTGTTGCCGCCGTTTGATTTTGAACTTACTGAACTGGCCATGACAGAACAAGAAGCTGCAAATATCAAAAATGTATCTAAACTGTATGCGCGATCGAATATATCGATGACAAGACATCTCGCGAAGCTGCGATATCAAAAGTATCTAAATTGTAGAACCATTCCATCGAACCCTTGACATCGTAATGTCAAGGGTATGATTTCACCCTAATGTTAAGCACACGCTTAACACTACTAAGCTACTAACTAGTAGGTTCGCAGAGGCCGTCGTCGGTCTGAATGACTTTTTACGCGGAAGCGTCTCGGCGTGCGGGTGGGTGGCTTTTTCGTCGGCTATTTCTGACAGTCCTTGCTGCTCGTGGCAATTCGGCTTGCTGCTGTTAGTGAACATACGGAAACAGCGGCAACGAGATGCGCAGCTTGAAAGCCTCATAACGCGGATCGGCACCTAAACTGACCGACGTTATCGGGACGTCACCTTCGGCCACCGCTCACCCCTACGTGTACTGACAGACACAGCCAAGTGAGGTTTCGAATAGAGTGAGAGTCACACAACAATAGAGTGAGAGTCTAGTCGTCGTGAAGTCTGCGGCTGTTGTGTATAGGCGATGAACCATGAAAGGCTACGAAATACGTGAGCCCCATCAGTATCATATCGCGTCCAGCATTTGTCGCCGTTGCCGACGTCGGCAACGTCTTTGTTATTGTCTTTCATTCACGACGTGTTTGTAGAACGAAATGCTTGTTGATCACACAGAAACAACATGTGAGACACATGAGCCATCGTCCCCATGATGAAGAAGCGAAAGCTAGCCCGGGTAGAGCAGCACGCGGAAAGGGAACCTAACTAATAGGAAAGGGCGCTACCGTTTCGGAGCGCCCTCTGGAGGCGCGCGCTTAAGCTGTCCAATCGACACGCGCGTCTGTTTGCTTATCCCAATCACAGATGGCGCCACCTCGACGGGGAAAAATGCTATGTTCATTGCGCTATTACCAGTAGAATAGAAAACGCTTTGATTTTATATATATATTCCCCAACATCAAGGGCAGCATGATCGCTGATTCCCACCAATATAGTTTATCATGTATTCTCAATGAGAATCGCTTAAAAATCTAGATAGAACCTACGACATCCTGGTAGATGACAATATATATATATATATATATATATATATATATATATACATATGGGAATCTAGCAAAATGTTTTACATTTCTATGATTATACATATGATAGATTTTCCAAATCATTATTTACATTTCGGCTTAATTTGTTCCAATGTTTTGATGAGTCATAGGGTGGTTGTGCAGGATCTTATATGATCTTAGAGTCTAAGCCTTCCTCCAAGTTCCCTCTAGCAATGTGTATTTAATGTTAGAGTTTTTGTCAACAGCACCATTAACAAAAGCCACACTTGTGTCGCCCGTTGCTGTTTTTGGACGTTTTACGGGGTTTGTTCTACAGATTGTACAGCTCGAGCCTTTTAATACCGTTCACACATTACCCAGGGATGGGCTTTCATGCCCAGTGGTCGAGCTTATATATATGTATACAGAGAGAGAAGGAGAGGAAGCAAGAGAGTCTCCCATAATTCGTTCAACAAACGGTGGAATCTAGTACAACTCGGCAAAAAAAAATTTTTTTTCCAATGAGCAAGGGGCGAAAATGTCTTCTTCTGGAGTAAGAAGGAAATTACCAAAAGTGGGTTATGTCAAGCATTTTACCCTATATATATATATATATATATATATATATATATATATATATATATATATATATATATATATATATATATATATATATATCTTCAATAAATCTGCCATTGCAAGAGCCCCTGTCTCAGTTACTTATTTTTAGAAGACATTTTCGACCCCTTCCATCGGAAAAAATCTTTTTTTTTGCCGAGTTGTACGAGATTCCAAAGGTTTGTCGAGCACGGTGGCGTGGTGCGTTCGGTGGTGCCTCGCGGTCGGAGGAGACACATAGGTGCGCGAGTTCGAGCCCCACCGTTGCACATTTGTATTTATGGGGGTCCTTCTGTGAAGTAATGCAAAAAGCAGTCCAGTGAATATTAAATCGTGGCTAAGGGTCAGCCCGAAAAGTTTAGATCCCAATGTTTGTTGGACGACTTCTGGAAGACCCATATATATATATTTTTTTAAGAGGCCGACATGGATTTTTAAAAGAAAAAAATCGGTTCTCCATTCCGAAAGTGATGGAGGCGTTTGCATACACGAGGCCATGTGCTCGTGACACACATTAACCTGCGCAGCCACACTTAGGTAAATGTGATACTGGTATACGAGCCAATTGGCACTATAAGAAGAATCCGATGTAAGGTCAATCGACTTGAACATGTCCGGTACGTTATTGGCAGGGGGGAGACGCAAGGAAATAGGGGAAGAGAGAGAATAGAAGGCAATAAAGCAGATACGCTTTCGATAGGTGATACTTGTGCTCCGAGAGTAGAGATAGCCGGCGAGTCAGTTTGGCCTTCGGGAAAACTTTGTCTTGTTCACGTAGTCGTCTCGCCGCTCGGCGGGCCAGTATGAGCGGTCTCCAGTTTATGATCGTGTTAGTAATGACTAGTTTTTTTATGAAGGGTACGTCACAGTTACAACAACAGTCGTTTGGGATTGCACTACTAGTTCTTAATTATACACATTTCATATTGGCATCCAGATTTTGCGTCAGTTACAAGCTTTTCTAGAGTTCGTGTGCAAATTTAGGCAAATCTCATAATCACTACTCAGAGGGTTTGCCCGCCAACGGTTAGCCAGCGTTGAACTATTAGCGACTAAAATGACTGAATGATACTTCCGTTCAAAAGCGGTGGTTGGCTTTGTTCCATAAATAGGGACACGTAAAAGGTTTAATTATATCCGCGCCAGGAATTACTGATAACTAGGTGGCGGTTTCGGTTCAAGTTACCTTTGCACTTTTTCGTATATATATTTATATATATATATATATATATATATGTTTTATTGCTAGGCGGTGTTCTTAAACATACGTTACCATGAATAATTATAGGACAGCGCTCGCATTACCTTGATATGTTGTGTTCAGCATATATTCTTTAATAGTTCTACGAGTTGGTATGTGCTACAGATGTAGGACGACAGACACAACCGCCCGTCAGTACTGC
The DNA here is from genome assembly GCA_003439945.1 of Dermanyssus gallinae. NCBI lineage: Eukaryota > Metazoa > Arthropoda > Arachnida > Mesostigmata > Dermanyssidae > Dermanyssus > Dermanyssus gallinae. The sequence continues at coordinate 9,454 of QVRM01001358.1, read as the reverse complement.
ATACGAAACTTATAACACTATTGTCCTGGAAGGGAATAATTTCTAACGTCAGAAGACTACTATTCTCACCACATTACACAGATACGACTCGACAATAGTAACCTTGGTCTTGATCTTACGGTATTAGCTAATACGCGTGTATCGTTCCAATAGGTCTGTTGTAGTTTGTTGCACATAGAGGTCCCTGTCGAGCGAGCGCCGCTCCTGAACATCTTGAACGACGAGATCTATCTAGGTCTTGGTCGTCTGCTATTCTTCAAACATCTCATCGTACTTCTTCGCGAGGGAGGGGGTGCTTCGCTAGTGATCGACGTCTTGTTCTATCTGTTCGCCTTCGTCGGCCGCCACTTCGTCGCGCCTTCGAACCATCGAGATATTGTTTCGAAGGTCTTGAAGCCGAACGCGGCCGCACTTCACTTTCGTTCATGGCATACGAGAGCAGGTTGAGTGGTAGTGGTGGTGATGGTGGTGGTGGTTGTTTTTGGAGATGAAGAAAGCGACTGTGGCGGGGTTCGAAAGCTGATGCTGAGAAGGCGGTGGGCGAGATTGGATTGAAGAACGAACATTTACGTGTCGAAAAGAATACCTGTTCAGATCGATCTATAGGTATATATATATATATATATATATAGAACAGTGAGGCACCATCTGACAGCGCCAACAGACGAGTGACTAGAGGAACTTGTGGTGCGGTTGTGTGGTCGTACGTGTGGCCTTGTGTATTTTTTGTGGTCGTTTTACGTTGATAGAACAGAGAGATTGAGGCGGCAAGTCGGAAGCGGCCTTGTCCTGCGAAGCCGTAGTGGAGGTTTGTGTGCACTTCACTTATCCAGGAAGCCTGCCGTCCTGTCGTCACGAAGCACGCACCACAGTAGCAATCCTGTTCCTTGAAGCGCCTCGAATGACCGCTTCGGACGGTGCGCCGGCGCAATGTGTGTGAAACACGCTCTGTGAAACGCGACTTCTTTTCAGTGGCTGACTGACTTACTCTAACGACTCGTAATTGACTGTCCGTCCAGCGTAAACTTGCCGAGTTATTTTTGTGAGCGACAGTTGTATTCTCGAATTCTCGAACTGTAGGAAAAGATTTAGGAACATATTAAAGCAGAAAGTCAGAACTGTCACGGTCATCTCATCCTAGCGGCAGTTGGCCAACATAAGTCGTGTATAAATAGACCCGCCTAGGCGTCAGCTGTAATCAATCCGTCATATTGATGATTACCCTTGCTGTTATAAAAAAAAAACAATCTTGCTTTATTATGACTTGATCTAAAAATTAGGTAATGTATCCAATATTCATCGCAAGTTGTCTCTTCCTCTTATTACAGTTTCTAAGCACACGTCGTTCTCAAACATATATTCAACATTCACTGATAGCACAGTAAATTTCTATTGCGCACCGCGTGAAATCAAATCAATAGGCTACATCTGTTTTCTTAGACATTCCTTACAACTCCCCGCGGCAGCACGGCAGTAGCGATTAGGACTTCCAGATTTGCCAGAGACGGAATTCTGCGTATAATCGAACCCATTTGTTCTTTGTTCCTTTTTGGCTGGCCAAAGACATAAGTATATTTATAGATGACATTAGGTTTTAGACACGTTAAACAGAATTACAAAAAGATGAACGAATTCTATCCCTACCAGGACGCGATCGTACTGCAGGGCAACGCATTGCTGTTTTTTCTTTTTCTTTAGAGGAGTGCGTTAACTCATCACAGTGTCCAGTGCCCAAGCCACCGCTTAAAAATGCTGCTATTATTGTTATTATTGTTGTTGTTGCCCTTAATGTTATTATTGTTGTTGTTGTTACCGTTGTTGTTGTTGTTGTTTCTTCTATCCGCCTCATTAAAAACAATGTTGCGCGTTGACCTCATAATAATGATGATGACGATGATGAGACATATGTATGTACTTCGTCCGGACCAACGACTTTATGACCGTGATTGTTTGTTGCTCGTTGTTGCTCTGCGTCTTTTTCTTGCAGGGAGCTGAAGGCTACGAGCGGTCAGTGGATGCAGGACGCATCGCCATCGTCTTCATCGGCCTCCGGTTCGCTTCGAGGAGGAGGAGGAGGATCAGGAGGACCTGCAGCAGCAGCAGCCAGTAGTCCTGGTCCTGGCGCGCAACCAGGGGCGCACCAAGGCCCGCCCTTGTGTGGCTATCGGCGACGCTCGCTGCAGGGCGGCTCGCCGCCCGTCGTCGTTTCGCCGATCCTCTCGGCGCCCAACTCGGTGCCGGCGACGCCCCAGCACGGCTCGCGGCTGCCGCCCGGCACGACGGTGCTGCCGTCCAACGTGCTGCCCGTCCAACTGCAGGCGGTGGCGGCCGCCGCTACGAATCCCGAGCACATTCCGCGCCGCTTTCTGGCCGCCCAGGCCTACTACAAGCTCCAGCAACAGCAACAACAGCAGCAGCAGCAACAATTGCAGAGCAATGGCGGCGGATCGGTGGTGAGTAGCGCACCCAGCCAATCCTACCCGATAGGCAGCAGACGTAAAAGCAACATCGACAGTTCGACGGATTGTGGTGCATCTGGCGGCGGCTGTACAACAACAACAGTCGCCCCCCGCATCACCAGCGCGGGCAGCAACAGCAGTGACAACGACACAGGCAGCCAAATCACTGAAGAAGAGCTGGACGAACATCAAGACGCATGGCAAAGCAGCAGGACAACGAGCAACGCAGAAACTACAGCAGCATCAGCAGCAGCCGCAGCGGGTCGATTTGGGGAAGTTGCAGAAGTTCCTGATCATAACGCCCCCTTTCCTTCCTCTATTCATGGTCGTGACGGCTACACGAGCGCTGCCGCTGCTACCGATCACGGCGTGGACAGCAGTGATTATTACCACAATGTCGACGATGACCATTGTCTGTCATTCCCACCACCACCACATTCGCCGCCCCACAGGGCCGCTCCTGTTGTGCGCCCGCCTCTCCCCGCTGAGCTTGCGTTGAACCTCGCCGTTCCCTGCAACCTCACCCAGTCCGATTTTGATGTAAGTTCTTGTTTTGTTGTCCTTGGTTTCTAGTGTTTTTCTCGTTTGTTTGTTTCCTGTGTGTTCTTGTTCCTTTCGTCGTTTGTTAAGTTTTTCACCATTGCTTTGACAGAATATTTTCTATTGCTCGCCCTGTTCGCTCTCTCTCTCTCTATATATATATATATATGTATGTATATATATATATATGTATATATATATATATATATATATATATATATATATATATATTCTATCTATATATATATGAATATATATATATATATATATATATATATATATATGAACTGCGACACATAAACCCCTATATACAATCAGAAACTAAATTTTTCATGCGTTGCGAGCGGACACTATGCTCATCTCACTGCCTTGCGTCCGTAATCATTCTTTTCTAACGCTATCTTTACTCTTGCAATCTTCTTATATATATATACACCTAAATGTATAAAAAAGAGAGAGAAACAGGGAGGCAATTAAGATTCTAAAATACTAGCATACGCGCAACGTTGTCACCCTGGTCTACCCCACTGTGTACTTATTTGACTACTTGTGCCTATTTGCTCTCTCCCTATGTGTAATTTTCATTCGCTTCCGTATGTATATATATATATATATATATATATATATACATTCGTTAACCTGCGCTATATATATATATATATATATATATATATATATATATATATGTAGCGCTTAGTTGTTTTTTGCTATGTTGATGTAAGCGTCTTCCTTTTGTTGGCTTGAAACTATTGATCGCAATGTTCCACACATTTTCTCGCGGAAAAACGAGTCTGTATCGATAATCCCTTCATAAAAACTGCGGCGAAATATTGATGGTTGGGGTCAACGTAAGGATTGCGATGACCTTGCCCTGAAGGGCAATAATTTGGAATCGTGTATATAAAGCCTTAATTAATAAGGTTTTAGTATATTCCTTAGTACTAGTCTTACAACTAGTTGAAGACGACAGCGTACATGTTGTTAATTGAGGTTGGTAATTGCCAGAGTGACAATCGTGATTGGTAGTTAACAGTTTGCGCGCCTGAAAACGCATTGAGAGGGTGAGGCGCAAGACGTTTTATTATATATATATATATATATATACACGCAAATGAAGGTATGTGCGTATATTTATTCATATATACTAGATACATGTGCGGCTAATGGAACGAAATAATATACTTTGTAATACTTTTAGATTTACTAAACGAAATCTATGCATAGGTATGAATACTTAGACTCGTAGATATTTAAATTGAAATTAAATTTGAATTGGCTGCCTACATCGTACTATATACGCACATGCACACAAGTAAATCGACCTCTGGACTCTGGAGGCGATGAATTTCTCATTTTAGAACTGCCTTGGCACCTTCGGTTTAGTAGTTCGTGGCTGGCCTACATCACTGGATCAATGCCTAATTTACGCACGTTTCTTTCTTCTCTGTTCTCTTCGATTCGCCCTGCGCTCGTGTTTTTACGATCGACCGCGCGGTTGCGCGTAACGACTCAGGTCCCGAGTGCACCGTTGAAATTTGGCCCGGGCTTCGACAGTCCTTCGCCACGACAGGTGGCCCCACCTTCACGAAGCAGCTCGCCGCGAACTCCAAGACGCCCAAGAAGTCCAACAGCCCGGAGCTCGTCGGCGCAGTCATCCAGCCCGTCGCCTTCGCCATCTCCGTCGATAAACGAAGCCGCCTATCGTTGGGCGCCCATCGCGAGATCGCCTCTGAACAGCATTGGCAACAGCCATCAGAACAACAACAACAACAATAACAACGACAACGATCATTCCAGTAGCCCCCTTAAGAGGAAGTCAGCTGGGAAAACCTCGTCGCTTTCGTCGCTCACTTCGGATGTCAGCCTTGACAGAGCTCTCGCTTCAGGATGCCGTCTCATAAACAGCCCGCGGCAGCAGCAGCAGCAGCAGCAGCAACAACAGCAACAACACAAGCAGAGAAACCAACGAACTCCCACGAAGCCAAAACGATTTGATGAGCGTGCCATTGACTGCGGCGTTGTCGCGAACAACAACAACAACAACAACAACAATAGTACGAATAACAACAACAACGTCGATATTGCTGCCCGAGCTACCGCCAAGCCACCTCGTTCTGGCGGCGGCGGCGGCATCAATCGAGGTGCGACTGTCGCTCCGCCCAGAGGACTTCAGTTGGTGGAAGCGACCGGCCCGTCGCCTTCCGGACACTCCGTGTCGACTTCAGGTGCCGACTGGCGAGACGGAACTCCAAAGACGGAACTTCAGACCTCTGGAGCGACCAGTCGAACGGCACCACTGCAACGCCAGCAACAGCAGAAACAAGCGCAGCGAGATCATCAGAGCCAGTCACCGGGTCGTTCGGCACGCTCCGCCTATGGACTTCAGTTGAGTAGCGCCCTTGCAAGCGAGCAACACTCGTCGGCGGCAAGTCCAAGGGCCAGTTCTCCGGCCAACTCCGATGGAAGCAGGAAGAACGTCGAATCTGTGATATTTAGAAGGTTCGTACATATATATATATATATATATATATATATTATATATATATATATATATATATATATATATATATATATATATATATGTATATACACATATATATATATATATATATATATATACATTTTGCCTGCTATTCTAGTCTGTAATAGGAAACAATTTCATTATACTTACGTCAATGTGAGGGATATAAATACCGCTCCTAGGTGAGACTATATTAGTGCGTTAAGATTAAACATGTTATATTCTTACAGAAGCGGCTAATTAAAAAATTATGATCCATCAACGTATAGAGTTCGCTTGTTTCTAATGACTAGCCACATACGTGTCCGATGTATTCTTAAATAATATTCTTTTTTGCACATGCTTGCTTCGGCCATGCTTCTTAAGCACGTGCACCTTGAACTGCAGCCCACGCATTATGTAATTATATATCTACACCCATAGAGATGGTTTTGCTGTTCAATAAGCCATTACTCCCCGCTGGTGGTTTGTTTAATCGGTTCGTGCTAACGAATTGCTTTTGATGTTGTTGTTGTTGTCGTCGTTGTCATTCGTGCGTCTGTTGTTTGTTTACCGTCTGTTCACGTTGTCCTATATCTGATGTAGGGTAACAATAAAAAAGAAGGTCGACTCTGGCGACCCAACTACACAACGACAGCAGGCGACGCGGCATCGCAGAAGATCGCCACTGACCGAGGTCGAGCCATCGCTGCAGGACTTCACGGGGATCCACACGACGATGGTGAGTCTACCTGTAGCTCATCCAGCTGCAGGAGCAGCCTCCACACTTCTAATGACGCCGACTCAGATTCTTCGTTTTGAATGCGAACATATGTCGCGTCTCGATAGCCTCGGATCGGCATCTTCCCTTCGTACTCGACGACGTGCCTCCTGGACTCCTGGACGCTCTGAAGCCTGTTGCTCGTTGCTGCGGCACTATAACAGCAGAACAAATAGGGCGTCGCTTTTATTACTGTAAGCTGAGCTAAAACAAAAACATGGACATCTCTTAAATCTACGTCTGCCCGTCTAGATGCGTATACGAAATCTATCACATACAATAACGACGATAAGTGCCTCTTACGTGTCTGTATTTTGGTCGAATGACGCAGATTTGTTAGATTTGCCTCGAACAAACTTAGCTAACTCGATCGAGTCGATCGGCAGCTTTTCAAGTGTTCAAGCTACCCAAACATTGCTGTTCGGCGACCTCAGGCGATTACACGTCTATGATCACGTCATGCCCCGACGTGTTCATAGAGTTCACACACGTTCGAGCAATTGGCGGCAGACAACAGGCTGTCTCGCAGAGGAGTCCAGGAGGCGACGTAAGTCGCTGGAAGTCACGCAGCCTCGGACTTTCAACCAAACAGTCGGAGGAGTGACCGCTTGCATGGATGAAAACCAATGGATGGCCTAACCGGACTCAAAGTCAGAGCAGTGGCCCTGCATGCGTGACTGGCAAACTGACGAGCACGAGCACAAGTCGACAGAGACAAATAAACTACCTGCACGCTTTACATGTTTACTAACACACTCGTGCCGTCATCCATATGTTATTGTACTGGTTACGTCTAGTTAACAGAAGGACCGTACAGGAAGCAAATTACGCTTTGTAAAGAGAACGGTAGTCAGGGCGCAGCATGTCGGAAATACGTTTGCGGTGTGTATACTTAACTATAATAACTGGCTTGTTATAACACGTACTAACTTCATATATATATATACATATGCAAGCCGGCTGATTATGCAGGGGTGTCACAGTAATGACCGGGCACATACCACTAATCTGCCTATATATATATATATATCTATATATATATAGCTGAAGCCAGCTCATTAGCTAGCAAATGGAGATCGTCGTGTTATAATCGTTGTGCTGAAATACTGTTGGCGTTGTAGCTATCTGTTTGGATTTGCTGAGAGTGTGCTACCGTGGTTTGACTTTATCTGAAACGGAGGATTTGTCCCATTCTTGGTTGAATATCTTTGTCGCCTTCTTCGCTGAATATCTTTTTCAAACAAATTATTCTTATTTTTGGGTCTTATTCATTTACACATGTCGTCTGTCTATAAGATGCGCGTGAAAAAGCTTACTTGGCCTGGGAGTAGCTGTTTTCGTAGCTGGTGAAACCAGTGCTATACACTGTACATGCATACGAGGTAGCGTTAAGAGACAGCGAGTTCATAATTCGCTAAGGTCGGCGCTCCAGAGACGAGCCCGCCCCAGAACTAATCGAGAACAGTGTACGTAGAAGGAGTATCTATACGTTGATGTAAACGACTTCTAGAAAAATTAGGGAAGCTAAGCCCAGTGAGGTATAGAGAAGTATATATATATATATATATATATATGCGCATCATCGTCCTGAAAATATTCTCTCTCGACCGACTCAACTTCATTAAGTGTGATATCTCAAGTTGAGACGATTACCTCTTGCCGAAACTAAGACGATCTGTCCACCTTCATAAAGTGAAATCTGCACGGTAAACCTAGAAAGAGCGTAAGCGAGGAGGAGATGACATGGTACCCGTAAGTGCTCCGAGGTTCATTCATTGCATCGTATGATGATGATGAATATGATGCGAGGATCCAACCGTATAATCGTTGGCGATTGACGACGTTGCTGAACGACACCTTCTCCGTGGTACACCAGCACCGATACTCCCAAATCAGCGGTCACATCAGCAGCAGCAGAAGCAACAGGACCAATAACGGACGCCAGTTTGCTGTGTTAAGCCCCCCGTGCTGACACCCGTATTCTACATGCCGCAGCAAAACCCGGCATGAGACGCAGAAGTTTGTTTGGCAGCGTATCCACTGCTGGTGGTATTTGATTGATTTAGAGCGCACCTGCAGCTAAGTTAGCTCCTCAGCGCAGAAAGATAGGCACGTCTGTATATATATATATATATATATATATGCACATACATCTCTCTCTATATATATATCTATATTATATCTTAGGTTAAGAACTTTATTTAGTTTAGGCGTACATATAAACTCCATCTGTGCGAAAATGTGTCGAGATGAATTCGAGCTGACGCTTTGTCTGACAAAGCTGTCAGCCTTCGCTCAATATATTGTCCTACGGAGAAGTATAACGATATAAATATATACATATATATATATAGTACCGGCTAACTTTCGATGAACACAGACCTTTTTAGGAATAGCTACAGCCTCTTATTGGATATATATATTGGTCACGTATAGATAAAACCTGCTTAGATAGTGATATATATATTATATATACTATATCTATATTTTTTTTTTTTTTTTTAAATACTTATATATCATTTTTCAATTAATCAAATTAATATTTAGCGGTGAGAACATGACATTTGAGTCCTTGCAAACATGTGCATTGTTACGGGGTCCAGTGTAGGGGCCATATATATCTATATATATATTATAACTATATATTTACTGGTCGTATACCTATGCAGCTATTTGTTTCAAAGGCAATAATATGCACGACGATGCATATTTTGCCCCTTTGCTGATCGAGGAACTCTTCGAGGAGAAATACTTCTTTTCAAACAAATAATAGTCGCACTGGACCAAGTACGGAGAATACGGGGGTGTTCGACAATTTAAAACTTTAGTACGCGCAATTTATCCATGGCAAAAAGAAACGTACGGGCGGCCGCATTGTCGTGGTGAAATGGCACAGTCGCTGGCCGAGTGCTATGATGAGACGTTTCTTTCAGCTGGCCCGAGAATGTTGCGTAATACTTCCCCGCTATCGTTCTTTTTCTGGAAAGGTAGATAGTACTAGATAGTAGTACTACAATAGATAGTATACTATTTTGCACATTTTCGCCCGAGATGCGCCTTATAACCTGGTGGGAGGCCTTTTGCCGCGTGCGGCCACTCTCAAGTGGAATTTTCCCGTTTTGGAGTGAAGTGATGAATCCGTGTCTTGTCGGCGATTACGAATCGGCCAAAAAA
>QVRM01001357.1:0-72191 GCA_003439945.1 Dermanyssus gallinae | reverse complement strand
ACGCGACAAGGTTTTAGATCATTATGGAAACAACACTATTGAGTTTTGTATCGGGAAACGTACTTCTTTGAGCCAAGTATGTCAAACGGAAGCATATATGATAAAATTTACAACCGCCAACTACGCGCCATGGCTTATTATGACTGAGGGTCTCGCACTTCGTCCCTATCCACAAGAAAACACTCTTCGAAAGACCACCGTCGACCAGTATTTCTTTAGCGGGTAAGTTTCTGTTTTTTATTTTTCGTACAATAGTAAGGTTCCTGTTGACGCTTCTAATATGTCCGCAACAAATACGCTATCGTCGAAGAACAAATACAGAGGTTTCTTACGTGGTGCCTTGTGTACAAACACTACAGAGCAAAATAAAGCAACTTTTCACGTGCACTTGGACGATTCTAGAGAAACGTATATCTTTGTTGACGAGTTATTCATAATAAAGAAGGGAGGAGAGTCGGTAACTTATCGGAGATAAAACATGCCAACAACCACAGGTCGAGCTCACCAGAAGCAAGGAGGTATTACACTCTAGCTATTTTGGGCCATGTCCCCACTGAAATGGGAAAACATATGTGGTTTGATAACACCATTTGTCGATGCGCAACAGTATTAGTGAGGTTAAAGTGAACTTTGCCAAAATAATGCAGGGATTTGCCATAAATAATTCATGAATAATAATGAATGTATCGTTTTACTGCATTGCGGCAGCTACCCGATCAAGATGTGGCCAACGACCCTATAAGGTTTTGCCAACTACTATCGGCGGGTACGCATTTTTCTTAGGTTACAACGATACACCGGGATACTTCATTGAGCGTGTGTATAGTGATACAAAAAGGGTCAACTACATGATTCATCTCTCTAATGGAGTAAGTAAACCTGGATTACGATTCTAAGTAATATTAAGTATTAAGTAACGTCATTAAGACAAAAATAGCTTTGTGTTAGAAATATTTCGTCTGGATAAGTTTGCCGATTGGTGCAATTCTCAGTTGTGTATTGATATTATAGGTCGGCGTGCTAATATTAAAGTCTTTCTAAAATCATATTAAAATGTCTTTATCTTTTATCGTCACTAGGACATTTTCAAAATGATTTTGTCTTTATCGTTTTCTCTCCACTACGACATTTTCCCGAAATGATAATTACTAGGTAAAACTGTCATCGCGCTGGAAGTGCAAATGTACTGTTTAGTTCTGCTAGCCTTATCAGCACAAAATATAAGCAAGCAATAGTTGTCATATTAATTCGTTTTGGAATTTGATATATGAAACAGCTTAACTTAATAAGAGTATTAAAAAACACTCTGATTATTGTTTATTTTTAGCTCTCCTAGCGCTATGGAAAACGCTGTAAAAATTGGAGGGTACAGGTAGGTCATCTACAAGCACATACTTATACCCAATACCTAGTACTCATCCTGACTATCTTGACAGTGTAACAATTGCAAATACAATCAATGATTAAAAGCATGCAAAGCGGCACATACTGAGTGCAAAATTACAGTTATTATAGTCATTAATTTGCTTTAGGCAGTCATGTGTGCGCTTATGGTACTATGTTCAGTACCTAGGAAGGTAGACATACAGTAGGAAAAGTACACTGATACTTTTTATAATGACTGTACACAGCAGTAAACGAGTTACGTAAACCTAAGCGTTGCTTTATTAATGTTGTTCTTTCTGCAGATGGGATTTTTTTCCAGCGTTTGAAACGCCACCAAGGAACATTAGATATGTCTTGTTCACCTTTATAAGCCGTGGCCTCTGCATTTTGAAAAACGGTTCGTGCTCAAGCATGAGCAAATCGCTCGCTTTCGAGGAGGCAGTGACCTGTTCAATGAGACCGGAGACCCCGAAATCGATAAGTACGATTTGCATGCACCCATGATGACTTTTTTTTTTAGCCAACTAGATAAAGCTTAACTCAACGTAGATTCGAAGTCGTGTCATTTATACTCAGTCAATTAGGAAAATGAAAATTGACTCAATTACCACAGCGACTGCACCTGATCTCCTTTAGGTGCCTTTGCGCGAATCCAACGCACATTAAGGGGACATTCGATTAAGCGTGCGGAATAGGTACAACCGGCTTACGGTACCAGTTGTATTGAGTCGGCCTCATTTCCTTAACGGAGATCCATCTCTGCAACATTCTGTCAGTGGATTACATCCCGATCCGGAAAAGCACAGCTCCTATATTGACATCCACGCGGTGAGTTTTGCCATGCGTTCTTACGGTTAAGAGCAAACAATAATTATGCATTTTGTACATTTACTTTTGTCTCATTTATTTATTTTGACGCAAAACCAACTCTTTGTTGCGCAAGCTGAGTCATAGATAGTCTCTGTGATTACCAGTTTTTTAGTAGGTACACGCGTACCATGTGCTGCCAATGTTCCGCAGTTTAGACATTTGATTAACAACTTGATTCGTATTACTATTGGTATGCATAGTAATTATGCTTTGTTTTTATTAATGCATAATTCTTACAAATGTATAAGAAAACGTTCTTACTACTAGTGGTTAATTTTGCGTCAGCTCATGGCGCCTATAACAGAAGCCGCGTTTTAAACAAATAGCCAAATTGCATGCCCTGCGTCAGAAGCAGCGCTTCTCGTCAGTCGCCAGTAATATCTCCATATGTTTTGCGATAAACCCCAAAAAAAATCACAAACTTAACAGTATCGACACTCATCGGACCAAGTAGAGCAATAGGCATGGAGTCGTGGTTTTCAACAGCTCGGGATACTTTATTTTTGCGTAATTTTTATGGACAGTTACACCCTAGGCTCTTGCCATGTGACAATAGATGTAAGGTAAAAAAAAATAGTACCTCTGTTATTCACACGTTTTTGGGGTAAGTTTATGCAGGTTACACACCTCTATTAAGAGCTGGTATATTATCGTCTAACAAATATTCCATTTAATTCCATTGCGGCGCTGCGTCTGTGTCAGTTTTTTTTGTATTGATGCAATTTCAATTCGAGGTTTATTCACGGAACCGCAATTTCATAATGCTCAAGTTCTCGTATATAAAAATAGTTAAAATGTGTATTAACACCAACATTATATATTTCATACGTTAACATGATCACTCCATACGAAACTGCCAATTGAAGTCGCTAAAAACTTCTCCCGTTCACATACATGACACGCTTTCTTCACCCTATTGACGTGTAACTAGTTGACTACAGTTTTACTCGTTACCCATTTTTTCACCTCACGTTTAAATAATGTGACTGAGGTAAGTACACGAATTTCTTTGGGAAGTTCGGTCCAGATAGTCGGCAGCGTGTATGCGAGAGCATGACCAGTGGACTGCATTATAGCTACTGGCCTGAGCGTCCATAGAAAAAAAGGCAGAATCATACAGAATAACTCCTCTATACATCTTAAATGCAAGCATGGCAATTTTTACCCTGTAAATATCCCTAAGTAGCAAAAGCTTAAAGCCTTGAAAACACTCGCGAACCGAATCGCTGTGGCGCAAGTTAATATTGCCCTGAAGGCATCATTCTGAATGACTTCGGCCCTATGAGTTACACCTTTATTATGAAATCCCCAAATTAAAATACCATAACAAAGAATTGGCACTAATAGCATTTTCTACACCATGAGAAGACCCTTGACAGGCACTCCTAGTTCTCGTAGACGACGAATAGATTGAATTACCGCATAGCATTTAGGCGTAATAACGTCTAAGTTATCATGCCATCTAAGCGTCTCATGTAAAGTTAAGCCCAGATATTTGATAGTGGAGGAAGTATCACTTCTGTTTCCATTGAGCTTCAGCATTTGAACCTGCGTGGCCCTTTTGGCAGGGCGAAACAACATGAGTCCAGTTTTGGTTGCATTTATCACCAGACCGAATTTTTCAAACACAAGAACAGCATACTCTACTACCTGCATAGCCTTCTGTACATCAGCCTGTTGGTTGAATACGAAAAGTAAGGTCGTATCATCAGCATAGACGATAGGCGTACACGACCCTTCTGACGCGATCTCTTCAATAACGAAGTTGATCAAATTATAAACATAAACGGTCTATAGAAACATTAAGACCCATCAGCAGTGGAACAGCTAATTCGGGATCTAGTCAAAAAACAAAAGCAACGACGGCGGACCAGCGCGAGGGAGAATATCTGTGGTAGCTCCTGTCTCTTGCGATGTGTAGGGGCAATGCCACTTCTATAATAGGCGCCATGAGATGAGCAGCTGATAGCGCTTGCTTGAATCGATTCGAAACGATCAAAACTCACAACTGTATGCTGATAACACAAATACCAAATAAATAATAATAATAATAATAATAATAATAATAATAATAATAATGACGACAATCCGAGGATAATCTTCTTTCCGGTGTCCTCATGATACAATAATACGCTATTGGGATCCCTCCATTAAGGCAACGCTCTCTTCTCGACGAAGTCACTTCTAGACATGATGCTGCCTGGTACCTGGCGCAAAAGTTATATATATATATATATATATATATATATTTATAAACTGTTTTTAAATGATTTTTAAATGTCCGCTAAAGAGTCTCTGAGAAGTCTGTTATGTTTACAAAACAGATCTCCATGTCAGCGCAAACTACCGTAGAATCTTCGTAGAAAAACTTTGTAAAGTGATCTCATTCGTTCTTTTTGCGATAATAATTCTGTTAATCTGGAAAGCGAAACGTTTCAGTTACGGACGGCAATTGTTTATAAGATCAACACTTTTTTTCTGCGAAAACCGTCCGATATATTTATAACCGCCGAATCAGCGTATTCGGCGAGACAGCAATTCAAAGGTTTCGTGCTACAATTGGTGTGCCATGTTCCGCTCCGGCAACCTAAGCCTTCTGGATAAACCCGTTCTGGAAGGCCTATCGCACAATAGGAAGACTGCTTGCGTGAAAGTGTGCAACAGAATCTCTGAGTTCGGGGTGTGTCATACAACCATCGTCACTCGTCTTCCTGCCCATGGTTTCGTATCAAATTTGAACCATCTCATGCTTTGAGCGAGCCTAACAAAGTGGAGCATCTAGAAGACGCTCTTCTAGAGTGGTCAGGCACATGAGTATCCGTTTTGGATCGAGTTGTTACCTTTGACGAAAAATTGGTATTGTCCGACATGTTGAATCGTACAATATATATACAAATAGTTCACCGCTCAAGGTCAACATATTCCACCGCTTAAGGTCAACATAAGCCACCGCTCAAGGTCAACATAATCAGCGGATGCCAGAGGCCGGTAGGTGGCGGAACTCTTGCTGATCTTCAGCTGATCTGAGCCGTGCATCTTCGTTCTGACTTGGCCGTGTGTGCCAACTAAACAAATAAGACCGTGGCCGACGGTCCGCCAGCAGCTCACGCGAAAAGGACGCGTTGGTCTGCTGTCGTCGCAACGCGTGGTCTGTCTGCTTGTTTCTGCTCGTACTCGAACAACATAAGTACGTTCGAATCGCAGTTGTTAACTTTGAAGTGACCATTCGGGGGGATATAATGTCCCGTCAGGATGATCTCAAATACATCCTTCATAGTGTGGGCTCAGCCAGTTTGATTTGGACTTCTATTTGCCCCAAAGATTTCTAGAGATTGGAACGCATCGATATTAAGTACAAGGCGTTGACCGAAAGTAAGCCAGTGTTTGGCGAGCTCGTCAAGAGCTTTATAGGGTGTATCGACTACAATCCCGATCTGGTCGCTAATAGTGCCAAATTAACGTTGATCCGAGTAAGCTTGTGTAGTTGTAAACAAGGTAGGTTGTGGCGCGCCAGAACCTACTCTTCCGGGGACTGCAGAGAACCCCTCATGTGAGGATAGCGGACGCGAAGGCGCAAAAGGCGGCTCATGATATTGCCCGCCTGTTGCCCAACACGCACTGCCCCAGAGATAGCCAACGGAGACTACTAATGTCCGTGTCCGAGTCCATCATCCTCTTTGGCTCGCCAGTCTGGATGTCGCCTACAATGGACACATACGCTACCATGTAAGGTGATGTTCAACTCAACAATTGGTTCAACCCACAGCGCCAGTTCTGCTTACCAAAAATGGCCCACTAAGCACACTTATTTAACAGCGTTCTTCAATTGAGAAAGAACACTCACACCCATTAAAAGTTTGAGAACAGGTTGAGGCTATATACGCCCCAATACATCTAATCATTCGTTTTACGGGATGAAATTACCGCCCTTCTTAGAGCTCCCCCAGAGAGAGATACCCACGGTTTCATGAGGTTGCACTGTACACAGTTCCTTCATCAGGACCAAGTTGGGTTCCTGTAATTCATAGCGTCCGTAAGACAAGCTGTGTACCCTCGAGAAATACGAGCTCTAGGTAACTAGGGATATTCACCCCTTGTTATAAATGACTAGTTCTTCCGTTATAAAAAGAGCTGAGCAAATCCCTCCCACATCTAATTGAGTGACATGGACCTCTTAGTTAATCGCATCCTCTAACGTTGATTTATTTATCATACCAGCAACATTATATTACGACAGCTATACTGTAGAGACACTTCATATTCTAATTTAAATACTTTTTGGAAATACGTCCACCAAACATTTAATATTACGCCCGCGCTTTGTCTTTCTAGAGATCCGGCATGACGATTGACAGGAGAATACGGGCTCAGACTAATCTAAACTAATACCTCTGAAAACAGAACCAGTTCCGAAAATAATATTTCCTATATTTTGGATTGAATTGGTGAGTGCTACCCAAAGTGAAATATGGTTAATAAGTGTTTTATGTTAAGTTTACAGTTTAGGTTTCATCATTCCAATATCTTTGTATAACATTGTACATATTATGTTAATGTTTATTGTAACATTATGTATAATATATACGTACGCATAAACACATTTACGAGACAGATAAATCGACGCTGTTATATACCATTAAATATTACAACCTTTATAAAATATCGGAAACAAAAAAACTTTATTTTTTTTAAATACCTTATGCTGTTTGTTTTACAAAGAGACGATAGACCTAATCAACATGTCATGAAGAGATTTTCCGTATGAGTGAATAACAGGTCCATCACAAAGCTAGCCAAGAAATTCTGGCTAGATGCCCTATAGTATTTGCCGGCGCACGCAAGTGCCAAATAGTAGACCAAAATATATTTATGTGTCTATTTAAACGATGTCATGGAAGAAATGTTATGAAAGAGAGATTTAATTTTTGATCAAGCATTTTTGTAATGGGCGTATGTCTTTATTTTATCTGAAGTTGAATCGTAATGGACAAACCGGATTACGGTATCATGGTATAATTGCGAGTTTTAATAAACGTTGTCGTATTTGCAGTATATGCACATGTGTTTACCCAAACTGAGACATGGTGAATAAACGTTTTGTATTTAAAGTTTATAATTATAAATTTCGTCACTTTACTATGCATAATCTAATACACACTGGTATATGTTTATTGTAACAATATGTATAATATATATGTACGAATAAGCATATCTGCAATACAGTATAAATAGACGCTGTTAACGTTTTAATTATTGCTGTTTACCCTGCAATGCAACGTGCGATAATGAGTTTCTTTGTTTGTGGCTTCCATCGTCTTTCTGCTAGACGGACTAGCACCATTGAGTTATTATTTATTTATTATTACATTAACTTTCGGTATTGTTGATCACATTACTATACACGTATTCATTAAATCTTGGAAAACGGCATTCGTTGTCGTTAATCTTGGACATCGGAAAATGTCAGCGACCTAACGCCAGATAGCTGACGCTGACTGACATGTTTCATGATGATATTTGGTGCAGTGTCGCTGCAAAATTTGCAGCGACACTCATCGAAAGGGTTATGGAACCCAGTGCGGTGGCACAGCTTGTGGTGGAACCCATGAGCGGAGTAGAGGGTGAGAACGTGTCGTTGCTCGAAGAGCGGTTCCATCCATGCATTGTCCAACATTGCCGGTGTTTTGTAGAACGCCTCTGACACTTCTCTTATCTTCTTGCTCGAAGTGCTTTCAAAGCTCTCGCAGTGACGCGGTGGTTGGAAGTTAAAGCGGTTTAGC
Source organism: Dermanyssus gallinae (assembly GCA_003439945.1). Classification (NCBI taxonomy): domain Eukaryota; kingdom Metazoa; phylum Arthropoda; class Arachnida; order Mesostigmata; family Dermanyssidae; genus Dermanyssus; species Dermanyssus gallinae. The sequence goes on along the minus strand of QVRM01001357.1, from coordinate 64,155 downwards.
GGGTCCTTGATGAACGGCGTGGTCCTCGACAGACTATAAGTTAGCCTGTTTTGTGCGTTCGTAGGGAGGCCCAAAACTCTCTTAAGAGACGTTGCCTTCACCGTGTCGAGAGCGTTAAGCTGCTGAGCGGATAGGTGTTTCCAAATTAATGTGATGCCATATGATGCCACCGAGGCCACCTTCCGGCTAAACAGTATTAGAGTTGTTTTTGCTGAGAGCTTCTGTGGAGCCGGGATTGAGGTCATGGCGACGATACTGCTATTAATTCGCTGAGATATGTGGGCCGCGAAAGATGTGCCGCTTGCCGTTAGTTTATAGGTAAACTCCGATAAGTAAACTCCGAGACAAATTCTACAGACAACACCGCCCAAGCTAAGCCTATCACTTCTCTTCAGGGGTCCCCGGATCAGAATTTTATAACTTTGTCTTCGATACGTTAATCGTTAAACAATTTTGCTTGCTGTATGTCTCCAGCATCCTCAGAGACCTTTTTAGATCCATGAACACTCTACTATATACCACTCATCGTCATAGAGAGTTATGCGGACACAGGTGTAGTAGTCATTGGAAGGCCCGGAAGAAGACTGAGTAAGACTGAGAATAAGAGCGAGCTGAGATTATGGCCCTGGGCATAGTCGGTGGTTTGTAGAAAAGGCTGGTATTCCTGAATGCCGTCATCTAGAATGACTGGGTTTGCTTTCAGGATAGCAAAGACAGTATACAGTGCTTGGTGCTCGACGGTAACCGAGTGCTTTACATTGTCTTAAAGCTTCTGGGTTGCGCTCATTGTCGAATGTCTGGCGCGAAATATTATGGATTAGCCCGCTGTAGATACCTTTCCGACATTCGCCCCCAGAGTAGCGTAAATAATCAACTCACAATGCTTAAGGGTAAAAGCACATAATGTCTTGAAAATATTTGCATATTGCACGTCTACGCTACAAAGATGTCAAACAATTGCACAATTTATGCACTTCGTATACCGGAACGTTCTTTGCAACTGAATGTGTCTACTATAAGTCAGCTTAAATGCAACTCGTTAAAATAGATAATACTATACATTTACTGTTTAGCATAGTTGTAAAGAATAACAGGTGCGGCATTCATTCCGATTTAGCTATTTGCATCAACGACATATGTTCCCTTACAGAGCCACGAAATGCTTGCAAGATTCTCGCTTCTGACAAAGATGTCAGCGTTAGGTATCGGCCCCAGAATCATAAACTGGTGCAGAGCATACCTGAGAGACCGTACATTTGTCGTCAAAGTTGAGAATAGCTATTCCGCGGTCGGCAGGTGTGTATCTGGTGTCCCGCAGGGCTCATGCTTAGGCCCCCTAATGTACATTATATTTTTACAGGATCTCGGGGTAATGCTTCGAGATATTGGTGTTACATATAAGCTGTATGCGGACGATCTCAAAATCTATGTTGAGGCAAAAAACGACAGCAACATAGCTATACTACAGAAAGCGATTGATACCGTATCCCTATGGGCAGAGGACAACCGCATGCAAATATATTCTGCCAAATCTGCTGTTCTCAAGACATTGCCAGATACTACTCAGTATATGCTAAACAGCCAACCCATTCCTGAAGTCTCACGCTACAAGGACCTCGGGGTAATCTTCGACCGCCAAATGAAGTTTAGACCTCACATGGCTGAGGTTGTCAAGGCCGCGTCTCGAATATGTAATCTCATAATGCGGTCTTTCATTATACAGGACCATAATGTGTACCTAAAGCTGTATCAAACCTTAGTGGTTTGGATGCCATTCTATAAACGAGATGTTGTCCTTTTGCAGAGCGTGCAGGATAAGTTTGTAAAACGAGTTGCTCGCCGGTGTTGCAACAATTGCACAGCAAAAGCAAATTACTGTAGAGGTAGTAATAAAAGTTGTACACCAATAATGATTTATTTGCTTATTTAAAACGCTGTCTGGGAAACGTTATGAGAGAAATATCGTATGTCTTTACTTTTAAATCTATAAATAATCGTGGTAGACAAACCGAGTTATATAGGATATTCTCGTATACGCATACATACGTATATACGCAAACGCACCTTTCATGTACAATGCAGAGATATTGAGAGCTGGACAGCAATGACCACGCAGGCGAGGCAGGCCTGGCGGTGCAATATATGCAACTTTTCATCAGCAGGGCTAACTGCCGCTCAGTTCGCACTCGGAAGTTGATGTCCTGATCCTAAAATTGGCGTCATCAGAACATCTCCTTTTCTCCAGAATCGCATGGCTCGAGCATTAGGTGAATTCCCTTCGAACACAGTGCGAGTGACAGTCCCAAATGCTACGCGCGCGACCCGCGCCTGTCTCACAAAGCATGAACGACGCAGAAGTGGCAGCCAGAACTTTTGGGCGACTCTGCCGTCAAAAACTTGCGCAGTAAGATTCGCGACAATTTTGGCCGCACGCCAGGGTTTCAGTCCAAATGTTACCCAAATAAAAATGTTGCCGGCATTCTTCAAAAGACGGAACAAATGATTGACGCCAAACCGGGTACATACAGGATAATCATTCACGCGGGTCAGTTTGATACAATAAATGGACGCGGACCCGAAGCTATCGAGGCATTCGTCAAGTTTAGAGATGTCCTTGCTTCCAAATATGCAAACTCCAGCATGATGGTTGTCTCAATTCCAATCATTCGACAGAATGTAGGACGTACGTTTAATGAGGCCCTTGGCGTCTTAATGCAGTTGAGCTCCATTTAATTTATGGATGTGACCAGCGTCCAAACCGATACTGTTCTGAGCAAATCTGTCTATTACAGCAAAGAAGTAGCCGCTAAAATAGCACACTTCATACGAAAAACAGTCGCCAAGATCTTAAATCTTAAGCCAAAGGACGCTGAGCGTGTAAACAAAACTGATATAAAAAGTGCTTCTCAATTGTGCATCCCGAAACCACAAAGGTCGCACATTGGAATAGCAACCGACCGAGCAGGCGCGATGTTCGTCGCGTTAAGTCAGAGAGACCAAGAAATTCCTTGCCAACTCCTGGAAGACTGCTCAACGGGAGTCAGTCTCGACACGGGCAACAAATGAGGCAGCAGAACAAACGCAACGGCTTGATTCAATTTTTTCAGCCGAAGAGATGGCACGATCGTCGTTCCTGGCGCGCATACAATGGACAATTTCCGCAACAACCGACGCAGCCTGGCAGACAACAGCCTGTGCCACCGTATATGCAACAATTGACTCAGCGGCAGACTCCCAACACTGATTGGGCAGTTCAGGCACCCAATCAGGGCTAGTTTCCTATGGGTTTTGGAACCCGTATCAGATGCCCTTGATGTACCCGAATATACTACAGAGAGGGCAACTACCCTTTTAGAGTCGCCAGCAGCGAACCACTGGCTTGAGACGGAAACTCAAGTCCGCTTCTGCAAAAAGTCTCAACTCAAGATTCTCCAGTGGAACGTCGAGGGCATTGGTAACGGTCTACCTCTGCTGATACCATCGGGAATAAAAGTTTGATATTATCATTCTTACCGAGACATGGTCTGATATGGTTGACCTTTCAGGGTTCTACTCAGCTCATAGCCCGGCTCATAAAAATCACGGTCGGGGCCGGCCCAGTGGTGAAGTATCGGCCTGTTATAATGATCTTTTAGGAGCCGTTTCGACTAAGTTGAGTGAAGACAACTCGGTGGTTCTCGAGGCAGATGAAATCAACATAGTCGCCGTATACTCTATACTGCGTATAGCCCACATGAAGATATAAGTTCGCCGATCGATTGGCGCAAGTCCTATCTGCAATTAATTTAAGTAAACCGACAGTTTTGGCAGGCGACGTAAACTGTCGTCTCGACCAACCGGGCTCATGAAGGACGCAGATACTATTGCATATTCTCTACTATTTTGGTATGTGGGTGATTTTGGCAGCAGGCCGCACCTGCCGGTAACTTTGCTATTCAAGGTACACACAAACGGTACTACGGCAAAAATAAATATGTTGCTAGATCCAGATCGCATCAACCGTTTGTCTAGGACACTGAGCTTTGTTACAGATGGCCTCGGCATAGAGTCTTTGCGAAAATTTGACTACAACAATCCTGAGTTGCGTAGCTTCCTCTACCACTCGGCGTTCAAAACCGTGGTTCAACAGACAGTGGTACGAGGCTCAAAAGTATGCGAAGCAATCATTCTTTCTGGTCCGTTACCGTCCAGAGAGGACCGATTGTTACAATAGGATCTGCAAATGGTAAAGTGTGTTGCAAAAAATAAGCAGCTCATGTTTTTTTGCGATAATTTCGGCTTGGTTTATTTGAATGGCTTGAAATTTGAAGCGCATGATGTACATGACGAAACATGAGTATAGTGTTGATTTCATTGCAATCTCAAAATCGGTTCATACAAAAAATAAAAAAGTGTGAAAAAACAGTGTTGCAAAATATTAGTAACAATAACATGCTAACAACACAGCTCTTGTTTGTAAAGGATAGTCGATACTACAGCTGATATTCGATCCCAGGGATCAAATGTCAGGAATATTGTCTAGTTAAATCAATCGTTATATAGCTGCAAATATTCTACAGCTTAGTCGTTGTTCCGAACTAACGACGAATCTTATGTTTAAACCATGGGTCGTACAAAGGATCTTTCGGATAACGAAAAGACAAGAATTGAGGCATATGCTGAGCTCGGTCATACAGTAACTGCTATAGCAACCAGATTAGGACGGCATAAGAGCACCATCAGCAGGTTCTTACACCCTGGAGTGAACCAAAGGTGCAGATCTAACAGTGGGCGTAAGCCAGTTTTGACTATTCGAGATCGGCGAAGGATCATACAGTTGGCTACTCATGACCAAATGTCTTCTTCCAGGATCAGGACTACTCTGGGAGTGCCAGTGCACCGATCCATAGTGTACCGAGTGTTAAGTTCTTACAAAAACATGAGATACGCGAAAAGGACGCTTATGCCGCGACTGCAGCCGAAGCACATTGTCGCACGGCGTGAATTTTCGCATAGATACCAAACATGGGATAACGAGTGGAAAAACATCATCTTCTCATATGAAAAGAAATTTAATCTCGATGGCCCTGACGGCTGTCAGTACTATTGGCACGACTTACGAAAGGAACCTAAATGGTTCTCGAAACGTGTGGCCGGTGGTGGCTCTGTGAAATATTGGGGCGCGTTTGGATATAATGGGAAGTCTGATCTAGTCGAGATTGTAGGCCGAAACAATTCTGACATGTACCAGCGCATTGTCGGTTCCCAGTTAGAAGCCCACTTCAGAAGAATTGGGGGACCTGACGCAGTTTTTCAACAAGACAGCGCCACGTTTCATACCTCGGCTAGCACTATAGCCTTTTTTCAAGAACAAGGAGTGCCACTTTTTGACTGGCCGGCATTAAGTCCAGACCTGAATCCTATTGAAAATCTTTGGGGACATTTGGTAAAGCAGATTTACGCAAATGGTCGACAATATAATCATTTGTCGGACCTCAAAGAAGCTGTCCAGCAAGCATAGACTAATATTCCACTTTCGTACTTACAACAGCTCATTAACTCCATGAAAGACAGAGTTTACGATTTGATTCAGAAGAAGGGACGAAAAACCCGTTTCTAGAATAAAATATGTAGTTTTAAATGAGTCATACAGCCTGCTAAGAATCGAATACGCTGTAAGGCGCTATTGTTGCTAATATTTTGCAACACTGTTTTTTCACACTTTTTTATTTTTTGTATGAACCGATGTTGAGATTGCAATGAAATCAACATTATACTCATGTTTCGTCATGTATATCATGCGCTTAAAATTTCAAGCCATTCAAATAAGCCAAGCCGAAATTATCACAAAAAAACATGAGTTGCTAATTTTTTGCAACACACTTTACTCTAATACCCTAAAAGAGGCTCGGCTGGCATATATTGAAACACAAAAAGCAAAGATGGTTCAAGCCGCAGAAAGCCAGGCTTTTATAAATGGATCCACCATACAAGGAAAGAGTTGCGTGCCCCATTTCATCCACAATCCTTGTCCAGCACTTCAGAGATATGTTCCTGTCGGCGTAATTCTTAAAGGCAAAGGTGACGTATTGGATCCTTCAGCCTGGAGAGGAATTTCATAGAAAAACTCCATCTATAAACTACAATCGTTGCTCCTAACCCGGCGCCTGGAAAATTTTATAGAAGGTTTCATACCCGAAGAACAGCATGGATTCAGACGGTACAAATCAACACATGCAGCTTGCGCAATTTTTTCGAAGATATTAAGAAAACAGCGAGCCGCCGCGAGCGTTCAATGTATGCAATATTTGCAGATTTTTTATCTGCTTGTGATACTGCACCTCGTAACGATGCCCTTTGGAGGATCGCAGCTTTAGGTATGCCACCGCGTTTTCTCAAACTATTGGCGGCTATTCTCCAGGAGAATTATGTGATATTGGACGACGGCGTTGCCGAACATCCCAAATTTGGACAGACAACAGGTGTTACTCAGGGCGATAACCTTAGTTTAATCCTGTTTTCTGTAATTGTCAGTGAGCTGCCGGCGATTGTGAAGAAGAAGCATCCGTCAGTGCAACTCATTCAATACGTTGCTGATATTGCTATCTACTCTGAAAGTCGCTTCCATATTCAGCAAGCGTTGGTCACTCTTGTAAAGTTTGCGGCAGATACTTTACTGGGGATAAATATTTTAAAGACAAAAGCAATGAAGTTCCGTCGTGGAGGACGCCTCGCAACAGCTGATACCATAAAGCTTCACGGCCAACCTATTGAATTTGTCAACCATTTTTCATATTTGGGCTTGGAATTTACGCCAACCTCATTCTCCAGACAAAGAGAGAAAAGGGTCCGTAAGGCGCTGATTGCCATTTACTCATTAAAAATCTGCAACTTCTCTCACAGAGAGCGGAACTTAATTTGTGAACATCTCAGAGCTTCAAGCTTTGAAAAACTTGACCGCCTGAAAGCAACGTATATTAAACAGGTTATGGGCGTTCACCGAAGCAGCCGCAACCGATTGGTGTATCTGGCTACGGGTACCCCACTTTTCACAGAACATCTTCAGCGCCGCTTTAACCTGCGGTTAACTCGCGGGTATCAAGAGCACTTACTAAAGTGGAAGTTGCATTGCCGGACCCATCAACACTCCGGCAAATTCATATGTAACATACACTCAGCTTGAGTAATAAATGCTTGTTTGTTGAGAATATTTAAGTGTTAGAGCTGTATGCAGTATTTGGTTATTGCGAAATGGAACTAATTCCTTATTAAACTCAGGAAGCGATTCATTATGAATGTTTTTTTAGGCGTATTTACCTTCAGACAGAGATTACTTACTACTGGATATGCTACAGAAGCCAAACAGTGTCTGTTGGGCAGCACTGGCAGCACCTGTTTATCTTGTCTTGCCACGTGTGCCCTTCTCGCAGGCCTTCTTTTTTAAGCACCAAGATCATCTGCAATCATAAAAAGATGTCGGCGTGGACTTCGTCTATTTAGGGTAAGAAAAGATCGGTAGTTATACGCAAGTTGCCACATACACTGCATATACGATTCTTTCTGCAAGCGGTCTTTTGTAACATCTAATAATATTGTCCACATATTATTATGCTTAGGAGTATTATTGAGAATACGATTTATTCGCATGGAAAGATTAGATACCATATTGGTTTCCGGAGAAAATGAATAAACATAACCATGATCTGTTCTTTGTTAATTAGTGGTCTCTTAGGTTTATCAATTTGCAAAAGATTACAGCCTTGGCAGGGTGTGGGGCCATCTTTCAGCGGCAAATTGCACAGCTAGAAAGATGCTTCACAATTTATATGAAGCGCGCTCTTTGCTTGCCGCGGACGGCAATAAATCGCTTGTGTACTTGCTAGCGGGCTGCGGACTGGCAGTGGAAACAATCAGAGTCAGGCTTAGGTCACCTATTACTGAACCACTGCAGCAATTTTTGTTAGAGTGGCAGGGAAAAGTGACTGAGGCCTCGGCTGAGGTAGCGCAGTTAGACGTGTACCTCACCAGGGAGCTTTGGGATGGAATGGCATGCACTAGCCGGCACGTGTACACAAGTTACATTGTGCATGGCTATCATCACTTGGTGTGTTCGACTCAAGGATTTCACCAAATTGGCGATCAATGTCGTTGCAGGACTGCTCGCAGATATGCGCTAAATACCATGCAGCGGGCTGCCAGACGCAACGGCGGTCCTTGCACTTTCTCGCCCGATGGGACGGTAGCTGAAGTGTTCAAATTGTATATAATGATGACTGTATTGTAGTTATGTACCTTCTTGAAATCTTCTTGAATATATATATATATATATATATATATATATATATGGTACCAATTTGCAAAAGATAATTATAGGCGTTATAAGGGACAGTTTATATAATGGAACTTAGTATTAGATGTTACGAGAGGCCGCTCGATACAATGATACTACTGGGCAAGCTAAAAATATATTTAAAATTAAGAAAGCGGCGATTTAAGGTACTATGTTCGTATATTGTATGTAATGACGACTGTATTGTAATTATGTACTATGTTCGTATATTGTATGTAATGACGACTGTATTGTAATTATGTACCATTTCAAGTTATTGCGAAATAAACAATATGTATGTATGGAATATAAAGATTCCCTCTTCCTCGTCTATCTCGCTGTTGTCGACGACTTCAAAAACCCTTTTGCATCTAAGTGCCGCCGCCGTTTCTGGTTTAAGGTCGGCCAAAGCTGCTGCATCGGGAAACTGGTGAAGCACCTGTTCGATGAGTTTATGTGATTGTCTATGGGTCTAATTAAGGTCTAGTTAAATTTCGCTCTGTAGTCGTATGGGGTAAAACAAAGAAGGGGTACACGATTCCAGCATCGTTGGCCGACCTTAAACCAGGAACGGTGGCGGCACTTAGATGGGTTTTTGAGGTCGTCGACAACAGCGAGATAGACGAGGAAGAGGGGACGGAGGGAATACCCCAGAGTCCTCCGGACGTGTTACAAACGCTAGTGGACGGGATGTTCCCTCTGGGGGAGCCCTTGGCCGATTTGATTGGGCTTTTCGGTAAGCTCCTGCATATCCTCAATGTTGTCTCAGATTCTTGAGGCGTGCCGCCGGGTACTCGACTGTGACGTCGAACTCATTGCTAAAACACCGCCCGTGGACCGAAGGGCACCAAAAAAGGCAAACGTCTCAGGCCAGACGTGGGCAACGCATACCACTTTCCGGGTAAGGAAGACTAGGGGCAAAACTGCTGCAGAAACGCTCATGAGCGTGCGAAAAAATGCAGACCTCAGTGCGGCGGGCGTGATATTGGCTGCGCGCAGAGGACTAGCCTCGGCTAGTCCTCTTGTTCTCTTGAGGGTTACCAGCACGATGAAATCAACAGGCACCTTTGCTGAAGCCATCAACGCCAAGGTTGATGACTGAGACGCTAGAAGCCCGTCAAAGACGATCGTAACGTGAAACGTTCACAGACATCGACAGCACTGAAAACCTGTTCGCAGACAGCGACAGTATTAAACATGATTAGGCGAGAGCCGAGCATGCCGGCAAACATGCGCATGCACACGGAAGACTCGCGGTCCGGCAGGGCAGGGCGGTATCAGTGTCATGTCGTTCTCCCAACTGCGGCGGCAAAAAGACTAGTCGAAAAGAAGCACCTGCAGATCGGTAACACTACGTGCCGGCCAGAGGATTGGGTTAGCGTACCAACATACTTTAGCTGCCAAGAGCAAGGTCACAGGGCTAACGACTGTGAGAAGAAGAGAGCGCAAGGCCGACGCTGTTACCGGTGCGACGTCGGCACTTCCTTAGTGCATGCACTAGCAAAAGCGCGCGTTGCTATATCTGCAAAGTCGACGGGCACTCTGCTTCGTAAAGCAACTGCCCAGCGCTGGCAAAAAAACTTCAGGAGTTAAAGAAGGCTGCTCGCAAGAGTAACCTCGAGAAGTTCGAGGTTGAAAAGAAGCGGAGAGAAGCATGATAGCAGGAGGCTAGGGCCCGCCAGAAAACGGCTGAAAAAAAAGCGACAGCGCAATGAAGCTAAACGATTGACTATGGACAGCGAGGGTTAGAGCAGAAGAGCCCGTGCAGCCATCAGCGCCACTAACGCTGGTGCCGCAGCCAAGGAAGGGGAATTCAATGGTACTTCTAATGATTATAACACTTCAAGTGAATCTCAACCGGTGCAGATCTGCGCACGACCTACATAAGAAGACGGCCCATGAGAGGGGCATTGCATTATGCCTCCTTTTAGAACCGAACACGAAGCGAACGAGAAAAAAGTGCGCTATAAAGACCGATGAACGCATCAATGCGGCAACCTGGTGGACAGTAGAAAACAAGTAGGCAGTACGGGCTCAGGAGAATAGCAGAAGTGGCTTCGCGTGTGTAGAATTAGACGGGGCGGGGGTTGTCTATACGTGCTATCTTTACCTAATAGGGAGATACAGGACTTTTAGATCTTCTTGGGTCAACTAGGCCGTAGCTTAGGTATGCACGAGGGAAAGCCATTGATTGTTACCAGGGACTTCTACTCGACTAGTATTGCATGGGGAAGTCGTAACACTTTGGAATATGGACCGATATTACTAGAATGGATGACAGAGAAGGGGCTTATGGCTGTCAACGACGGGGACGTTTTAACGTTCTCACAGGCAGGGAGAAGATCCCACGTAGATCTCACACTGGTCAACAAACGGGTATTAACGGCGATAATCAGACGGAGTTAGAAGTGGACGAGCAATTGGCCACACTCTTGGAAAGTTGCAGAGCTGCCCGCAAGGACCTTTCAAGGCTCATCAGAAAGTGTTAGGCACAGGCGTGGAAACAGCTGACAGAAGGCGTAGACGTGTGGGGGTTACCACCAAATCGTTATGGCCAAGCTCAGGGTGCCTTCTCCGAGACTTCCCCGTAAGTTCTAGAGGATCAGGTCTATCGCTTGTTCCCGGTTCATTCGTGAAGAGGTGACGGGGAGGAGCCCCCGGCTGCTGAAGAAGATATTTCCGAGATGATGTTAGAGGAAGGCGAGCGAGCACGGCAACGATTGACACCCGGTTAAGCACCCGGCCCGGGTAGAGTACCTTTGGAAGCGGCGAGGTTGCTGGTCTGGCTATGGCTGAAGCTGTTTCAAGCACTGGTGATGCGTCTTCTAAGAGAAGGGCGATTTTTGCGGCTGTGGAAAAACACGAACCTGGTTCTGATCCCTAAACAAGCGGGAGAGGGCAATGGCCTAACAGGTACTTTTGCTTTCCGGCCCATACGTCTCTTTGACAAGATATTGGAGAGTGTTATCGTTGAGAGGCTCAACGCCGAGATTGAGCTCAATAGAGCCCTGTCAGACGCCCAGTAAGGTTTTCGTAAGGGAAAGTCTACGCTTGGCGCCGTTACACGGGATTTGGAACGGACAACGAAGAAGAACAAAGGACTTTGTTGTGCTCGTCCTTCTGGATGTCAAAAATGCCTTTAAGTCCATGAGCCGTAAGGTGGCCTTAGACGCAATAAGGCGCAAAGACGTCTTGCCATACACTCGCCAGATAATTTTGTCCTACCTATCAGCAAGAATGCTGTCGACCGGCGGCCAGGGTTATGAGATCATTGCGGGGTTTCCTCAGGGGTTGATCTTGCGGCCGATTCTGTGGAACCTAGCCTTTGACGGGGTCCTCGAGCTGCCGGACTTACCGATGGGTGTCGAGATGGTAGCCTATGCCAATGACTTGGCGCTGGTCATTACGGTACGGGAAACTGGAATCCTGGAGTGTGCCGCGAATGAACTTTGGAGCAGGTGAAGTGGATGAAAGATTATTCTCTAAGGCTAGCCCCGCACAAGATGGAAGTACTGTACCGTACAGGCAAAAAGAAAACCAGAAACATCCGCCTGCGTCTGAATGATCATCTTGTCAAGCTTGCTCGGACAGGAAAGTTCCTCGAAACTCGACAAAGGTCCCAATGGATCGGCGCATATCCAGCATGTGGCTAGCAAAGCCCACAAGGTAATGGTCGGCCTGGCACGGCTAATGCCCAGAGTCGGTGGCTGCACAGAAGGCAGGCGGCGCCTACTGGCCAGTGTAGCAGAGTTTGTAGTGCTATACGCGGCTCCAATGTAGGTAGAGATGGCGCAAAGGACGGAAAGAAACAGGAGAGCACTTCGATTGTCACAGCGGCCGGTGGCTATTCGTGTCTGCCAGGCTTACCGCACGGTGTCGACCGCGGCCCTCCCGGTCCTGTCCAAGATGCTGCCATGGGATTTACTGGCAAGTGAACGGGTCGAAAAATTGAAGGATGGCGATCTAGACCTAACAGCTAGATAAAGAATACTTGCGGGGACCTGCACCAGAGACCTCATCTCTGACCTAAATGGGTGGTACGACTTCAACCAAGGTGAGCTGTCTTATAGTACGACACAAATGCTGAGCGGGCACGGCCAGTTTCAAACGTACATGATCAGATTAACAAAGGTGTGTGTCGACATCTGCACGATATGGAGATCGAGTGAGACAAGCAATGTAGAGCACACGGATCTGCAATGTCGAGCCGTCCGAGATGCTAGAGACGTGAGTGCGACCACCGTGAGGGGAAACCGATCAAGGAGGTTGTAGCACACATGCTGACATTGGCGAAGACATGGAGGTAGTCCTGTACCCACTTCGAAGCTATCATGTTCTTCAAGGTAGTCCAGGGAACGGCCAGGAGAGCTCGTTTCAACGGTAGCCTCCGATCCAGACAAGAGGGAGCGCCCGTAGATGAAAGAGAAAGAAGGGGAAATAAGCATCAAAGACAAACCAGCATTGGGATTAGGCAGGGACAGCCAGGAACGCTCCAGACGATGGCTCTTGACGCATACCCAGGTGGCAGATCTGTGGAAGGCGCTAACGGTCTGGCTGACTCATCTGAGCTGCAACAAGGCAGATATGAGGCGCCAAATCATGCCAGATTAGACTATCATGTAGAAGTTGATATAACGCCGCTCCCATGGATTCGAAGCAATGCCTACACAGTTACTGATCCCTGAGGGTGGGAGGGACGTGGAATTACTGGGTTTGCGAGTCCCAGACTAGTCACCATGGCTGGGGTGGCGCATGTACGTCAGAATTTAGTGAAAGGTTAGCGTAAATAGCCCGCGCCACCCTTTCGTAATAAACAATCAAGGCAGGTGATGTCCGATAGGAATTTATGAGCGTGATCATTCATAACTAAATTGATCATACAAGTACATGACGTCATAGAGGAGCAAGCTGTGCGAAATAAGAACAGCCTAGAGTTTGTTTGAGTTAATAAGCATATACAAGAAAGCTGCACACAACATTGACAGGACTATATGGTATCAGGCTAGTTTGCATATTATTCATCCGAACAGGCTCAACAAGTGTGCAGTTGTCGGCATAGGCGGCTACACACACTTAAGGAACGAGTGCAATGTTGCTGAGGGCAATATTAGTTTTAATAATGAAGATATAAAACTCAGCTTATCGACCATCTGTTACTTTGAGTGGCCTATATTTGTGCTGTTTAGAAAATTCGTGTTTAGGTGATTCCTTGTAAGTCTGTGTATTTGTCTTGGTTGTGGTTGAATTTACAAGTTATACTTGTATTTTGAGTTTCCAGCGTCAGTATGGACTTTGCTGGCTGAGACTTTACAACTATATGTAACGGCAGTGCATTGCTGAAAGAAACAGCTAAACGTGTCTGAAACTGTCTGCTTTGCAGTGTAGCGACGCAGGCTGCTGGGCCTTAACGTAGGAGCGAGTGAAGTTGTGAACAACATTCTGCGTCTACGCTTTAGACTATTCAATGACAGGATGATTGAATAAACGTAAGGGGTAATCTTTTAAGAAGTCCAATGGAAAGAAGAAGAAGAAGTTGATAAGGGAAGCTAGATAGAGAGAGGAGAGAGAGAGGACCCAAGCGATAAAAAACGAAACTGGGAAGAGGTTGGAGACACTGCTGTCACAGATTGAAGCCATCAGGGCAAATACCGTGCGTAATTTCAAGGGTGTTTTTTGTTATCGCACGAAGGATTAAGCACAATTGAGGCAGTGAAATATACTTTGGCAACGGGCTTTTTCAAGACCGCTTGCTAGTTCCTTGTAGCAAGCTGTTTTAGCTATATCTTGACACTAAATCTGGGTTCAATGTTTTTACACTCAAATCGGGTTTTATGTTTGAATTAATACAGTTGAAGTAACCAAACATCGTTTGGGCCTTACAGAGCTTCTCAAAATCCGCATCACTACAAGTTGTAGATACTTGGACAACAACTGTGTACGGATTGCTTAGGTTGACCGCGGCTTTTCGGATGAGGACATAGCGCACACGAAGTTGAGAATCGAACTATTTAGATGGAGCGCAGACCACTGCAACAAGTTAGTGTAGAACACTCCGCCATGGCTATTAAAATAATTGTTTAATTCCTGCATCGACACCTTGGAATTACCTGCTGCACATCCTGTCACGTCACAGGTTCCACTCGTTCTCACGCGAGATATATGTAGTGAGATCATTTGTTGTGGAAACTGCAGCTGGTTCAGAAATAAAAGCAAACAATGAGTCGGTTAGCCAAGCGGACCTCAACGACGAAGAAGACGATTGCCAAAAAAGGATGTTTCTGAAGTCTGGGCTGTGCCAAGCTCCTAGGACACAGAAAAACATGCCTGCAGCGTTTAAGTCTGTCATGAAAATTTGAAATGCTATGTTCACAAACAGCGGAAGTCCTAAAAAGCCCTTTTGGTACAATTACACTACTGTCATTGTTACGTCAGCAGATGAACTAGCTTTATTAGTCCTTGTAAAACGCAACGTGGCTGTGACATTAGATAGTTTAAATGACATTATTTCACACAACCCGATTAACGTTAGGCAATGCCAAACATAGTTGAAGTTGTCCGAGTATTAAGTTGTCACTCTAAGCGGAGCTAAACCACAAATAATCGTGCAGCTTTCTACCCTAACGCGGGGATGGAAGGTACAGATACCAGGACAGCTCGAAATGCTAGGTGAGGTTTCTGGGCTAAATGGTATAGTCATAAACAAAACATGGTGAAAAAACGTAAAACTAGTAAACAGCAAGAATAGTTTGGGGAGGGTTGGCGTTTACATAGGCTTAAATTGCCATACACTTTCTAAGCTTGCTAAAAGTAGTGATTGGTTTTTGTAGTTTGTAAGTAGTTTTGAAGGGTTTATTATCGGTATGTAGTCCCGTCGTGTCATGCATAAGAAAGTCTGGCTGGATATGTCGGAAGGGATACTTTCGGTGGGTTCAGCTCATGTCATTTCTAGTAATAGGTGCTTTGAACCTGAATTGCTTGCTGGCTGTTGACTATCTTGTAAACCGCAAGCTCTAGCCTATGTCACTGTTGTCCCGAATTACCGTACTATTCTACACCAAGAAAAGAGGATACAAGCACTTTGCCTTACTAGTCAGCTACCGTCTCTCTCTGACGGCTGACTGTGAAGTCATTACTGCTGTGATGATGATAGAGAAGTGGTTGCCATACAACTGAGCTCGTACAGTGGTGTCCGTTGGGTTTTGCCGCGCGAGCTGAATGCTGCGAGCGTTGGTTGCCCGCGCAAATTAATAGTTTTCAAATAAAGGTACTATACAATGGCGGCAGATACGGCTCTCACTATAGAAAAATATAGGCAAGGAGGCAACCCTGCCTCAAACAGACTATATTTTTCGGGCTGACTCCCAGCCATAATTTAACGTCAAATGCTTTTCGCATTGTCTCATAGACGTCCCCCAAAAATACAAATGCGCAACGGTGGGGCTCGAACGCGCACCTATATGCCTCTTCCGGTCGCGTGGCGCAGGCGAATACACCACCCTACCAGGCTCGACAGATTCGTACAGGCTCGTACTGACAGGGAAATTAAAGCTATTTTTTTTTTTTAAAGCTTCATTCATGTCATCAAGCAAGTGACTCGCTCTACTTCCGGTACCCTCTGTTAACGAATACAATAAACATATTGCTATTAGAAACTGAGGATTTTCTGAAAATTTGCCTGACCGTATGGTACACCAGGCTCTCCTCGGATCACTACCGTTCTTATCTGGAAGGTGTTCTTCGACTGCAGATGCCTTATTTGCGCCCTCAGCCTTAGTCAGGGTTCCTGATTGGGTATGTGCTAGCTCATTTCTTGACAGAGTTGCCCATTTGAGCTGATTAAACTACGGGCTTTACCGAGGGCCGAACATGTTAGGATATTTAGGGTTTCCCTAACAGTTTTTGTGGCAGCATGGCCGCTAACACTCAGCGGTATAGTTATTCATCTATTCTCAATAAGCATCGCTCAAAAAAAATCGATCAACAACAGGGATCGAACCGGGGACCGGTAGATGACAACCTTGACTAGCGCACTGGTCTAGTGTACGACGGTGATAACAAGTATAAAGCTCATAGCGCTTTCAGCAACCTGCTAGTCAATAAACGCATATACAAATATTTGCTTTAAAAGGTTTTTTGCGGGTAACTTACAGCAACATCTAATGCTATTTTTTTACCTGCAAAATTAAGGCGCTTGCGGCAGAGCGTAAACAGACTTTACAGTTGACACTTAAGAGCTAAGTCTCTAGAATTAAATTTTGCCAGAATCCAGCCAAGAAAGACTTTCAGCCAGCTCTACTTCAAAAAAGATTGATCGTTTTCTTTTTCCAGTGATTACGCTGGAGGCAGAGAGAGGTCTCTCTAGAATCCACGAATGCGTTCTGGAGAGTTAACGCTGCAAAAATCCCAGACAGATTGCTAAAACTGTTCTTCATCACTCTTGCTCGTCCATTAACGCATGTTATGAACCGTTCCCTTATGGCTGGTGTCTTTCCAACTAGATTAAAGGTGCCCATAAATATTCCCTTACTTAAAAAAACGACGTAAAAATTCGAATTATCACAGTCCAGTAAAACAGTCTAGTAAATTACCTGTCTAAAATATTTAAAAATGTGGTTGAATCCAGATTTTAAGCACTTCTTAGCTTGATTGATTTCTTCTCGAAGAACCAGTTTCGTTTTCGTAAGGCTCTCTCAATTGAACTTGCCTCCCGCCTATCTTTATCAGGAGGTCTTTCCAGAACAACCAACTTTAACTCAGCGTCCTCTTGGATGTTTCTGCCGCGTTTAACTGAATTTATAAATCATTGGTTGTTTTAACATGCTTGAAATTCTTGGTTGTGGTGGCACTATTTTGTCTTGGTATACGACAAATCTAGCAGAGAGGCAGCAGACAGTACAAATAGGTGGTTTTGTATCGTCTTGAGAAAAAGAAAACGTTAAGACGCCGCAAGCTTCGATCTTAGAACTGTTTGTGCTTATCCTTTTGAACAACTTCATTATAGCTGAGATCGCATTAGAGCGGTTTTGTAGGCCCATTGTAATAAGTGCTGACGATATGACTTGACCTTTATGTATTCAACCATCTGCAATACAGGTTGACGCATAGAAGGTGATGAAAGTAGTATAGTGTGCTACTTCTGTGTTTGAAACATTACATCAGGGCTTTCATTGGCTTTCAGACCCACGCAGTGACAGTCGAGCCACCACGTCCTTCAAGATGCTTCAAATGTCAGCGCTTAGGTCATCACGCATCCTCTTGCAGCGGTCAAGTAGCATGTGTGAACTGCGGCAGTAACCGGCATCTAGTCAAGAACTGTAAAAGTGCTCCAAAATGCGCAAGCTGTGGAGGTGCACACAGATCAGCGTCTCCTTCGTGTCCGATCTACGCCATTGCTTGGGAAAAGAGCAAGATTATTACAGGAGCACGAGTCCTTCGTCAGGTCCAGTCCGACTACCCGGCGGCGACTATTGTAGAAAAACCGGCGACTCGGACAAATCCGGCATCCGGTCACATGCGAGACAGGTGAGAACGCTCCTCGTTCCTACGCCTCAGTGGTCCGTGAGATCGTTGCTGCTAGTTCAGATGGAACGTCGACGATAAGACTATTACGCTTGCCCCACTTAACGCCTTGAAACCGACACATCGCCGACGCAGAATGCGCCCGCGCCAGACGGAATATCGTCGAGCTCCCGGCACTACCTGGGTGGACTTGTCGCCATCGAGGGCGCGTTCCACTCGCAAGGCAGACCCTCTTGCAGGGCTCACCACCGCTGCAAAAATGCTAAGCGGCCTTGACCCTCAAACAGCCAGCGCACTTCGTAACCTTGCAAACCTTCTCGGACCAGTCATCAGGCTGTTATCAGCTTTCGAAATAAAGAAATCTGTCGGGCCGAAACAGAATGCCTCAAAACGCCTCCGAAAATAAAGCCGGTCCGAGCCATTCGGACAAGCTCCCGCAGACGGACCATTTATCCAGCCTCGGGTCGTATACAGGGAACCTAAGCCCAGCTCCTCACTACAACAGGGTTACCTGCACGCATTGCCAAAGAAACTTTACAAGAAGAGGAATCAAACGGCACATGGCGGCAGCACACTCGAACATTGAACACCCATTTTTACCCCTCGTCAGCAATCTGGTCGACAACACTGATGGTACCCACCTGCGCGAAAAACTCGCCGAGTACACAAAGACATACAAACGGCTTGACACCATCCCTAAAAGTGCCCGTCCTGCAGTTGCGGTAGCGCTGGCCGACACACTTTCACTCGTACATCAGAACAATGACGCGCATAGCTGGGCCAAACTACTGGTTTTCGCGCATACAGTTCTCAGAGCTCCATCACGAAAACAGAACAATCTGAGTTGGACCACATACCTCAGAGACAAAAACGAGGAACATAGATCAGGTAGTGGGCCTTCACCCGAATTGGTCCCAAGGAAGCACTGGAACAAGCGACCTAACGAGGACAAAGCCGCCGCTAGACGAGCAACCAGGCTACTAGGCGAAGGCGACATTGGAGGCGCTGCGAAAGCTCTGCTTTCTGTGGGAAGTCCTGTTTGCGCAGCCGAGGCGTACGAACCTTTCCGGCAGGGTCTACCGCCGGTATAGACGGCCTGCGCGCCACCTCAGAGACCTCATTGCCACGACCAATACAAATATCGCCAGTCGTCTACTGCGTGACTTAGCAAAAGTGATTGACATTATCAGAAGTGGCACAGTGCCTGAGGCTATTCGCCCTATTATTTTTGGTGGACGCCTTATCGCAATTAAAAAGCCGAGTGGGTCATTTCGTCCAATTGTCATTTCCTCAGTCTTTCGAAGGATTGCGGCAAAAATCACTGTCAAGCTAGGAACAAATATCGTGTGCGAAAAGCTTTGGGCCCACTAGCTTGGCTTCAATACGCTTAATGGCATCGAAGCAGTGATTCACACAACAAGAGCTTTTATGCCTAGCGCACCCAACAATTTCGTCGCCGCCAAACTCGATTATAAGAATGCTTTTAACCAGGTCCGTCGCGACCACATACTAAAAACTGTACAAACGGATTGGCCAGAGACAGCCCCCTTAGTTGACCAAACCTACAGGTCCAGTTCAGAGTTCTCATTCGGTGAAAGAACAATTTTCTCGCGCAGCGGCGTGAAGCAGGGCGACCCCCTTGGTCCGCCGCTATTCTGCCTAACAATCAAACACTGGTCAATTCTATTCAGTCCCCCTTAAATCTCTGGTACCTAGACGATGGCAACATTGGGGGAGAAGCATCTGTGGTACAGGCAGATATCAAGAGAGTTCTTGACTTCGGTCCAAAGAGTGGTCTTTGGCTCAACCCCCAGAAGTGCGAAATTATTTACAAAGGCCAGCCGAACATATCCGCCTTTGAGACACTTCTTTCCGGGGTGCAAACAAGTCGAGGCAGCAGATATGACTTTCCTCAATCTAAACTTGGCCGACAACAACTGGGCTCAAGCCACCCTTCCTCTTAGACTCGGAGGTTTAGGAATCCGCTCCGCAGCAGATCTGGCAGCCAGCTGTCACGTTGCTTCATTACACGCCTCAGAAGCTACAGTCCAGCACATCAGCCCGGCCATAGCCCTGCAGGCTTTCCAGGATGCCAAAAAAGCTGCTGATACAAGATTCGAGAATCTCGCAGGCCAACTCCCAGAGGCAAACAAACACCTGCAGAGATTCTATGACGATCTCATAGTATCCAAGAAATATCAGCGTTTACTGTCCGATGCACTGTCCACGGCAGACAAAGCCCGACTACAGGCGGTTGTCCAAAAAGGGGCTAGCAAATGGCTCCAAGCCATCCCTTCCTCAAACCTTGGCACTTTACTTGATCACGAAAGTTTTCGTCTGTGCATCGGCTTGAGGTTGGGAACAAGACTAACGGAGGAACACCGGTGTCCGTGCGGGGCACAAGTGGACATTTGAAGAACCCACGGGCTATCCTGCAACAGAAGCGAAGGACGTCGAAGCCGTCACAGCGAAATTAACGAGATTACCGCCCGGGCCTTAAGGTCAGCTCTACTGCCATGCATTCGAGAGCCAACCGGCCTCCTGAGAAGCGACGGAAAGAGGCCTGACGGTCTCACCCTTATCCCTTTTGAAAGGGGAAAGGCGCTTATTTGGGATGCTACAGTCACCGACGCGCTCGCCCCCTCGAACATGGAGGCCAGCGCATCAGCCGCTGGCTCCGCAGCACGCAAGGCTGAACGTCTAAAGACCAACAAATACGCCCAGCTCACCGACGAGTTCGTTTTTGTGCCACTAGTATTAGAGACACTAGGGGGATTTGGCCCTGAGGCATGGTCACTTTTACAGAAGATTGGCAAACGAATTGAACTCACGACGGGAGACAAAATAGCTTTCGACTTTCTACTCCAGCGGCTATCTCTGGCGGTTCAGCGCGGCAATGCGGCAGCAATTATGGGCACAATGAGGCGCTCAATTCCTCAATAATACGCCTCAATTCTATGCGGTAACTGCATCTATTTATCCTTCAAGATAACTAAACGTGCCTGTTAAGAACCTTCCTATGGTGTATGAGATGGTATTAGTGCCAATTCTTTGTTCTGGTATTATTAATTGGAAGACTCATAATAAAAGTATAACTCACAGGGCGGAGGTCACTCAGAAGGATGCCGTCGGGGCAGTTTTCAACTTTGTTCGAAGCGATTCAGTTCGTAAGTATTTTATTGACGTTAAGCTTTTGCAGCTTAAGGACATATACAGAGAAAAATTACCCTGATTGCATTTAAGATGTATAGAGGGGTTATGTTAGTTTCGCTTGAAGTAAGACATGTTGATGTATGAAATAGATACTGCTTCAACACAGTTTACATAATTTTGTTTGCGAGAACTTATTCATTGTAAAATTGCAGTTCCATGATTAATCTCAAATTTAAAATTGCAAAAAAGAACCCATAGCCGATGGTGAGCGGCTCAGAGTCCCGACTAGCCGGATAACACACTTAAATATGAACGCAACAAGCGGTACGCGGGCAATAAGCTAATTTCAGATGAACGAATTCGCGGAACGTACGTTCGCTGTATAACGCAGCCGAGAACAGAATAGATACCCTACTCTCCCTCGGTCTATTTATTTGTACAGAGGACATCACGGCGTGCTGGAATCTAAACCATCCCAAACCTCGCTCAAAGAATTGGTCAAAGTGACATTTTGTCTGCGTTTGTTTTGTATGGGAATACTAGTTATCATTGATTCCGTTGATTTGGCCGTTTCAAATGTTTTACTGGTTCTCTTCGCTGATTGGTAGCTTCTGATCTTTTTCTACAGTGCTCATTTAATCCCTTCAAAATACCTCAATGACTTCCGCTCGCTCCAATCCAGTTGTGCCATCTTCTTTCGGAATTGATTTGTGTTACTCCTGCAACTTTCGTATAGCTGCTGTGAGACGTGATGGCGTCAGCCTCCCTTATTGCTGCCTACTGTTTCGTTTCCCAGTACATTTGCTTTTTTTTTTTTTTTTTCTATACGATTTCCAAACTAACCGTTAAGCCAATTGCCTCATAGTCGGAACGGTCTCTACGTATTCTCGAGTCAACCTGCTAGCTTGCTTGGCCGCCCTGCACCGATTGTCAAACCAAGGTCTTCCGCTCCTCTGCTGCGGTGGCAGCATCACAGATTTTGCAAAACCTACCAGTTTGCGTTCGTAGCAATCTACCCGGATTGCTCTTGGCACCGGGGGGCTTGGCCCTGCTAAGTCCCTGTAAAAGAACATTGCCGTTCAGCTTCACCCCTGAGCCTTCCCTTTTCTTAAATATTGCCCCTAAGTTTTACTCAGAAACCCATCGGTTTAAAGATTCTGGATCCCGCGCTTTCCTATAAAGAATTGTCGTACCAGGTAAACTGTATGTTCCTTCTGTCTATGTTTGTTGCAAATAGGTCAATAACTGGCGACCTGTGGCATTTAAATGTGCACAGATTCTTCCTGTTATTGTCGTCTGCTGACAGTCGTCGAGTGCGGTCACGCGCTCCCGTGTGTTTTCGAGACGGATTTCGAGTGAATTTGGTGATCTGGTGATAAGTGTCTGTGCGGTGTCGTGTTACTGGGTGTCTGGAGCTACCACAAACGCGTCCGTTGCCTTTGGCGGTGTCCAGCGCAGTGGTAAGAGTTAGTTCCGATTCCGACCACCAGGGCGGCGCCACGGGTGCAGCCCACCCGGCGAGGTCACCTACGCAGCCCTCTCCGTAGGGAAGGTGACACACCGGATACAATCGCAGAAAGGGCATCTCTTGCCAAATAGACATTGCCATCCCAGCTAAGGTGAGCCGAGCTTTCCATACGGGCCGTAAAAGCCAGCACGAGTTACTACAGTCGTCTGAGCATATCTCCGGTGACGTACTTGGCAGGCCCATCTCAGCAATAGACTGCTTCTGATCACGACACAACAGCGAGCGAGACATCGTTGGACGGAGAACAACACGCTCTTCCCGATCACCTCCCTCTTAGGAGGTGATCGGCCGGAACGATGCCGTCACAACGCTCCCCAACCCCCAAGTCGCTTCGGCAACAGGACCTTCTTGCCCCCATCTCTAGCGGTACGCGCGCCGATCCTTCTCTGACCACCAAAGAAACCTTACCCCGTCTACCTGGCGAAACTCGCAATGTCCCTACACAGCCCGCCCTCGACCCCAACCCTGAAGAAATGGTCACCGACTTGGTGCTTGCCGAAACGAACCATGACCACGCCGGACCCACCAACACCCGCAAACGGCAAGCAGACACTCCACCCCCTCTCAGCCCTCGACTTAGACACCGTGCTTCCGGAGTAGACGAGGAGGCCCGACAAGCCTTTGAAGACGCCTATGATGCTCTTGCTGAGGACTGCGCTAATATTGCGATCCACTGCGAGCCAAGGAACACCCTTAAGGAACTCAAATACCTATCGCAAAAGATACAACTCGACCTCCGCGAGGTGCAATCGGCGGCCGAGACAATCCTGACGGCGTTATGGGAAGCCCGGCTTGGCGCGGACCAACGCCAGTTCAAGATGCAACAGGAGCTGGCGTTGCTTGTAGCCCAACGTGACGAGGCTCTTGATCTCGTTAACGCCGCTAAGGAGGAAAGGGACGCGGCATTAAGCGCGAGGAACAAAAGTGCGGAGGCGGGGCTTCCTCCCCTAGAGTTGTCCGTGGGCGAATGCCCCAAATGCGCGGCAGAAACAAATGCGGCCCATCAGGCACATTTGGACGAGCAGATACCAAACGCTCAAACAGCGGAAGACTACCTGCGAGTAGCGAAGCTTCCATGGCCGGTCACAGCGACTCAGAGAGTTCCGCTATTACTGGAAGACTTCGTGACTCACAAGGGGATCCGAGGCCTTCTGGTCCGACAAGGAGAAATTCCGAACACAGGATTCTTCCAAAAGCTCCTAGCCGCTTATCCCTCGCTTCAATCCATAGCGTCTTCATCTCCCGGCACTGCCGTAGTCCTGGGCGAGGCTGTGAAGACTATCACCGGCTCCGCGCCTACCCCCCAGCAAGGACATCGATTAGTAGTAGGCATCCTGCCACCAAAACACGAGGATGCCACTGAGGATGAAACATCTTTGACTCTGATGCGAGCGGTTATACACCGAATCCTCCTTATGACAGACCAAACTCCGAATGACACCCTGCCCCTCCTCTACGTTCCCCCGGATATGCGCACCATCACGTTCCACCGAATAATAGCAATGCTGGTGGCTCAGTCACCCACTCCTGGGAGACTGGCGCTACACAAAACCCGCACGGCTCAAGCAGGGCCCACCGAATCGCCACCAAGTATCCAGCCACGAACACCTCCACCCGCCCCCTATAGACATACAACCTCAATACTAGTTAAAGTCGGCAATGGCAAAACCTTCGCTGACACGCTGCGGACCGTCAGAGAAAACCTTAACGCAGACATTGCGGCGGACACTATTATTCGCGAAGTGAAGAAGACATCTAACGGGGACGTAGCAATCCGACTGGGTGAAATCACACCAGGAGCAGGAGAACGGCTGAGTACTAAAATCCGCGACGCGGGACTGGAGGCCTCTGCCAAGCTATTTGACCCTACCCTAGAGGTAGCATTATGGGGTATCAACCCCCTGTCGAGCGAGTCCCAAATAAAGGCCGACCTCACCGCGTACCTAGGAGTGACGGATCACTCCTTGGTCGCAATTACCGAACCCCGTCAAGGTCGAAACGGGCGCTGGTACGCCTTGGCGCGATTACCCGCCCCGTTGGCCCGACGTCTGTCAAAGCTCACGACAGTCAAATTGGCAGGCTGCAACTGTCGTCCAGATCTATGGTACAGGCCTCCAATATGCCACCGCTGCCAGCGCCCTGGCCATCGCGCGGAAGCTTGCGCACTTGAGAAACCCATCGAGGGATCCCTCTGTCTGCGTTGCGGGACCATTGGGCACAAGACAAGAGACTGCACCTCGGCGAGCATGAAGTGCATAATCTGCGATACTGAGGGTCATCGCGCGGATGCGATGTCATGCCCGATGTACAGAGAGCTGGTACTCCGTGAGCGAAAATGCAGGACAGAGGCTGGGCAACAGTCCCACATGCCAACAAAGCGCCCGGAGGCAGAGAGAGTGGAGCTTAGTGGCGGACCGTCCGGGTCAAGGGCCCCCTCCCAACCGGAGGTTGAGCTTGTCGAAAAGGAGGCCACCTCTAGCGACACTCCTCCGGTCGCACCTGCGTCAAGTGAGGCAGAATCAGGAGAGAACAACAGATCAGACTGGACGACGGTCCAGAGACGATCTAAAACTAAGCTATCAAAATAAAGATCCTACAAGTAAACTTAAACCGCTGCCGTGCCGCTCATGACGCTGTTAACGTGTACGTACAGGAGAACCAGATATCCTTATGCCTCATGTCAGAGCCCAATGTTAATATTGCATCAACACGAGCAAACCATTATGCTGATTCCGCAGCAGACACAGCAATATGGTGGACGGGAGAGGACCCAAAAGTGTCCGTCTCGGGCAACGGGGCTTGCTCTGGGTGCACACGGATTCACCTAGGCAGCGGCTCATATGTTCTCTCCTGCTATTTCTCACCAAACCGCACACTAGAGGAGTTTAACGACTACCTCGCATCACTCACTGATCTCATTACATCTCTCAACCCCCACCAACTACTTCTGACAGGTGACTTTAACGCGGCACATCCTCTATGGGGCTCCCGCGCTCCCACGTCCCGGGGCCTCCTACTACTGGACTGGCTGGCCAACTCGGATCTCTCAGTAATTAACGATGGGAACATGCCGACATTCGTCCGAGGTCGACAAAAGTCATTCATTGATCTCACACTTACCAACAATGCTTCCCTTTGTCTGATTAACAGATGGAGAGTCGACGCAGACGCCGAAACGCTCAGTGACCACCAATACATAGTCTTCGATTACGACGGGGCACCTAGACAGCCACCCTCGAGCCGAAAAACTTGGCAGATGAGACATCTAGACATCAACAAGCTAAAACTCTACATAGCTGCACAACTCAGCATGTATCAAAACTCCCAACCCTCTCCGGAAGACCTAACGCAAATAGTAAAAAAGGCGTGCAGGGCCGCAGGCGGCCCGCCGCGTCACCGCACTGGTAGACGCTCCCCACAGCCATGGTGGACATCCGAGATAAAGGAGGCCCGCTCAGCATGCATACGTGCCAAGCGCACCCTGACGAGGGCTCGAACTTGGCTTGCGAGAAGACGCCGAAACGGTGAACACGAGCACATACTTCATATTGCCTTGGCCCGGGAGGATACACTACTAGACATATACCGAACAGCAAGAAACACTCTTCGCCAAAAGATCAGGACAGCGAAACGGGAATGTTGGAGGGCTCTAATCGATCTTGTACAACATGAACCCTGGGGAATTCCTTATCGGATAGTCCGGGAAAAACTCAAGACATCTCCACCCCCTCTAACACAAGAAGAAACTCTCCGCCAAGTCAAGAAACTCTTCCCGTCGCATTCTCCTCGCCCTTCAGTAACTTATACCAATATAGACCCAGCAGACATTCCGCCCGTCACAGAGAACGAGGTCCTTCAGGCAGCCGAGCGCCTCGCCCCTGGCAAAGCACCGGGTCCTGACGGTGTCCCTCCTGGGGTGATCCGGCTTATGGCAAGAGAGCATCCGAAAATCGTCGCAGATACCGCGACCCATATCCTCCGGGAGGGGTTCTTCCCACCTGCCTGGAAGACCTCCTTTCTGGCGCTGATCTCCAAGCATACCCCAGGAACCTACAGACCAATTTGCCTTCTAGACACTATTGGCAAGCTTTTTGAAAACATCATCCAAGAGCGTCTCACGAAGGCTATAGAAGACACAGAAGCTTTGGCACCTAACCAACATGGTTTCCGCAAGGGTCACTCGACACTCGACCCTATCGAGGAAATCCTGGAAAAAGCAAGACAAGAAACCAGGGCGTCGCGCAACACCAGGAAGTTTGTTTTACTGATACTTCTTGACGTCAAAAACGCCTTCAACAGCGCCAACTGGGCGAAAATTCTTGAGGCCATGGAACGACGAAATATACCTCCGTATATGGTTCGCATCATCTCCTCCTATCTGAGTGACCGCCACCTGTTGACACATCATGGCACGTTTAGTATCACCGCCGGGGTCCCGCAGGGGTCTATACTCGGCCCAACTCTGTGGAATTTGGCATATGACGATGTTCTGCGTCTGCCAAACCTTCCGCCAGGGGCACAAACGCTGGCTTACGCAGACGACCTGGCACTTATTATAACAGCACGCCATGAGACCATACTCGAGGCCACAGCAAACAACGCCATGCGCTGTGTCTCTCGGTGGATGGCACAAAACAACCTTCAGCTGGCCCCAGAAAAAACTGAGGCAATCTACCTGTCAGGTTGCAAACGCACCCGCGGCATTCACTTGACATTGGACGGCCACGCTATCATGCTGTCGAAAACAGCAAAATATCTAGGAGTGACTCTCGATTCCGGCCTTACGGGCCGCGCCCACATCTTGGTCATATCCAAAAAAGTGCATACAATCGCTAGGGCAATGGCTAAAATCCTGCCTCGGTCGGGAGGCGCGGATTTGGAGAAGAGGATATTGATAGCGTCGGCGGCGGAGTCCACGGCACTATACGCAGCGTCAGTGCGGGCTGACATGGCCCTCCGCACGATCAGCAACAGGCAGCTCCTTAGGTCGGCTCAAAGATCAATCGCGATACGTGTCAGCAGGGTGTATAGAACCGTCAGCACGGAGGCTGCGCTAGTACTAGCCAGAATGCTCCCATGGGATCTCCTGGCAGGACAGAGGAGCACCAAGCGAAGGGACGGATATACTGACTACAACGAAGCAAGGGAGGCGACTATGCAGACTTGGGCGGAGGAATGGCGTGCCCTATCCTCACGCGCGGGCTGGGCCCGCCACCTCGTCAGTGACTTACTTGAATGGTACAACGGCCCGGGCCAAGGCTCGTTATCATTCTACGCCACACAGGCTGTAACGGGACACGGCCAATTCCAAACGTACATGATGAGAATAGGCAAGTCTCACTCAGACATCTGTGTTTTGTGCACAACTGGGGAACCTGACGACGTGGACCACACGGTCGCAGGATTCCCAAGGCTCTCGAACCTCAGGCAGACCTCCAATATGTACTAGCTGGAGCTGACACTAAAACGATCATCACATCGATGTTGACGTCAGGCCAATCATGGAGAGAAGGAGCGTCATACCTCGACCGGATCATCAGAGAAAAAACCAGCCTAGAGAAGGAAAGACGCGCTTCACTCGCTAGAAGAGATTGTGAGACGTCCTTACAGGCCTCGGAGGCCATGTCGTAGATGTAGAGCGGACGACTCCCCCCCCAGGGCCTTGAAGAACTGGCAAACAGTACCGAACCCTGGGGGGGTAAATGTGAGGACTAGGGTTTTTTAGTGGGTAACCCCATGCCATCGGGGAGTCCCACACTACCTACGCGCTTCTACACGCCCGGACAGTGATAACTGCGCTGGGTGTGCATAAAGCATTTTTCCCCAACCTCACAAAAAAAAAAAAGATTCTTCCTGTTACTCAGCAGCCGATCTCATCAAGCATGTCTAGCAAAGCCACCGTTCTTTTCGAGTCAATCGTATTTAATGTTGCAGATATAAATATATACTCCTAACCGATCACAGACTAATGATTTGATTTTAAATTCCACACAAAATAACACTGCTGCTTCTAATAATTGTTTTAACCCCCCTACTACTTCACGCGTCTCCCAGCCAAATTATAGATGTCTATCTGGTACTTGCTCAAAGCGGTCTGTTACCAATGTCGGGAGGTAGGACACCGCAGAGACAGGTGTCCGATGTTGACACAACAACAGCGGCAAGGACAACAACAGCAACGGCAACCGGACCCACTGAGTGGCGGCCAAACCGTGAACGCCGATCAGGAGAGTGGCATGGTGCGCTGTTTCCGGTGCAACCACGCGGCCACTATGCGAGAAGTTGTACTACCGCCGATGTGAGTCAAGTGGACAGCGGTCGACAACATGATGTGACGCTGCGTCCTCGTAGTGTTAACTTCGTCCGAGTACAGGCTACTGGCACTGGATCATGCGCTGCTGTGGTGGAAGATGAGACAGGATCGCCGTGTGAGGTTGATCATTTGCAGGCGCGATTGCTACAGCTGTCCAAAGAGGTGACCATTGCCAAAGAAGAAGCACAGAGAGAGCGCAGCCGTGCTGAGACGGCCCAGCAGACTGCGACACCGGTCGAGAAGGAAATGAACAAAATTCGCCTTTTCTATGAAGGTCAAGCGCAGGAGGCCCGATCTCAACATCAGAAGGCCATTGAAGAGTTGAAGTCGGGGTATGAGGCGCAGATCGGCGAACTACGCAGTCTTTTCAAGAGAACCATTGACGACTACAATTTGCGCCTTAGGAACAAGATGTTCCCCGTGCTCGGCGAATCCCAGCGGCTAAACGTTTTCGCGGCCGAGGCCGAAGTGGCTTCGCTGAAAGGACATCCTGAACGAGAGAAAGCCGAATGCGAACGCGGCAAGGAAATCGAGAAGCGGCTTCGAAAGCAGATTGCCACACTCTCGAGCAATCTGTCAGCTTACCGAAACAAATGCGAGCAACAAGGAGATTTTGCGGGGATGCGTTACCTTTTTAGAAATTCAACAAAAAAAAAAGGGAGAGAGAAATTAAAAATATGTTTAAGTAGATAAATGTGAGCGCTCGATGATAGGTTATCGTCGCTGAGGGCAGCGACTGTAGCAGAATGGCCGAATGTAAGGCTGTAGATTGTTATTGTAAGCGGAGATGTAGGTATAGAGAGATATAGCTTAGCGACGTCTGCTAGTACCGGCGCACATAGATTCAATAAGCGTTAGCGGAGAGGGGAGGGGAAGCAGCAGCGGCAGCAGCACCGACGTGCAGTTGTTACTGTAACCTAAGCTGATGCCGTTAGGAGAGCTGACGACACTACAGTGAGTAGAGAGACGTTGTCGAGACGCGGTCGAGGAGGGATCGCTGTGTGGTGAGACAGGCCGGAGTGGCGGTGCTGTACCGACGTCGTTGAGAAGTCGGACAATAATAAAAATCACACCAGTGTCGGTCAATATTCGTGTTTTCCCCCTAGTAACCCGTTCAGGCCCTTACAGATATAAGATTAGCTGATCGGATGATTTGTGTAATATGGGTGCTAAAATCTAGTTGCGGTGTCTCCGCAACCCCTAGGTCCCTAATACAATTTAAAATAGGGATAGTCTCCC
Source organism: Dermanyssus gallinae (assembly GCA_003439945.1). Classification (NCBI taxonomy): domain Eukaryota; kingdom Metazoa; phylum Arthropoda; class Arachnida; order Mesostigmata; family Dermanyssidae; genus Dermanyssus; species Dermanyssus gallinae. The sequence continues at coordinate 34,095 of QVRM01001357.1, read as the reverse complement.
CATGTAGCATGTAGTTATGGGCTTCTGTTAAACACAATACAGCACATTTCGGCACTGATATAAGCATTTCATTATCCACACACCACTTAGAAACCGCCTCGATCATACTCTGTAGTACTTGCCTTTCGCTAGCGGTGTTGGAGAGTCCGTATAGTTTATCCCTGAGGAAAGCCTGAGGGGCACGAACCCGACTCACTAAAGCTTGTTTACGCGAACGCAGAACTCTCTACGGGTAAGATAACTAGAAATCCATGATATAGAGCGAATATCTACATCCAAGTACCTAAGCTTTTGTACAAATTTTACATGGTTTACTCTATCAAATGCCTTCGAGAAATAAAAATATATACAATCAAAGGCCAGCCTATTGTTTATCGTAACAGCCCAATCTTGAGTCATTTCGACGAGTTGAGTTGCCGTGGATTTGCCTTTAGTAAAACCATGTTGGTTCTCATCCAACAAGCATTTGGATTGAAAAAAATTAAATATATGGTCTACTAGCAGTTTTTTAAAGATGAAACATGCGATAGATGATTGAGCTACAGGTCTGTAAATATCTACATTTGACTTTAGACCCTTCCTATGTACAGGGGTTACGACTGATTGCCGAGAATGTTTTAGCACAATCCTCATAGGACCTCCTGAATATGAAAAAATAATAAGTTCAGTTATCGCAGGCGCTACATTTTTATAAAATATGGGTGGGATTAAATCAGGAGTAAAGCTGCATTTAGTGGGTGGTTGTTTGATTTTAGAAAGAATATTATATTCTGATATTTCCAAGTATGAACAGCTATCTCTCGAGACTACGTCGTTTGGAAACACTTTCGGGAACTGAACTCCCTTGGACAACATAAAACGACGAGAAGAAGTCCTTAAATGCATTTGCTATAGAAGCGTCGTCTACGAGGACCTACTGATCTATATTTAAAGCCGCAATGTTTTATTTTCCTTTTAATCGTTTATTTGCATATCTAAAAAACGAGTTTGTGTTTTTTAAATTAAGACTGGTTTCTTCCATCATACGAAGTCTTCTAGTCGTCCTCAACTTTTTTTCATACTGCACATTTGGCTCCTGGTCAATCAACCGTTCTAGATTGGTGACATATTTACGTAAATTAGCATTATATTTTAACTTGCCATTTCGGTTAGGTATAAAATAAAAATATATAAATGCCATTGAGAGGGTATAGGCCAAATTTACCAGACGGACATCAAAAAGATCTATCTCCTGTGCCAATACGTACGTTACACGAACGCGATCTGTCGCTGTATAAAAAATTGTGCTGTCTCGGGACTGACCAGACCATGTTTAAATACATAGATGATGGACTGCGAAGTGGAGTAAATGTTAGATCACTGGAAGTTGCGCGCTCAGTGAAGGTAAACAACACATTCTCGTGGAGAGTTCCACGAAGTCTGCGAAGTCGACGGACCTCATGTATGTTCTAATTATATTCAGATGTTAAATATTTTGTTTAAAACAATGTATACTTAGACACATATGACCCTTGAATAAAGGTGCTTTTAACTTGACTTGACTTTAGCAAACTTGATGTCGGTTTACGAGTGATGTCTATTTACAACAATTAGATCGTTGGCAAACAGTTATATTCTCGGATAAGACCAGGGTCAGGACCAGAACTTCTTAAGCACCCAGAGAGAAGCGGCAAGAGGTTTAATTGCCCCGTCATGCCCCATGCGAGGCTTATTAGTGATAAAAAAATTTGCAAACGACATAGAAAAAGCAAAACCAGGGTTAGTCGAGAAAACTAACTTAACTATCCGTGATGAGTATAAATGCCTAGGTATGTGCATCTACCAGCAACGTCAAGTTAAGCAGACAACAAAGCGAGTTTATGCTGAGGTTTTTAATCAATTTATGAGAGTGTGGGTCGCCAGAAAGTCTAAGTCCCGAAGGAAAATAAAAAAATGGAATCTGCGTAAGACGAACGTGTCAATGAAGTCGAGATCACCACCCAATCTCAGCACAGATACATTATAAATCCAAATGGCTTTATAACAAATCCACAAGCTTTTAACTAGATCGATAGCAAAACACCCGAATGTCCAAAGGGACCGCCTTATTGTGAATCCGCCTGAGGTACGTGACTTTTGTTGTTTATTTATTTTTTATGTGTTACAAATTTACATAGAAAGCTGGATTATTTAAAAAGAAGCATCTAAATATGGCATTACATAATTTTGAAGTTGAAGTGACGAAGGCAGTAGTATGTTCAGAGAAGTCTAATTTAGGGGTCATAATCAACCAAGATAATTAAATGATTTACCTGCCGGTATTGCGTGGTTACAGAGTGTATACAGTGGCGAACTGCCATCTGATGACACCACGGCATATCAGGCACATTTCAAAACAGGCCTTGTCGGAAAATCAATAATGTTTCCGACGGGGCCGCTCAACGCTTGACGCACTGCAACGGGTTTTACATCACGCCAGGCAAGAAACCACGACGTCTTTAAAAAAAAACAGGTTATACGTGCTTTTAATACTCTTGGATGTTCATAACGCTTTTAACACGGCCAACTAGGCTGCGCTGAAACGAGGGAGCATAAAGCACAGACGGAGCCCCCTACGTCCGCCGGATAATATCATCTCACCTGGAAGAAAGGACTCTTAGAGCGGGAGACAGCGTGTATCAACTAAGCTCGGGCGTCCCGCAGGGATCCCGATCGGCCCGGTTCTCTGGAACATTGCATACGACGGAGTCTTGCGAATGGAGGGTCTGTCTGACGGTGTAAAAACCCTTAGCATACGGCGATGACCTGGCGTTGCTGGTGACAGCCAAACGGGAAACTCAACTGCAGGAGCTGGCAAATATTGCTCTGGACCGAGTGGCCGAGTGGATGCGTGGGCATCATCTCCAACTGGCGCCATAAAGAAACGGAGGCACTTTACCTCACTGGGCGAATGCGCACGAGGGGGCTCAATTTGACTCTCTCAGGTCAACCCATAGCAATCAAGAAGGAGGTCAAGTACCTGGGGGTCATCCTGGACGCCGGACTGACAAGTGCATATCGCCCACGTCGCCCGCAAGGTCGCTGGGGTCGCGCAGATTCTTGCACGGATTCTTCCGCGAGAGGGAGGGGGGTCTGAGAGACGGATACGGCTTCTGGCAACTGTGGCGGAGTCAACGGCGCCCGTCTGGGCGTCTGGCAACGCGACGCCCGTCTGGGCAGACCTTGCCCTCCGGACGGCGCGCAACCGGCGCGCACACGGAGCCGCGCAGTGGGGAGTCGCCATAAGAGTCTGCAGGGCCTATCGCAAGGTGTCTACGGATGCCTTGTTAGTACTGGCCCGCCAGCTACCTTAGGATCTCCTGGCCAGAGAGAGAAGCGAACGCCGTCTTGACGGGAACTAGGACCTCGCGCGGACACAACAGAAGACACTGGAACTTTGGAACACTGAATGGCAAAATCCCCGGGGCGACGCCGGCAATCAATAGACTCGCCGAATGATACCGGATCTGCGCTGGTGGGCAGTTGGGGGAGCTGTCGTACACCACAACACAAGTGCTCACAGGGCACGGCCAGTTCCAGACATAAATGATGCGCATCGGCAAGGCCCCGGTTGACATCTGCGTCTTCTGCTACTCCGGGGACGCATACGACGTCAAACACACGATCGTACACTGCGCGGCCCTTGCGGGAGCACGTGCCTCTGCGACGCCCGAGTTGAGGGAAGGACTCCGGAGTACGTGGTGGACTTTTGTAAGGAAGGACGAGACGAATTGGGCAAAGGGTCGACGTTACCTCGACACCATCATGAGGAAAAAGCTGAACCTAGAGGCGGCGAGACGAGCCCGCTACGACCAGGCCCCTTTGAGGGACCGTCGAGAGGAGGAGCTGAGGGAAGGAGAATAAAGGGAGCAGATAGGCTCTCCGGAGGATCTTGACGCATCTCCCCAGAACGGGCAAGCATTGGCTAGGTGCATAGGGCGCTAGAACACGAGACTCCCCTCTCAGGGTTGTCAAAGTAATGCCAATGCAATCCCGGGCCTTGGGGGGTGGGGAGGATATCGGTTTTAGTGGGTGCGAGCCCCAAACTAGCTGCTGCTAGCTGCCAGTAGCGCTTATGCATTATGCATTTCCGAGACCTTCCAAAAAAAACAGACACATTTGCACCCTATCCTCACAACACCAGTTTTCAATGTTTGAAATTGCTAGCTGAATGATACTTGCGGGATTGTCGACTCCTAGGTATATTCATAAATCATCCACGGTTAAGAGATGAGCGACACCTTGTAGAACCACGTTTAGGAGCTCAAGTACGTATATTCTGAAGAGCAGGGGCCTAATGGACAATCCTTGCGTCACTCCATAATCGCCAATGTAATGCGTGCTTTCTCTATCGTAGCACTATCTCAAAGAAATTAGTTGTTTATTTACCAATGACGTTTGTTTCCAGGCGGTTCACTAATATCAATGTCAACGATTGCCTAACTATATGACGTCGTGTTATTTTTTTGGGAAATCAGGGTATTTATGTGTGTTGTACTTTACAAATCTAGAGGCTTGCATTAGAAATAGTTATTTAGTATTTTTTTCTAAGGTGGCTCTTGTTAGCTCTTCGTTATTTATCTGCTACTACTATAGGACTGTTTTGTAGAAGCGGCGCTGACTGTGTCTACTGCAAAAAAAAATTGCCAACTTTAAGTTTCCGGACTAAATTCCATATATATATATATATATATACTGCAACGAAAGCGACAGAGTATTTAACTGAGCAATAAATTGCAAGTAACTTCTTCATCTGAGAATAGAGCATAATGTTAAGTTAATGACGATGTTTAAACTATCGTTGGCTTATACGTTGTGGTCGTACGTCGTGTGCTACCTACATATACAATTAACTGCATTTGGCTGTAACTGACACAACCAATTTCAGGTGAACTTGTTTTCGTCAGCTGCTGTGCCTGCATTCGGCCATGAAGCTAAACTTTGTGCAAATATTCATGATCGGTAAGTTAACTTTACATACAATCTGGCGTGAGGGAAAACATATTCCTTGTCCTTAGTGAGAAAGAGGGGCTTGACTCCGAACGTGTCAATGAAGTCGAGATCACCACCCAATCTCAGCACAGATACATTATAAATCCAAATGGCTTTATAACAAATCCACAAGCTTTTAACTAGATCGATAGCAAAACACCCGAATGTCCAAAGGGGCCGCCTTATTGTGAATCCGCCGGAGGTACGTGACTTTTGTTGTTTATTTATTTTTTATGCGTTACAAATTTACATAGAAAGCTGGATTATTTAAAAAGACGCATCTAAATATGGCATTACATAATTTTGAAGTAGAAGTGACGAAGGCAGTAGTATGTTCAGAGAAGTCTAATTTAGGGGTCATAATGAACCAAGATAATTAAATGATTTAACTGCCGGTATTGCGTGGTTACAGAGTGTATACAGTGGCGAACTGCCATCTGATGACACCACGGCACATCAGGCACATTTCAAAACAGGCCTTGTCGGAAAATTAATAATGTTTCCGACGGGGCCGCTCAACGCTTGACGCACTGCAACGGGTTTTACATCACGCCAGGCAAGACACCACGACGTCTTTTAAAAAAAAAACAGGTTACACGTGCTTTTAATACTCTTGGATGTTCGTAACGCTTTTAACACAGCCAACTAGGCTGCGCTGAAACGAGGGAGCATAAAGCACAGACGGAGCCCCCTACGTCCGCCGGATAATATCATCTCACCTGGAAGAAAGGACTCTTAGAGCGGGAGACAGCGTGTATCAGCTAAGCTCGGGCGTCCCGCAGGGATCCCGATCGGCCCGGTTCTCTGGAACATTGCATACGACGGAGTCTTGCGAATGGAGGGTCTGCCTGACGGTGTAAAAACCCTTAGCATACGGCGATGACCTGGCGTTGCTGGTGACAGCCAGACGGGAAACTTAACTACAGGAGCTGGCAAATATTGCTCTGGACAAAGTGGCCAAGTGGATGCGTGGGCATCATCTCCAACTGGCGCCATAAAGAAACAGAGGCACTTTACCTCACTGGGCGAATGCGCACGAGGGGGCTCATTCTGACTCTCTCAGGTCAACCCATAGCAATCAAGAAGGAGGCCAAGTACCTGGGGGTCATCCTGGACACCGGACTTACAAGTGCGGCGCATATCGCCCACGTCGCCCGCAAGGTCGCTGGGGTCGCGCAGAATTGTGCACGGATTCTTCCGCGAGAGGGAGGGGCATCTGAGAGACGGATACGGCAACTGTGGCGGAGTCAACGGCGCCCGTCTGAGCGTCTGGCAACGCGACGCCCGTCTGGGCAGACCTTGCCCTCCGGACGGCGCGCAACCGGCGCGCACATAGAGCCGCGCAGAGGGGAGTCGCCATAAGAGTCTGCAGGGCCTATCGCAAGGTGTCTACGGATGCCTTGTTAGTACTGGCCCGCCAACTACCTTGGGATCTCCTGGCCAGAGAGAGAAGCGAACGCCGTCTTGACGGGAACTTGGACCTCGCGCGGGCACAACAGAAGACACTGGAACTGTGGAACACTGAATGGCAAAATCCCCGGGGCGACGCCGGCAATCAATAGACTCGCCGAATGATACCGGATCTGCGCTGGTAGGCAGTTGGGGGAGCTGTCGTACACCACAACACAAGTGCTCACAGGACACGGCCAGTTCCAGACATATATGATGCGCATCAGCAAGGCCCCGGTTGACATCTGCGTCTTCTGCTACTCCGGGGACGCGGACGACGTCAAACGCACGATCGTACACTGCGCGGCCCTTGCGGGAGCACGTGCCTCTGCGACGTCCGAGTTGAGGGAAGGACTCCGCAGTACGTGGTGGACTTTTGTAAGGAAGGACGAGACGAATTGGGCAAAGGCTCGGCGTTACCTCGACACCATCATGAGGAAAAAGCTGAACCTGGAGGCGGCGAGACGAGCTTGCTACGACCAGGCCCCTTTGAGGGACCGTCGAGAGGAGGAGCTGAGGGAGGGAGAATAAAGGGAGCAGATAGGCTCTCCAGAGGATCTTGACGCATCTCCCCAGAACGGGCAAGCATTGGCTAGATGCATAGGGCGCTAGAACACGAGACTCCTCTCTCAGGGTTGTCAAAGTAATGCCAATGCAATCCCGGGCCTTGGGGGGTGGGGAGGATATCGGTTTTAGTGGGTGCGAGTCCCATACTAGCTGCTGCTAGCTGCCAGTAGCGCTTATGCATTATGCATTTCCGAGACCTTCCAAAAAAACAGACACATTTGCACCCTATCCTCACAACACCAGTTTTCAATGTTTGAAATTGCTAGCTGAATGATACTTGCGGGATTGTCGACTTCTAGGTATATTCATAAATCATCCACGATTAAGAGATGAGCGACACCTTGTAGAACCACGTTTAGGAGATCAAGTACGTATATTCTGAAGAGCAGGGACCTAATGGACAATCCTTGCGTCACCCCATAATCGCCAATGTTATGCGTGCTTTCTCTATCGTAGCACTATCTCAAAGAAATTAGTTGTTTATTTACCAATGATGTTTGTTTCCAGGCGGTTCACTAATATGAATGTCAACGATTGCCTAACTATATGACGTCGTGTTATTTTTTTGGGAAATCAGGGTATTTATGTGTGTCGTACTTTACAAATCTAGAGGATTGCATTAGAAATAGTTATTTAGTATTTTTTTCTAAGGTAGCTCTTGTTAGCTCTTCGTTATTTATCTGCTACTACTATAGGACTGTTTTGTAGCTTATTAAGCGGCGCTGACTGTGTCTACTGCAAAAAAAAGAGCCAATTTTAAGTTTCCGGACTAAATTCCATATATATATATATATATATATATATATATATATACTGCAACGAAAGCGACAGAGTATTTAACTGAGCAATAAATTGCAAGTAACTTCTTCATCTGAGAATAGAGCATAATGTTAAGTAAATGACGATATTTAAACCATCGTTGGCTTATACGTTGTGGTCGTACGTCGTGTGCTACCTACATATACAATTAACTGCATTTGGCTGTAACTGACACAACCAATTTGAGGTGAACTTGTTTTCGTCAGCTGCTGTTGGTGCATTCGGCCATGAAGCTAAACTTTGTGCAAATATTCATGATCGGTGAGTTAACTTTACATACAATTTGGCGTGAGGGAAAACATATTCCTTGTCCTTAGTGAGAAAGAGGGGCTTGACTTCTGCCAACACAACGACAAGTTACCTTTGCGGTAGCTTGTGGTTACCATTCTGTTTGTGCGGTTGCAAATCTGCGTGGTACCGCTTAAGTTAAGTGAGTTAGCGCTTAGGTTTAAATACTTGGTCGTTTGACCTGCTCTACTTGCCGGCCGCGATGACGAGCCGAAATGCGCCAGGATTCAATTAGCAAAATGGGGGTATGAGGTATGCCCTCGGATTGAGGAAAACCCGTGGTGGGCGGCGCTGCAAAAAGTGTTGTTCATTACCATGCGTCCATCCGATCCCGGTGTTGCGCGTGCACGAAGGACCGTGGGATCCGATAACGCCGACGGGGCCCCACAGTCACACTGGAAAGAAACTGAGGCGTTCGATTCAGGAAGGGCATAAAACCATGACCCTCTTGGTCTCGGTCGGAGAACTGCCTGAAGTTGGGCTAACTCGGCCAACCTGGGCGACTTGGGTTTATAATATTATACGTGGCTGTGTGTATTGGGCTAAAATTTTAATAAAGCCTAATGTTTATCCATCAATGACGCCGTTTTCGGGCTGTTTAACGTGTAAATGTGGATATCATAGATGAATCGCTTAATTGCACGACGATCCGTTACATATATATATATATATATATATATATAAATACCACTTTGTCCACACATGCTAAATACCGCTGATAATACTACTATTTAGACATTTAGCCAATTTTAAGTAGCCGGGATTTGAGTCTGAAGTTTGAGCTACTTTGTCTGGGTTACTATGGGAGTCAGCATACGCTTGGCCGCAAAGTCGTCCACACCCAAGGCCTTGTCGTGCTTGAGGTATTCCCCAAATACTTTTTGCAGGGTGAATATTAAAGGGTCCCCTTCTGCCTCTAAGTGAGTCACTGCTATAGTCATTGTCACGTTACCGTCTTCTGTAACTGTAAAGCATATTGTATGCATACGTTGACCATTTGCTTGTGGTGTCTGAATTGCAGCAGCTGTAATTGTTTTGATAGCTGTGGACATTGGCACATTTGTCTGGACTTTGAAAGAAATGCGTCGGGAACGGCCTGGGCCTCTACTGATAAATTCTACAATGAGAAAGATATTTATGAATCCGATTAATTTGTACGACTCACTCTACGTATTCAACTTGACCAATTATGATGACTTTGTGGCTGGACAAACACCTATTGTGCGTGAGCTCGGTCCTTATGTATACAGGTAAGATTAATCTTGTGGTACCCACTTTTCTTTTTTTAAGATGTATTTTATGTGGAATGTGCATTCAATATTACACATTTGTACGTACACTCACTGAAGTTAAGTGAGTGCGTAAAGTTATCACAAGCTTAGCCGTTAACGCATTGCCTTCTGTTTAGCTAATTGAGGTTTGACAAATTGTGGTGCGTTTAGGTGTCGAAATGGTCACACTGACATCGATTTGCGTCTTGAGGCGTCCCACGTAAAATGAAGATGGACTGCTGTTTCTGGTAACCTTATTTTCAATCGCCTATATTACGCTTTATTAAAATAATACGTTCGACGACACGGCTGTTCTCATTTTTGTTCTCCTGAGACCTGGTTCGGACTTCACGATTTAGCTACCTTCTTATTGCAGTCTCCCGTTTTTAAAGTAGTATCACGTGCGATTAGTTGTGCTTCCGACATCGCATATGACGCAGATGCCTGAGCGCCTCTTGAATATATCCGCATATATTAGTGTACAAATGCACTTTATTATGTTTAACACCACAAGTTTATAGCTTGAAGAACATCATAAGATCGTCACAAACGCATATAATAATAATTTAAACTGATTTAATGTGTGCAATACATATATTCATTCATTTAAAGTCAAATGCACCTTTATCTTGTCAAAGGGGGGACATTATTTACATTTTACAAACCGTTACCTAGATACATACAATAGTCAGTTTACTTGAGTGCCGACATTTGCGCTATATAACATATTAAGATCCTACTAGTTAAATTTAACTATACTGCAAAACCATATATATATATATATATATATATATATATATTTAGCGACATATCGATTATACAACCTATGTACGTTTATTTCTGCAAAGTATCGTTTAAGACACAGATTCACTGTTCGTAAGGCTCACGATATCTTTTTTTGCAGTACACGAAGATTCGTTATGCTCTTTCTGTTAGAATTGTAGCAGCAACCCTCTTTTGCAAGAACCCCGTCGAGAAAAAAGAGACTTGTTAGCTCCTTCAAAGCTTTTAATTTACTATGGCCGGCGTGTAAGATCACAAAGGAATGCCCGCCAGATAATTTGAGCTGATATTTTTCGATATAGGCAGCTACGAATCACTATCCCGACTTTTTAGAGCAACGGTCTAAGAAGCCGTATGACACTGACTCCGATGAAAATGCAGTAGTTTTATCGCTGTATGCGCAATCTAAATGTATGGTTCTACACGACACACATTTTGTGTAGTTTGCTGCATAGTACTGTCGAATTGCTTTTTTGTCAATACTGGTTATACTACATACACCTCCACTTGGAAGAGTTATTTAGTGCCACTTATAGTTTATTAAGAAGACACAAATGGTGGATAGCTCGTTGTACTCGCTTTCAAAATAAAAAATACGGTCTTTCTGTGTATTTAAGCTTTGGTATGACGCAGTTTAATTTATAAAGATTCGAATTGCAGATCAGGGTTTATTTTGTTTTTGGTTTTTTCTAGAGTTGAACGCGACAAGGTTTTAGATCATTATGGAAACAACACTATTGAGTTTTTGTGTCGGGAAACGTACTTCTTTGAGCCAAGTATGTCAAACGGAAGCATATATGATAAAATTATAACCGCCAACTACGCCGCCATGGCCTATTATGATCCTGAGGGTAATTCTCGCGATTTGTCCTATATTATCAACAAGAAAACACTCTTCGTAAAGACCACCGTCGACCAGTATTTCTTTAGCGGATAAGTTTTTGTTTTTTTATTTTTCGTACAATAGTAAGGTTCCTGTTGACGCTTCTAATATGTCCGCAACAAATACGCTATCGTCGAAGAACAAATACAGAGGTTTCTTACGTGGTGTCTTGTGTACAAACACTTACAAAGCAAAATAAAGCAACTTTTCACGTGCACTTGGACGATTCTAGAGAAAACGGTATATCTTTGTTGACGAGTTATTCATAATAAAGAAGCGGGAGGAAGTCGGTAACTTATCGGAGATAAACCATGCCAGCAACCACAGGTCGAGCTCACCAGAAGCAAGGGAGGTATTACACTCTAGCTATTTTGGGCCATGCCCCACTGAAATGCGAAAAAAACATATGTGGTTTGATAACACCATTTGTCGATGCGCAACAGTTATTAGTGAGGTTAAAGTGAACTTTGCCAAAAATAATGCAGGGATTTGCCATAAATAATTCATGAATAATAATGAATGTATCGTTTTACTGCATTGCGGCAGCTAACCCGATCAAGATGTGGCCAACGACCCCTATAAGGTTTTGCCAACTACTATCGGCGGGTACGCATTTTTCTTAGGTTACAACGATACACCGGGATACTTCATTGAGCGTGTGTATAGTGATACAAAAAGGGTCAACTACATGATTGATCTCTCTAATTGGAAGTAAGTAAACCTGGATTACGATTCTAAGTAATATTAAGTATTAAGTAGCGTCATTAAAGACAAAAGATAGCTTTATGTTAGAAATATATCGTCTGGATAAGTTTGCCGATTGGTGCAATTCTCAGTTGTGTATTGATATTATAGGTCGGCGTGCTAATATTAAGAGTCTTTTCTAAAATCATACTAAAATGTCTTTATTCTTTTATCGTCACTAGGACATTTTTTCAAAATGATTTTGTCTTTATCGTTTTCTCTCCACTACGACATTTTCCCGAAATGATAATACTAGGTAAACTGTCATGGCGCTGGAAGTGCAAATGTAACTGTTTAGTTCTGCTAGCCTTATCAGCACAAAATATAAGCAAGCAATAGTTGTCATATTAATTCGTTTTGGAATTTGATATATGAAACAGCTTAACTTAATAAGAGTATTAAAAAAACACTCTGATTATTGTTTATTTTTAGCTCTCCTAGCGCATATGGAAAACGCTGTAAAAAATTGGAGGGTACAGGTAGGTCATCTACAAGCACATACTTATACCCAAATACCTAGTACTTATCCTGACTATGTCTTGACAGTGTAACAATTGCAAATGACAATCAATTGATTAAAAGCATGCAAAAGCGGCACATACTGAGTGCAAAATTACAGTTATTATAGTCATTAATTTGCTTTAGGCAGCCATGTGTGCGCTTATGGTACTATGTTCAGTACCTAGGAAGGTAGACATACAGTAGGAAAAGTACACTGATACTTTTTATAATGACTGTACACAGCAGTAAACGAGTTTACGTAAACCTAAGCGTTGCGTTATTAATGTTAATCTTTCTGCAGATGGTGATTTTCCAGCGTTTGAAACGCCACCAAGGAACATTAGTATATGTCTTGTTCACCTTTATAAGCCGTGGCCTCTGCATTTTGAAAAACGGTTCGTGCTCAAGCATGAGCAAATCGCTCGCTTTCGAGGAGGCAGTGACCTGTTCAATGAGACCGGAGACCCCGAAATCGATAAGTACGATTTGCATGCACCCATGATGACTTATTTTTTTTAGCCAACTAGATAAAGCTTAACTCAACGTAGATTCGAAGTCGTGTCATTTTATACTCAGTCATTTAGGAAAATGAAAATGGACTCAATTACCACAGCGACTGCACCTGATCTCCTTTAGGTGCCTTTGCGCGAATCCAACGCACATTAAGGGGACATTCCACGTAAGCGTGCGGAATACGTACAACCTGCTTACGGTACCAGTTGTATTGAGTCGGCCTCAGTTTCCTTAACGGAGATCCATCTCTGCAACATTCTGTCAGTGGATTACATCCCGATCCGGAAAAGCACACCTCCTATATTGACATCCACGCGGTGAGTTTTGCCATGCGTTCTTGTGGTTAAGAGCAAACAATAGTTATGCATTTTGTACATTTACTTTTGTTTTCATTTATTTATTTTTGACGCAAACCAACTCTTTGTTGCGCAAGCTGAGTCATAGATATTCTCTGTGATTACCAGTTTTTTTAGTAGGTACACGCGTACCATGTGCTGCCAATGTTCCGCAGTTTAGACATTTGATTAACAACTTGATTCGTATTACTATTGGTATGCATAGTAATTATGCTTTGTTTTTATTAATGCATAATTCTTACAAATGTATAAGAAAACGTTCTTACTACTAGTGGTTAATTTTGCGTCAGCTCATGGCGCCTATAACAGAAGCCGCGTTTTAAACAAATAGCCAATTGCATGCCCTGCATCAGAAGCAGCGCTTCTCGTCAGTCGCCAGTAATATCTCCATATGTTTTGCGATAAACCCCAAAAAAAATCACAAACTTAACAGTATCGACACTCATCGGACCAAGTAGAGCAATAGGCATGGAGTCGTGGTTTTCAACAGCTCGGGATACTTTATTTTTGCGTAATTTTTATGACAGTTACACCCTAGGCTCTTGCCATGTGACAATAGATGTAAGGTAAAAAAAAATAGTACCTCTGTTATTCACACGTTTTTGGGGTAAGTTTATGCAGGTTACACACCTCTATTAAGAGCTGGTATATTATCGTCTAACAAATATTCCATTTAATTCCATTGCGGCGCTGCGTCTGTGTCAGTTTTTTTTGTATTGATGCAATTTCAATTCGAGGTTTATTCACGGAACCGCAATTTCATAATGCTCAAGTTCTCGTATATAAAAATAGTTAAAATGTGTATTAACACCAACATTATATATTTCATACGTTAACATGATCACTCCATACGAAACTGCCAATTGAAGTCGCTAAAAACTTCTCCCGTTCACATACATGACACGCTTTCTTCACCCTATTGACGTGTAACTAGTTGACTACAGTTTTTACTCGTTACCCATTTTTTCACCTCACGTTTAAATAATTTGACTGAGGTAAGTACACGCAGTTCTTTGGGGAGTTCGGTCCAGATAGTCGGCAGCGTGTATGCGAGAGCATGACCAGTGGACTGCTTTATAGCTACTGGCCTGAGCGTCCAACAGCAGCTCTTATAGAAAAAGCAGAATCATCCGGAATAACCCCTCTATACATCTTAAATGCAAGCATGGCAATTTTTACCCTGTAAATCTCCCTAAGTAGCAAAAGCTTAAAGCCTTGAAAACACTCGCGAACCGAATCGCTGTGGCGCAAGTTAAGTATTGCCCTGAGGGCATCATTCTGAATGACTTCGGCCCTATGAGTTACACCTTTATTATGAAATCCCCAAGTTAAAATACCATAACAAAGAATTGGCACTAATAGCATTTTATACACCATAAGAAGACCCTTGACAGGCACTCCTAGTTCTCGTAGGCGACGAATAGATTGAATTACCGCATAGCATTTAGGCGTAATAACGTCTAAGTGATCATGCCATCTAAGCGTCTCATGTAAAGTTTCGCCCAGACATTTGATAGTGGAGGAAAGTATTACTTCTGTTCCATTGAGCTTCAGCATTTGAACCTGCGTGGCCCTTTTGGCAGGGCGAAACAGCATGAGTCCAGTTTTGGTTGCATTTATCACCAGACCGAATTTTTCAAACACAAGAACAGCATACTCTACTACCTGCATAGCCTTCTGTACATCAGCCTGTATCGCAGATGGCTGAATACGAAAAAGTAAGGTCGTATCATCAGCATATAGGCGTACATAACCCTTCTGACGCGATCTCTTCAATAATGAAGTTGATCAAAATGATAAACATAAACGGTCTATAGAAACATTAAGACCCATCAGCAGTGGAACAGCTAATTCGGGATCTAGTCAAAAAAACAAAAGCAACGACGGCGGACCAGCGCGAGGGAGAATATCTGTGGTAGCTCCTGTCTCTTGCGATGTGTAGGGGCAATGCCACTTCTATAATAGGCGCCATGAGATGAGCAGCTAATAGCGCTTGCTTGAATCGAGGCGAAACGATCAAAACTCACAACTGTATGCTGATAACACAAATACCAAATAAATAATAATAATAATGACAATCCGAGGATAATCTTCTTTCCGGTGTCCTCATGATACAATAATACGCTATATATATATATATATATATATATATTTATATAAACTGTTTTTTAAATGAATTTTAGATGTCCGCTAAAGAGTCTGTTATGTTTACAAAACAGATCTCCATGTCAGCGCAAACTACCGTAGAATCTTCGTAGAAGAACTTTGTATAGTGATCTCATTCGTTCTTTTTGCGATAATAATTCTGTTAATCTGGAAAGCGAAACGTTTCAGTTACGGACGGCAATTGTTGATAAGATAAACACTTTTTTTTCTGCGGAAACCGTCCGATATATTTATAACCGCCGAATCAGCGTATTCGGTGAGACAGCAATTCAAAGGTTTCGTGCTACAATTGGTGTGCCATGTTCCGCTCCGGCAACCTAAGCCTTCTGGATAAACCCCGCTCTGGAAGGCCTATCGCACAATAGGAAGACTGCTTGCGTGAAAGTGTGCAACAGAATCTCTGAGTTCGGGGTGTGTCATACAACCATCGTCACTCGTCTTCCTGCCCATAGTTTCGTCTCAAATTTAAACCAATGGGTACCTCATGCTTTGAGCGAGCCCAACGAAGTGGAGCATCTAGAAGACGCTCTTCTAGAGTGGTCAGGCACATGAGTATCCGTTCTTGGATCGAGTTGTTAACTGTGACGAAATATTGGTATTGTACGACATCTTGAATCGTACAATATATATACAAATAGTTCACCGCTCAAGGTCAACATAGTCCACCGCTCAAGGTCAACATAATCAGCGGATGCTAGAGGCCGGTAGGTGGCGGAACTCTTGCTGATCTTCAGCTGATCTGAGCCGTGCATCTTCGTTCTGACTTTGCCGTGTGTGCCAACTAAACAAATAAGACCGTGGCCGACGGTCCGCCAGCAGCTCACGCGAAAAGGACGCGTTGGTCTGCTGTCGTCGCAACGCGTGGTCTGTCTGTTTGTTTCTGCTCGTACTCGAGCAACATAAGTACGTTCGAATCGCAGTTGTTAACTTTGAAGTGACCATTCGGGGGGATATAATGTCCCGTCAGGATGATCTCAAATACATCCTTCATAAGTGTGGGTTCAGCCAGTATGATTTGGACTTCTATTTGCCCCAAAGATTTCTAGAGATTGGAACGCATCGATATTAAGTACAAGGCGTTGACCGAAAGTAAGCCAGTTTTTGGCGAGCTCGTCAAGAGCTTTATAGGGTGTATCGAGTTGCTCGCCGGTGTTGTATACCACGCGAGCGTATCACATTGCCTAGTGTTAGTGAATACCAATCCCATGCCGATTACCGCATGTTTAAACAACTAGCGCGTCAGAAACTTATTACTAGGTATTTTGTTCTAAGACCAAATAATCTCCGGAGCGGCGTTTCCATCCACCCCCACGAGATTGCTCGGGTGGACGTTGTGAACAACACATTTGCCTGGAGGATTGCACGTCGTTCACAGATTCAAAACGACTTTGCTTTTATTGTAATACCCCTTTTTCAATAAAGGTGATATGATATGATATGAAGATTCACTATGATATTTGCAGACAATTGCACAGCAAAATCAAATTACTGTAGAGGTAGTAATAAAAGTTGTACACCAATAATGATTTATTTGCTTATTTAAACGCTGTCTGGGAAACGTTATGAGAGAAATATCGTATGTCTTTACTTTTAAATCTATAAATAATCGTGGTAGACAAACCGAGGTATATAGGATATTCTCGTATACGCAAACGCACCTTTCATGTACAATGCAGAGATATTGAGAGCTGGACAGCAATGACCACGCAGGCGAGGCAGGCCTGGCGGTGCAATATATGCAACTTTTCATCAGCAGGGCTAACTGCCGCTCAGTTCGCACTCGGAAGTTGATGTCCTGATCCTAAAATTGGCGTCATCAGAACATCTCCGTTTCTCCAGAATCGCATGGCTCGAGCATTAGGTGAATTCCCTTCGAACACAGTGCGAGTCACAGTCCCAAATGCTACGCGCGCGACCCGCGCTTGTCTCACAAAGCATGAACGACGCAGAAGTGGCAGCCAGAACTTTTGGGCGACTCTGCCGTCAAAAACTTGCGCAGTAAGATTCGCGACAATTTTGGCCGCACGCCAGGGTTTCAGTCCAAATGTTACTCAATTAAAAAAGGTGCCGGCATTCTTCAAAAGACGGAACAAATGATTGACGCCAAACCGGGTACATACAGGATAATCATTCACGCGGGTTAGTTTGATACAATAAATGGACGCGGACCCGAAGCTATCGAGGCATTCGCCAAGTTTAGAGATGTCCTTGCTTCCAAATATGCAAACTCCAGCATGATGGTTGTCTCAATTCCAAATCATTCGACAGAATGTAGGACGTACGTTTAATGAGGCCCTTGGCGTCTTGATGCAGTTGAGCTCCATTGAATTTATGGATGTGACCAGCGTCCAAACCGATACTGTTCTGAGCAAATCTGTCTATTACAGCAAAGAAGTAGCCGCTAAAATAGCACACTTCATACGAAAAACAGTCGCCAAGATCTTAAATCTCAAGCCAAAGGACGCTGAGCGTGTAAACAAAACTGATATAAAAAGTGCTCCTCAATTGTGCATCCCGAAACCACAAAGGTCGCACATTGGAATAGCAACCGACCGAGCAGGCGCGATGTTCGTCGCGTTAAGTCAGAGAGACCAAGAAATTCCTTGCCAACTCCTGGAAGACTGCTCAACGGGAGTCAGTCTCGACACGGGCAACAAATGAGGCAGCAGAACAAACGCAACGGCTTGATTCAATTTTCTCAGCCCAAGAGATGGCACGATCGTCGTTCCTGGCGCGCATACGATGGACAATTGCCGCAACAACCGACGCAGCCTGGCAGACAACAGCCTGTGCCACCGTATATGCAACAATTGACCCAGCGGCAGACTCCCAACACTGATTGGGCAGTTCAGGCACCCAATCAGGGCTAGTTTCCTATGGGGTTTTGGAACCCGTATCAGATGCCCTTGATGTACCCGAATATACTACAGAGAGGGCAACTACCCTTTTAGAGTCGCCAGCAGCGAACCACTGGCTTGAGACGGAAACTCAAGTCCGCTTCTGCAAAAAGTCTCAACTCAAGATTCTCCAGTGGAACGTCGAGGGCATTGGTAACGGTCTACCTCTGCTGATACCATCGGGAATAAAAGTTTGATATTTTCATTCTTACCGAGACATGGTCTGATATGGTTGACCTTTCAGGGTTCTACTCAGCTCATAGCCCGGCTCATAAAAATCACGGTCGGGGCCGGCCCAGTGGTGAAGTATCGGCCTGTTATAATGATCTTTTAGGAGCCGTTTCGACTAAGTTGAGTGAAGACAACTCAGTGGTTCTCGAGGCAGATGAAATCATATACTCTATACTGCGTATAGCCCACATGAAGATATAAGTTCGCCGATCGATTGGCGCAAGTCCTATCTGCAATTAATTTAAGTAAACCAACAGTTTTGGCAGGCGACGTAAACTGTCGTCTCGACCAACCGGGCTCATGAAGAACGCAGATACTATTGCATATTCTCTACTATTTTGGTATGTGGGTGATTTTGGCAGCAGGCCGCACCTGCCGGTAACTTTGCTATTCAAGGTACACACAAACGGTACTACGGCAAAAATAAATATGTTGCTAGATCCAGATCGCATCAACCGTTTGTCTAGGACACTGAGCTTTGTTACAGATGGCCTCGGCATAGAGTCTTTGCGAAAATTTGACTACAACAATCCTGAGTTGCGTAGCTTCCTCTACCACTCGGCGTTCAAAACCGTGGTTCAACAGACAGTGGTACGAGGCTCAAAAGTATGCGAAGCAATCATTCTTTCTGGTCCGTTATTAATTAAGAAAGCGGCGATTTTAAGGTACTATGTTCGTATATTGTATGTAATGACGACTGTATTGTAATTATGTACCATTTCAAGTTATTGCGAAATAAACAATATGTATGTATGGAATATAAAGATTCACTCTTCCTCGTCTATCTCGCTGTTGTCGACGACTTCAAAAACCCTTTTGCATCTAAGTGCCGCCACCGTTCCTGGTTTAAGGTCGGCCAACGCTGCTGCATCGGGAAACTGGTGAAGCACCTGTTTGATGAGTTTATGTGATTGTCTATGGGTTTAATTAGGGTCTTGTTAAATTTCGCTCTGTATTCGTATGGGGTAAAACAAAGAAGGGGTACACGATTCCAGCATCGTTGGCCGACCTTAAACCAGGAACGGTGGCGGCACTTAGATGGGTTTTTAAGGTCGTCGACAACAGCGAGATAGACGAGGAAGAGGGGACGGAGGGAATACCCCAGAGTCCTCCGAACGTGTTACAAACGCTAGTGGACGGGATGTTCCCTCTGGGGGAGCCCTTGGCCGATTTGATTGGGCGTTTCGGTAAGCTCCTGCATATCCTCATTGTTGTCTCAGATTCTTGAGGCGTGCCGCCGGGTACTCGACTGTGACGTCGAACTCATTGCTAAAACACCGCCCGTGAACCGAAGGGCACCAAAAAAGGCAAACGTCTCAGGCCAGACGTGGGCAACGCATACCACTTTCCGGGTAAGGAAGACTAGGGGCAAAACTGCTGCAGAAACGCTCATGAGCGTGCGAAAAAATGCAGACCTCAGTGCGGCGGGCGTGATATTGGCTGCGCGCAGAGGACTAGCCTCGGCTAGTCCTCTTGTTCTCTTAAGGGTTACCAGCACGATGAAATCAACAGGCACCTTTGCTGAAGCCATCAACGCCAAGGTTGATGACTGAGACGCTAGACGCCCGTCAAAGACGATCGTAACGTGAAACGTTCACAGACATCGACAGCACTGAAAACCTGTTCGCAGACAGCGACAGTATCAAACATGATTAGGCGAGAGCCGAGCATGCCGGCAAACATGCGCATGCACACGGAAGACTCGCGGTCCGGCAGGGCAGGGCGGTATCAGTGTCATGTCGTTCTCCCAACTGCGGCGGCAAAAAGACTAGTCGAAAAGAAGCACCTGCAGATCGGTAACACTACGTGCCGGCCAGAGGATTGGGTTAGCGTACCAACATACTTTAGCTGCCAAGAGCAAGGTCACAGGGCTAACGACTGTGAGGAGAAGAGAGCGCAAGGCCGACGCTGTTACCGGTGCGACGTCGGGCACCTCCTTAGTGCATGCACTAGCAAAAGCGCGCGTTGCTATATCTGCAAAGTCGACGGGCACTCTGCTTCGTAAAGCAACTGCCTAGCGCTGGCAAAAAAACTTCAGGCGTTAAAGAAGGCTGCTCGCAAGAGTAACCTCGAGAAGTTCGAGGTTGAAAAGAAGCGGAGAGAAGCATGAGAGCAGGAGGCTAGGGCCCGCCAGAAAACGGCTAAAAAAAAGCGACAGCGCAATGAAGCTAAACGATTGACTATGGACAGCGAGGGTTAGAGCAGAAGACCCCGTGCAGCCATCAGCGCCGCTAACGCTGGTGCCGCAGCCAAGGAAGGGGAATTCAATGGTACTTCTAATGATTATAACACTTCAAGTGAATCTCAACCGGTGCAGATCTGCGCACGACCTACATAAGAAGACGGCCCATAAGAGGGGCATTGCATTATGCCTCCTTTTAGAACCGAACACGAAGCGAACGAGAAAAAAGTGCTCTATAAAGACCGATGAACGCATCAATGCGGCAACCTGGTGGACTGTAAAAAACAAGTAGGCAGTACGGGCTCAGGAGAATAGCAGAAGTGGCTTCGCGTGTGTAGAATTAGACGGGGCGGGGGTTCTTTATACGTGCTATCTTTACCTAATAGGGAGATACAGGACTTTTAGATCTTCTTGGGTCAACTAGGCCGTAGCTTAGGCATGCACGAGGGAAAGCCATTGATTGTTACCAGGGACTTCTACTCGACTAGTATTGCATGGGGAAGTCGTAACACTTTGGAATATGGACCGATATTACTAGAATGGATGACAGAGAAGGGGCTTATGGCTGTCAACGACGGGGACGTTTTAACGTTCTCACAGGCAGGGAGAAGATCCCACGTAGATCTCACACTGGTCAACAAACGGGTATTAACGGCGATAATCAGACGGAGTTAGAAGTGGACGAGCAATTGGCCACACTCTTGGAAAGTTGCAGAGCTGCCCGCAAGGACCTTTCAAGGCTCATCAGAAAGTGTTAGGCACAGGCGTGAAAACAGCTGACAGAAGGCGTAGACGTGTGGGGTTACCACCAAATCGTTATGGCCAAGCTCCGGGTGCCTTCTCCGAGACTTCCCCGTAAGTTCTAGAGGATCAGGTCTATCGCTTGTTCCCGGGTCATTCGTGGAGAGGTGACGGGGAGGAGCCCCCGGCTGCTGAAGAAGATATTTCCGAGATGATGTTAGAGGAAGGCGAGCGAGCACGGCAACGATTGACACCCGGTTAAGCACCCGGCCCGGGTAGAGTACCTTTGGAAGCGGCGAGGTTGCTGGTCTGGCTATGGCTGAAGCTGTTTCAAGCACTGGTGATGCGTCTTCTAAGAGAAGGGCGATTTTTGCGGCTGTGGAAAAACACGAACCTGGTTCTGATCCCTAAACAAGCGGGAGAGGGCAATGGCCTAACAGGTACTTTTGCTTTGCTCGTTGAGAGTCTCAACGCCGAGATTGAGCTCAATAGAGCCCTGTCAGACGCCCAGTAAGGTTTTCGTAAGGGAAAGTCCACGCTTGGCGCCGTTACACGGGATTTGGAACGGACAACGAAGAAGAACAAAGGACTTTGTTGTGCTCGTCCTTCTGGATGTCAAAAATGCCTTTAAGTCCATGAGCCGTAAGGTGGCCTTAGACGCAATAAGGCGCAAAGACGTCTTGCCATACACTCGCCAGATAATTTTGTCCTACCTATCAGCAAGAATGCTGTCGACCGGCGGCCAGGGTTATGAGATCATTGCGGGGTTTCCTCAGGGGTTGATCTTGCGGCCGATTCTGTGGAACCTAGCCTTTGACGGGGTCCTCGAGCTGCCGGACTTACCGGTGGGTGTCGAGATGGTAGCCTATGCCAATGACTTGGCGCTGGTCATTACGGTACGGGAAACTGGAATCCTGGAGTGTGCCGCGAATGAACTTTGGAGCAGGTGAAGTGGATGAAAGATTATTCTCTAAGGCTAGCCCCGCACAAGATGGAAGTACTGTACCGTACAGGCAAAAAGAAAACCAGAAACATCCGCCTGCGTCTGAATGATCATCTTGTCAAGCTTGCTCGGACAGGAAAGTTCCTCGAAACTCGACAAAGGTCCCAATGGATTGGCGCATATCCAGCATGTAGCTAGCAAAGCCCACAAGGTAATGGTCGGCCTGGCACGGCTAATGCCCAGAGTCGGTGGCTGCACAGAAGGCAGGCGGCGCCTACTGGCCAGTGTAGCAGAGTTTGTAGTGCTATACGCGGCTCCAATGTAGGTAGAGATGGCGCAAAGGACGGAAAGAAACAGGAGAGCACTTCGATTGTCACAGCAGGCCGGTGGCTATTCGTGTCTGCCAGGCTTACCGCACGGTGTCGACCGCGGCCCTCCCGGTCCTGTCCAAGATGCTGCCATGGGATTTACTGGCAAGTGAACGGGTCGAAAAATTGAAGGATGGCGATCTAGACCTAACAGCTAGATAAAGAATACTTGCGGGGACCTGCACCAGAGACCTCATCTCTGACCTAAATGGGTGGTACGACTTCAACCAAGGTGAGCTGTCTTATAGTACGACACAAATGCTGAGCGGGCACGGCCAGTTTCAAACGTACATGATCAGATTAACAAGGTGTGTGTCGACATCTGCACGATATGGAGATCGAGTGAGACAAGCAATGTCGAGCACACGGATCTGCAATGTCGAGCCGTCCGAGATGCTAGAGACGTGAGTGCGACCACCGTGAGGGGAAAGAGGTTGGATACACTGCTGTCACAGATTGAAGCCATCAGGGCAAATACCGTGCGTAATTTCAAGGGTGTTTTTTTGAATTGTTATCGCACGAAGGATTAAGCACAATTGAGGCAGTGAAATATACTTTGGCAACGGGCTTTTTTAAGACCGCTTGCTAGTTCCTTGTAGCAAGCTGTTTTAGCTATATCTTGACACTAAATCTGGGTTCAATGTTTCTACACTCAAATCGGGTTTTATGTTTGAATTAATACAGTTGAAGTAACCAAACATCGTTTGGGCCTTACAGAGCTTCTCAAAATCCGCATCACTACAAGTTGTAGATACTTGGACAACAACTGTGTACGGATTGCTTAGGTTGACCGCGGCCTTTCGGATGAGGACATAGCGCACACGAAGTTGAGAATCGAACTATTTAGATGGAGCGCAGACCACTGCAACAAGTTAGTGTAGAACACTCCGCCATGGCTATTAAAATAATTGTTTAATTCCTGCATCGACACCTTGGAATTACCTGCTGCACATCCTGTCACGTCACAGGTTCCACTCGTTCTCACGCGAGATATATGTAGTGAGATCATTTGTTGTGGAAACTGCAGCTGGTTCAAAAATAAAAGCAAACAATGAGTCGGTTAGCCAAGCGGACCTCAACGACGAAGAAGACGATTGCCAAAAAAGGATGTTTCTGAAGTCTGGGCTGTGCCAAGCTCCTAGGACACAGAAAAACATGCCTGCAGCGTTTAAGTCTGTCATAAAAATTTGAAATGCTATGTTCACAAACAGCGGAAGTCCTAAAAAGCCCTTTTGGTACAATTACACTACTGTCATTGTTACGTCAGCAGATGAACTAGCTTTATTAGTCCTTGTAAAACGCAACGTGGCTGTGACATTAGATAGTTTAAATGACATTATTTCACACAACCCGATTAACGTAAGGCAATGCCAAACATAGTTGGAGTTGTCCGAGTATTAAGTTGTCACTCTAAGCGGAGCTAAACCACAAATAATCGTGCAGCTTTCTACCCTAACGCGGGGATGGAAGATACAGACACCAGGACAGCTCGAAATGCTAGGTGAGGTTTCTGGGCTAAATGGTATAGTCATAAGCAAAACATGGTGAAAAAACGTAAAACTAGTAAACAGCAAGAATAGTTTGGGGAGGGTTGGCGTTTACATAGGCTTAAATTGCCATACACTTTCTAAGCTTGCTAAAAGTAGTGATTGGTTTTTGTAGTTTGTAAGTAGTTTGAAGGGTTTATTATCGGTATGTAGTCCCGTCGTGTCATGCATAAGGAAGTCTGGCTGGATATGTCGGAAGGGATACTTTCAGTGGGTTCAGCTCATGTCATTTCTAGTAATAGGTGGTTTGAACCTGAATTGCTTGCTGGCTGTTGACTATCTTGTAAACCGCAAGCTCTAGCCTATGTCACTGTTGTCCCGAATTACCGTACTATTCTACACCAAGAAAAGAGGATACAAGCACTTTGCCTTACTAGTCAGCTACCGTCTCTCTCTGACGGCTGACTGTGAAGTCCTTACTGCTGTGATGATGATAGAGAAGTGGTTGCCATACAACTGAGCTCGTACAGTGGTGTCCGTTGGGTTTTGCCGCGCGAAGCTGAATGCTGCGAGCGTTGGTTGCCCGCGCAAATTACAGCAGATACGGCTCTCACTATAGAAAAATATAGGCAAGGAGGCAACCCTGCCTCAAACAGACTATATTTTTCGGGCTGACTCCCAGCCATAATTTAACGTCAAATGCTTTTCGCATTGTCTCATAGATGTCCCCCAAAAATACAAATGCGCAACAATGGGGCTCGAACGCGCACCTATATGCCTCTTCCGGTCGCGAGGCGCAGGCGAATTCACCAACCTACCAGGCTCGACAGATTCGTACAGGCTCGCACTGACAGGGAAATTAAAGCTATTTTTTTTTTTTTTAAAGCTTCATTCATGTCGTCAAGCAAGTGACTCGCTCTACTTCCGGTACCCTCTGTTATCGAATACAATAAACATATTGCTATCAGAAACTGAGGATTTTCTGAAAATTTGCCTGACCGTATGGTACACCAGGCTCTCCTCGGATCACTACCGTTCTTATCTGGAAGGTGTTCTTCGGCTGCAGATGCCTTATTTGCGCCCTCAGCCTCAGTCAGGGTTCCTGATTGGGTATGTGCTAGCCCATTTCTTGACAGAGTTGCCCATTTGAGCTGATTAAACTACGGGCTTTACCGAGGGCCGAACATGTTAGGATATTTAGGGTTTCCCTAACAGTTTTTGTGGCAGCATGGCCGGTAACACTCAGCGGTATAGTTATTCATCTATTCTCAATAAGCATCGCTCAAAAAAAATCGATCAACAACAGGGATCGAACCGGGGACCGGTAGATGACAACCTTGACTAGCGCACTGGACTGTGTACGACGCTGATGGCAAGTATAAAGCTCATAGCGCTTTCAGCAACCTGCTAGTCAATGAACGCATATACAAATATTTGCTTTAAAATGTTTTTTGCGGGTAACTTACAGCAACATCTAATGCTATTTTTTTACCTGCAAAATTAAGGCGCTTGCGGCAGAGCGTAAACAGACTTTACCGTTGACACTTAAGAGCTAAGTCTCTAGAATTAAATTTTGCCAGAATCCATAAATATTCCCTTACTTAAAAAAACGACGTCAAAATTCGAATTATCACAGTCCAGTAAAACAGTCTAGTAAATTACCTGTCTAAAATATTTAAAAATGTGGTTGAATCCAGATTTTAAGCACTTCTTAGCTTGATTGATTTCTTCTCGAAGAACCAGTTTCGTTTTCGTAAGGCTCTCTCAATTGAACTTGCCTCCCGCCTATCTTTATCAGGAGGTCTTTCCAGAACAACCAACTTTAACTCAGCGTCCTCTTGGATGTTTCTGCCGCGCTTAACTGAATTTATAAATCATTGGTTGTTTTAACATGCTTGAAATTCTTGGTTGTGGTGGCACTATTTTGTCTTGGTATACGACAAATCTAGCAGAGAGGCAGCAGACAGTACAAATAGGTGGTTTTGTATCGTCTTGAGAAAAAGAAAACGTTAAGACGCCGCAAGCTTCGATCTTAGAACTGTTTGTGCTTATCATTTTGAACAACTTCATTATAGCT
Organism: Dermanyssus gallinae; assembly: GCA_003439945.1. NCBI lineage: Eukaryota > Metazoa > Arthropoda > Arachnida > Mesostigmata > Dermanyssidae > Dermanyssus > Dermanyssus gallinae. The sequence goes on along the minus strand of QVRM01001357.1, from coordinate 7,819 downwards.
GAGATCGCATTAGAGCGGTTTTGTAGGCCCATTTGTAATATGTGCTGACGATATGACTTGACCTTTATGTATTCAACCATCTGCAATACAGGTTGACGCATAGAAGGTGATGAAAGTAGTATAGTGTGCTACTTCTGTGTTTGAAACATTACATCAGGGCTTTCGTTGGCTTTCAGACCCACGCAGTGACAGTCGAGCCACCACGTCCTTCAAGATGCTTCAAATGTCAGCGCTTAGGTCATCACGCATCCTCTTGCAGCGGTCAAGTAGCATGTGTGAACTGCGGCAGTAACCGACATCTAGTCAAGGACTGTAAAAGTGCTCCAAAATGCGCAAGCTGTGGAGGTGCACACAGATTAGCGTCTCCTTCGTGTCCGATCTACGCCATTGCTTGGGAAAAGAGCAAGATTATTACCGGAGCACGAGTCCTTCGTCAGGTCTAGTCCGACCACCCGGCGGCCACTATTGTAGGAAAACCGGCGACTCGGACGAATCCGGCACCATGCGAGACAGGTGAGAACGCTCCTCGTTCCTACGCCTCAGTGGTCCGTGAGATTGTTGCTGCTAGTTCAGATGGAACGTCCGATAAGTCTATTACGCTTGCCCCACTTAAAACCTTAGTCTATTACGCTTGCCCCACTTAAGGCCTTGAAACCGACACATCGCCGACGCAGAATGCGCCCGCGCCAGGCGGAATATCGTCGAGCTCCCGGCACTACCTGGGTGGACTTGTCGCCATCGAGGGCGCGTTCCACTCGCAAGGCAGACCCTTTTGCAGGGCTCACTAGCGCTGCAAAAATGCTAAGCGGCCTTGACCCTCAAACAGCCAGCGCACTTCGTAACCTTGCAAACCTTCTCGGACCAGTCATCAGGCTGTTATCAGCTTTCGAAGTGAAGAAATCTGTCGGGCCGAAAGAGAATGCCTCAAGACGCCTCCGAAAATAAAGCCGGTCCGAGCCACTCGGACAACCTCCCGCAGACGGACCATTTATCCAGCCTCGGGTTGGATACAGGGAACCTAAACCCAGCTCCTCACTACAACAGGGTTACTTGCACGCATTGCCAAAGGAACTTTACAAGAAGAGGAATCAAACGGCACATGACGGCAGCACACTCGAACATTAAACACCCATTTTTAACCCCCGTCAGCAATCCGGTCGACAACACTGATGGTACCCACCTGCGCGAAAAACTCGCCGAGTACACAAAGACATACAAACGGCTTGACACCATCCCTAAAACTGCCCGTCCTGAAGTTGCGGTAGCGCTGGCCGACACACTTTCACTCGTACATCAGAACAATGACGCGCATAGCTGGGCCAACCTACTGGTTTTCGCGCATACAGTTCTCAGAGCTCCATCACGAAAACAGAACAATCTGAGTTGGACCACATACCTCAGAGACAGAATCGAGGAACATAGATCAGGTAGTGGGCCTTCACCCGAATTGGTCCCAAGGAAGCACTGGAACAAGCGACCTAACGAGGACAAAGCCGCCGCTAGACGAGCAACCAGGCTACTAGGCGAAGGCGACATTGGAGGCGCTGCGAGAGCTCTGCTTTCTGTGGGAAGTCCTGTTTGCGCAGCCGAGGCGTTCGTGGAAATGATTTCCAAACACCCTAGTGAACCGGCCGACCTTGACTTGCCACCAAGACTATCCCACGCCGAGCCGTTAGTCACCAGTTCAGAAGAGATTCGCGAGGCCGTACGAACCTTTCCGGCAGGGTCTACCGCCGGTATGGACGGCCTGCGGCCGCGCCACCTCAGAGACCTCATTGCCACGACCAATACAAATATCGCCAGTCGTCTACTGCGTAACTTAGCGAAAGTGATTGACATTATCAGAAGTGGCACAGTGCCTGAGGCCATCCGTCCTATTAGTTTTGGTAGACGCTTCATCGCAATTAAAAAGCCGAGTGGGTAATTTCGTCCAATTGTCATTTCCTCAGTCTTTCGGAGGATTGCGGCAAAAATCACTGTCAAGCTAGGAACAAATATCGTGTGCGAAAAGCTTTAGGCCCACCAGCTTGGCTTCAATACGCCTAATGGCATCGAAGCAGTGGTTCACACAACAAGAGCTTTTATGTCTAGCGCACCCAACATTTTCGTCGCCGCCAAACTCGATTTTAAGAATGCTTTTAACCAGGTCCGTCGCGACCACATACTAAAAACTGTACAAACGGATTGGCCAGAGGCAGCCCCCTTAGTTGACCAAACCTACAGGTCCAGTTCAGAGCTCTCATTCGGTGAAAGAACAATTTTATCGTGCAGCGGCGTGAAGCAGGGCGACCCCCTTGGTCCGCCGCTATTCTGCCTAGCAATCAAAGCACTGGTCAATTCTATCCAGTCCCCCTTAAATCTCTGGTACCTAGACGATGGCACCATTGGGGGAGAAGCATCTGTGGTACAGGCAGACATCAAGAGAGTTCTTGACTTCGGTCAGAAGAGTGGTCTTGAGCTCAACCCCCAGAAGTGCGAAATTACTTACAAAGGCCAGCCGAACATATCCGCCTTTGAGGCACTTCTTCCGGGGTGCAAACAAGTCGAGGCAGCAGATATGACGCTCTTAGGGTCCCCTGTGGGGTCGGCCGCCACTCGCCCAGAACTCGCAGGTAAAATAAAGAGCCTTTGCTCTCGCCTAAACCGGCTAAATCTGCTTAATCCCCATAGCGCATATCACCTATTAAAATAATCTTTGGGCTCATCAAGAATTGTCCACTTCCTTCGTAGCACGGACGTCGGAGCAAACCAGGATCTGCTGTGGGAGTTAGACAATAGCCTTAGGACCAGCCTTAGCGACCTCCTCAATCTAAACTTGGCCGACAACAACTGGGCTCAAGCCACCCTTCCTCTTAGACTCGGAGGTTTGGGAATCGGCTCTGCAGCAGATCTGGCAGCCAGCTGTCACGTTGCTTCATTACACGCCTCAGAAGCTACAGTCCAGCACATCAGCCCGGCCATAGCCCTGCAGGCTTTCCAGGATGCCAAAAAAGCTGCTGATACAAGAGAATCTCGCAGGTCAACTCCCAGAGGCAAACAAACACCTGCAGAGATTCTATGACGATTTCATAGTATCCAAGAAATATCAGCGTTTACTGTCCGATGCATTGTCTACGGCAGACAAAGCCCGACTACAGGCGGTTGTCCAAAAAGGGGCTAGCAAATGGCTCCAAGCCATTTGCTAGCCCCTTTTTGGTGCTCCAGCCATCCTTCCTCAAACCTTGGCACTTTACTTGATCACGAAAGTTTTCGTCTGTGCATCGGCTTGAGGTTGGGAACAAGACTAACGGAGGAACACCGGTGTCCGTGCGGAGCACAAGTGGACATTTGAAGAACCCACGGGCTATCCTGCAACAGAAGCGAAGGACGTCAAAGCCGTCACAGCGAGATTAACGAGATTACCGCCCGGGCCTTAAAGTCAGCTCTACTGCCATGCATTCGAGAGCCAACCGGCCTCCTGAGAAGCGACGGAAAGAGGCCTGACGGTCTCACCCTTATCCCTTTTGAAAGGGGAAGGGCGCTTATTTGGGATGCTACAGTTACCGACACGCTCGCCCCCTCAAACATGGAGGCCAGCGCATCAGCCGCTCGCTCCGCAGCACGCAAGGCTGAACGTCTAAAGACCAACAAATACGCCCAGCTCACCGACGAGTTCATTTTTGTGCCACTAGTATTAGAGACACTAGGGGGACCCGGCCCCGAGGCATGGTCATTTTTACAGAAGATTGGCAAACGAATTGAACTCACGACGGGAGACAAAAGAGCTTTCGACTTTCTACTCCAGCGGCTATCTCTGGCGGTTCAGCGCGGCAATGCGGCAGCAATTATGGGCACAATGAGGCGCTGCCTCGAGGATAAGCTCAATTGGTAGCACCCCTCACAAGCCCAAGGCTAGTTAGATATTCATATTCCACTGTAATTACAAGATGAAATAAAACCATATATGTACAAAATTACATCAGGGGGTGAAATATTTGATCGCCTGATGAAATGTTTCATCAGGCGTGATGAATAATCCAGTAACCAAATCTGTATTTGTGTAGTTTTGCCCTGCTCAAAAGGCTACGCGGGTTGAAAGATGCTGAAGCTCAGTGGAACGGAATAGACAGTCTCTCCCTACTATCAAATGTCTCAGCTTAATTTTTCATGAGACGCTTAGATGACATGACCACTTAGATGTTCTTACGCCTCAATTCTATGCGGTAACTGCATCTATTTATCCTTCAAGATAACTAAACGTGCCTGTTAAGAGCCTTCCTATGGTGTATGAGATGGTATTAGTGCCGATTCTTTGTTCTGGTATTATTAATTGGAAGACTCATAATAAAAGTATAACTCACAGGGCGGAGGTCACTCAGAAGGATGCCGTCGGAGCAGTTTCCAACTTTGTTCGAAGCGATTCGGTTCGTAAGTATTTTATTGACGTTAAGCTTTTGCCGCTTAAGGACATATACAGAGAAAAATTACCCTGGTTGCATTTAAGATGTATAGAGGGGTTATGTTAGTTTCGCTTGAAGTAAGACATGTTGATGTATGAAATAGATACTGCTTCAACACAGTTTACATCATTCTATTTGCGAGAACTTATTCATTGTAAAATTGCAGTTCCATGATTAATCTCAAATTTAAAATTGCAAAAAAGAACCCATAGCCGATGGTAAGCGGCTCAGAGTCCCGACTAGCCGGATAACACAGTCACTTAAATATGAACGCAACAAGCGGTACGCGGGCAATAAGCTAATTTCAGATGAACGAGAATACGCGGAACGTACGTCCGCTGTATAACGCAGCCGAGAAAAGAATAGATACCCTACTCTCCCTCGGTCTATTTATTTGTACAGAGGACACCCCGGCGTGCTGACATCCAAGCCATCCCAAACCTCGCTCAAAGAATTGGTCAAAGTGACATTTTGTCTGCGTTTGTTTTGTATGGAAATACTAGCTATCATTGATTCCGTTGATTTTGCCGTTTCAAATGTTTTACTGGTTCTCTTCGCTGATTGGTAGCTTCTGATCTTTTTCTACAGTGCTCATTTGATCCCTTCAAAATGCCTCAATGACTTCCGCTCGCTCCAATCCAGTTGTGCCATCTTCTTTCGGAATTGATTTGTGTTACTACCTACTGTTTCGTTTCCCAGTACATTTGCTTTTTTTTCCTATACGATTTCCAAACTAACCGTTAAGCCAATTGCCTCATAGTCGGAACGGTCTTTACGTATTCTCGAGTCAACCTGCTAGCTTGTTTGGCCGCCCTGCACCGATTGTCAAACCAAGGTCTTCCGCTCCTCTGCTGCGGTGGTAGCATCACAGATTTTGCAAAACCTACCAGTTTGCGTTCGTAGCAATCTACCCGGATTGCTCTTGGCACCGGGGGGCTTGGCCCTGCTAAGTCCCTGTAAAAGAACATTGCCGTTCAGCTTCACCCCTGAGCCTTCCCTTTTCTTAAATATTGCCCCTAAGTTTTACTCAGAAACCCATCGGTTTAAAAAATCTGGATCCCGCGCTTTCCTATAAAGAATTGTCGTACCAGGTAAACTGTATGTTCCTTCTGTCTATGTTTGTTGCAAATAGGTCAATAACTGATGACCCGTGGCATTTAAATGTGCACAGATTCTTCCTGTTACTCAGCAGCCGATCTCATCAAGCATGTCTAGCAAAGCCACCGTTCATTTCGAGTCAATCGTATTTAATGTTGCAGATATAAATATATACTCCTAACCGATCACAGACTAATGATTTGATTTTAAATTCCACACAAAATAACACTGCTGCTTCTAATAATTGTTTTAACCCCCCTACTACTTCACGCGTCTCCCAGCCAAATTATAGATGTCCATTTGGTACTTGCTCAAAGGCTTTGAATTCTAAATCAGGTCTCAATTTACACCGTCGCCATGCCCATCCGGATTTCAATTAAATTCAAATACACCTTCATTTTGTCAAAGGGGGGACAATACTTACATTTTAGAAACCGTTACCTAGATACATACAATAGTCAGTTTCCTTGTGTGGCGACATTTGCACTGTTAGCGTTTCAAGTTCTCATTGCCCTCGCCATCCGCCACGAAAACATATTATTTACACGATCTGTCTTGGCAATTTGTTTCGACGAGATGATGTTACCGCTTCTAAGATTGTTTCAACCGAATGCTAAAATAGTTTGACTTATTTGATGAGTTTATGACACGATTGAACATGCGATAATCCGCTCTGGATTGAAGTTCCCGAATAGGGCTTAATACAATAGAATTTCGGGCAATGTTTACACCTTGACGAGACACGACGAAGGAATCTCCTCTGTACACTTTCCATTGCTTCAATGTGTTTTTCTAAGTAAGGCCGCCAAACCTCACAGCAATAGATCATAGGTACAACCCAAACTATTATAAAACCTCATGTAAATGAAACAACGAAACATGGTATTAGATATAGATTAGCTGATCGGAGATTTGTGTAATATGGGTGCTAAAATCCAGTTGCGGTGTCTCCGCAACCCCTAGGTCCCTAATACAATTTAAAATAGGGATAGCCTCCCCATGTAGCATGTAGTTATGGGCTTCTTTTAAACACAATACAGCACATTCGGCACTGATATAAGCATTTCATTATCCACACACCACTTAGAAACCGCCTCGATCGTACTCTGTAGTACTTGCCTTTCGCTAGCGGTGTTGGAAAGTCCGTATAGTTTATTCCTGAGGAACGCCTGAGGGGCACGTGCCCGACTCACTAAAGCTTGTTTACGCGAACGCAGAACTCTCTACGGGTAAGATAACTAGCAATCCATGATATAGAGCGAATATCTACATCCAAGTACCTAAGCTTTTGTACAAATTTTACATGGTTTACTCTATCAAATGCCTTCGAGAAATAAAACTATATACAATCAAAGGCCAGCCTATTGTTTATCGTAACAGCCCAATCTCGAGTCATTTCGACGAGTTTAGTTGCCGTGGATTTGCCTTTAGTAAAACCATGTTGGTTCCCATCCAACAAGCATTTGGATTGAAAAAATTTAAAATATGGTCTACTAGCAGTGTTTTTAAAGATGATACATGCGATAGATGATTGAGCACCATGTCTGTAAATATCTACATTTGACTTTAGACCCTTCCTATGTACAGGGGTTACGACTGATTGCCGAAAATGTTTTGGCACAATGCCATCCTCAGAGGACCTACTGAATATAAAAAAAAGAAGTTCAGTTATCGCAGACGCTACATTGTTATAAAATATGGGTGGGATTATATCAGGAGTAAAGCTGCAATTAGTGGGGTGGTTGTTTGATTTTAGAAAGAATATTATATTCTGATATTTCCAAGTATGAACAGCTATCTCTCGAGACCACGTCGTTGGAAACACCTTCGGGAACTGAACTCCCTTGGACAACATAAACGACGAGAAGAAGTCCTTAAATTCACTTGCTATAGAAGCGTCGTCTACGAGGACCGACTGATATATTTAAAGCCGCAATGTTTTCTTTTCCTTTTAATCGTTTATTTGCATATCTAAAAAACGACTTTGTGTTTTTTAAATCAAGACTGGCTTCTTCCATCATACGAAGTCTTCTAGTCGCCTTCCTCAACTTTTTTTCATACTGCACATTTGGCTCCTGGTCAATCAAACTGTTCTAGATTGGTGACATATTTACGTGAATTAGCTTATATTTAACTTGCCATTTCGTTTAGGTATAAAATAAAATATATAAATGCATGAGAGGGAATAGGCCAAATTACAGACGGACATCAAAAGGATCATCTCCTGTGCCAATACGTACGTTACACGAACGCGATCTGTCGCTGTATAAAAAATTGTGCTG
>QVRM01001356.1:0-39958 GCA_003439945.1 Dermanyssus gallinae | reverse complement strand
ATGTGCATAGCGAGCGAAAGAAAGCGCTGAATGGGTGAACGAAGGTGGAGTACGAAGTCCCTTTTTCGCTTGCCGGCGTCATCATCAGAATCAGCATCGTAGTAAACGTGAAGCAGTTGTCGAATGTCCAAGTCCAGTCTCGATTTGTCACCATCGACATCGACGCGCGCGCGTTCCACCGGTCTAGAATTGACTGCAACATCACTGACCCCAACCGACCGGTTGATAGACGGGTTATAGACTGAATTGATTGCCTACAGCAGCAGCTCCAGCGCACGATCTCCGCCGGCGCGACCGAATTGCTGAAACGCAAATGACACGAATTGTTATTGATCGAGGACAAGATAGGTGACAGGTCGGGACTGTATGCAAGCAAATGGTCTATGTACAACAACGGCAATTGCAGTAGCAGTAGGCGTAACAGCAATAACAACATCAAAAAAACAATAATAGCAGCAACAACAATATTGTCTACTACGACGACGACGACGGCGACTACGAATACTGACAACAATAACTACTTGATAAACTTCGCATATTTCGTCGCATGGACGCTGTCGGTGACAGCGACACCTTGGCCCTGCCTGCTCGAGGCGGGGCCCCGCTGCGGAGTAGAGCGGAGTCATTGCCTCGTCTCGCCTCGGCAGCGGTCCACTTCAACGGGCGACTCCACTCGACTGACTCGAACCTCACACAGCGCCCACACTTCTTCCTCTTCCGCGCCCCGCTTTGGCTCCCGAAACCCCACAGAAAGCCATGATCACAATATTGCATATATGATGGTTGTGGTAGCACTATTAGTAGTATAATCAACAGCAGCAACAGCAACGACAACAACAACAACAAAACAACAACAACAACAAACGACGACGACGACAACAATGACGACGACGACGACAACAATGACAACAACGACGACGACGACAACAACAACAGCAGCAACAACAACAACTACAACCACGACGACAACAACAACATCAGCAACAACAACGACAACGACAACAACCAAGATAGCAACACCAGGAACAGCACACAGTTTAAGAAACTAACCGCTGTATTCAACCGAGCAATTCGATTCTAGGCTACCACATGAACGTATCCGTTGGCCATCGCGCTCCTTGGCTAAATCTAGCCTTTCTATTTGCGTTTCCTTACAAGGCACTAGGGCAAATAAGAAGAGCTTATGGTAGCAAGCGTCGTAGCAGTAGTAGCGACCGAATGCAGAAAGATGCGGTCTTTCTAAGAGATACAAGGTACTATTAATATTCTGGTTATCATCTGTCGAATGCCGCAACAAGCAACCACGTGGGGCACATGCATTGAAGAACCCCAAAACGGCGTAGTGTCTCCGTTTGCGCCACGTAATGAATAGGCGGCCTTGCTGTTGTTGTTGTTGTTGTTGTCGTCGTCGTCGTCATCATCGTCATCATCATTCATGACGCCATGAACATGAGGACGTCAAGTACTTCTACGTTTACGTAGCCCGGCGTAGGCGACATAGTTGGTATTATCGTATAAAGCGGCGTATCGCCGTATCGCCGATATATATGGAACTAGCTTCGTTTTTTCATGTTGTGTGTATATATGCTATATGAACATATACGTTGAAACGCATTAGTTTTACTACATTTAGAACGTGAAGTCCAAAAAGAACACTCTTTCTGGAATGCATGTGCTTCAATCAGACCTCTAAATATATATATATATATATATATATATATATATATACATACATAAAGGGGAGAGAGAGAGAAAGTCTCCCCGTCCCCCCTCTATTTATATAAAGGGGAGAGAGAGAGAAATTTATAAAAGTAATTATTCAGTCTTTTTTTCTCTTACACAGCTGTGTAGCTCTTACATAGCTCCCGCAAAGTCTACGTTTGCAGGAGAATCGGAAAATTCTGCATTATTTGGAAGATACCAGAAGCAAGCTGACGTTTCGATCACAATAGAATTGACGGATTAAAAATAACATAAAAAGTCGATACGTTGTTATGTCTTGACGTTAAAGCTTTCACGTTCAGAACCGAATATTTTGCCGAAACATTGTTGCTGATATTTTGTGCCGAGTTCTATCAAACCTTAAAATATGTACCTAGTGTTCTGTTACACCCTTGCTAAAGCAGACCAGGACTGCTAGAAAGTATGCATGCATTCACTTTCGATATATTTTTTTTGAGAAGAGACTAACTGGAAAATGCGGTTTGCACACACGGCAGGAAAGCTCAGCTGCAAATGTAGGGCCGGTAGTGCTCCAACCCACTAAAAACCAGTTATGCCCCCATCCCCACACTCAACTGGGAACTGCGCAAGCAATACTTCAAACAGTTGAGGGGGGGGGGGTAAATAGTAGCGTCCTTATCTTAGCTGCCCGGATTGCCTCACAGGGCCTTGTCTAGTATGTAAAAACGATTCTTCTCTTCTTTGGCGTGCATAAAAACGAGCTATAAGATTCCAGTCATCATGGGAGTTCATAAGAAGGTGTATCAGCTTTTGAAGACTGCCGTCACTTGCTGTGGTTAAGTCAGTGCGTAATGGAGACCACGCCGGGCACAGCAATATTCTGTGTTCCGGCGTGTTTGTTTTATATAACTTTCCATATGGCTGTCGAAACAGTTTAGTTACTAAACAACTAAGTAGCGCAGCATTTCACTTTGGTACGAAAGCGATGGGCATTAAATTTGCCTTCGAATAGTATTACTTACTCTCTTCCACTCTGAGTTTAGTATTGCTCCTACGGTGTAAAATCTGGAGTTGATGTAAGGCCTGTTGTTCTTTGTTCTACTGTACAATAAACTAAAGGTAGGCCGAAGTCTCGGAAAGTGCGAACTTCTTTCTGATCTGTGCTACGAATCAGAGAATATTGAGTATATTAGGGGATATATAAATAAACAAGACGCGAGAAGATATGCGGATGTTTATAAGCCCAATGCCAGTTTTCAAAAGGCAGAGTTACGCGGTCATCGTGTGCAACACTTAATTTTGCTCATTGGAACTGGACGTCGTGTGAAGCAATTGGTGCTATTTTTATATCGAAAAGGGCTTGCACAGCCGTGAGTGAAAGCACCTGCGGGCTTTTGAGTGCCGTTGACGGAACCAGTGCGTTCCGTGTCCTTGCTTCTATTGCGTAGTATGCGCGCAGCAAATATCTTGTCTGAAGGGAGCATTGTGATGCCCAGGTATGTGAATCTATTTACAAACGTTAGCTCCTGCCCGTATAGCTTGAGCGATTCACTCTTTGCTAGCCGGTAGATTTTGTTAGTTATATATATATATATATATATATATAGCCCATCGTTACGGTAACAACTTTGAAGGGTCACTTTAAAATACCGGCAGCAGATACTAACATGGCAAACGCTTAGTTTATTTAGTACAGATTTGAATATATATATATATATATATATATATATATATATATATATATATATATATATATATATATATATATATATATATATATATATATATAATTTCACCCCTTGTTTTTTATAGACGCTCGCGGTCTCTTCAAAATGTTGTCGACTATTAGTCGCAGATGGGAAACGTCAAGTTTGCCCCACTGCTCATGAACAACTGTTTGAAGCTCGGTCAATTTTTGGAATTGAGTAGTGGAGGTCAATTTCAACTGATTACTTACACGAAGCGCCTAGAAAGCTACGGAATATAAAACAGTAGTTGGCCGATCGCAGGGAGGGTTACGGCCGATACTACAGCCAAGGTATTGGCAACTAACAAAACTCCGTTTATTTTTCACTTATCGTTTTGGCTCGGACGATTTTGATCGTCAAAATTCGCGCGAGCTCAAGCAAGCCCTTTGCGAATAGATTGGCAAACTGAGACGTTTCTTACTTGTGGCCAACACTCATTAGCGTTTTCAAGAGGCTGCGTATGTACTCGTATATATATATATATATATATATATATATTATATATATAAGCCCCTTCATTATCACAAGGGGTTTATACAGTGGTATATGATGCGGTTTAATTGTTTCACAAATACGAACCCTTAGCAGCCAAACGGGCTGTGAAGGCTAGGGCTTGTGCACGCCCACTTCGCCACCCGTCATGGAAACAGACCGCGCAACAGATGAGCTCCGAGCAAGCTTTTGAATGAATAGAGTATTGAATGCTTAAATTGTTTCTTCTGGCATGAAAGAAGCCATTGAGTAGTTTTGGAGGCCTCACTATTCTACAGAGATGAGTCGGCGAAAAACAACGAATTACCTTGTTGGCGTAGAACGGTCATATTAGTTACATTGTGGAAAATGCAAGTCAAGAGAAGGTGGTATATTTTACGTTGTGTCTAAAAATCCGGTCTGTATCTGCTCAGTCAAGGTTCGCAGTCATGTGAACTTCTAGATTATACGTACATAACTAACTGCTGGTAAAAACAAGGCCACTTTATACTTTAGCACAAGACAGTCGGAAATAGAGAACAGCATACCGTTCTCTACGCGCCAGCGGGCAATGCCATCGCAGACTGTATCATGGTGTGAGGGTCAGGAAAGTTAATTCAATGATAAAGCGTTAGGCCATTAGTCTATGCAAAGTATTTGCATCGCAGCTGGGCTGTATTTTGTTATGCAGACTTGTTAGTATATAATACAATGATGCCATAGAGCAGGAAGAAAGTAGGTATCCGTACTTTGGTACGCCGGAAATAGCAAAATTGTTTTGTTCGGCGTACCGCACAATACAACGCACCTTTATCATGCATAAATGGGAATAGGATGATACCTGTAAGACTAACTTAGCAATTCTACGGACATATCTTTCAGAAAGCATGCAGTCGTGATAGAAAATCCCTTCGATAGATGCATTTCACTGTGAGCCACGCAAAACTTGTGTGCCTATTCTGTGCACGCGGCGGCTTTGGGAGTCACTTCCATCTACTGAGACACGTATTAGCATGACGAAGGAAGTGAGCGAATATATATATATATATATATATTCTAAGCGGTTTTCCCGTATTATTTAGGCAACTTCAGAAATTGATGAGACGGCGCACAGCCTTAGGTCCGTAGGCAACACAATTGATGTATACCTAAATGTACAAGTCACCCCTTTGATACCAAAGGCGCTTAACGCGGCAGCATAAGGGGACGCGTTAATATACGTTATGTGTTTGCCAAAGCTATTTCTTGGCAGCCGAGATACCACTGTGTTGTTTGTATTTTGGTTAAAAAATATTTGCCAATGCAGAGACAACATTATATGAAGGGCTAAATGGTATGCACCATCTCTTTTTTATTGAGACATCTGTGCTCCCCGTTTTTTCCGATCATGGTCGGTCAAGGCCTCCCGAATGCACAGCAAAGGCCTTTTGCCACTAAGCCATCTTGCTCGGGATATAATTAAAACTCACTTGCTTAAACAATTGTGATACATGTGTTGATACTGCGTTAAAGGATACAAAATGATATAATATAAATACCATACTATTGGTAGTGAAAATTATTAATGACCGAAGGAGGGTAAGTAGTCTCATCATAAATGAAATAAATTGATGATAAAAATATGTAAATGTAAACGGCTTTATTTTGGCAAGTACGTCACTTTGAATGGTGATCATTTCCTCAGAAAATCTAATATTTTATAAAAGCAAGCATTAAAGTATTGCAGTGCATCAGCAAGCCTTGTCGACTAAATAGACGAGAAAACAGCGCATTTATAGACACGAGCATTAATCTACCCGCGCTCATGGTTTTGCACTATTCGTATTAGTCATGACAATACGACGATAATACGCGCAGGATAATAAAACCAATCGAAGAAATCGCCGGACATTAACTTTTGCCGCCATACCTGGCCTTACGTTTTCGATTCTCTTGATCAGCGTCAGAGCGGCAAGGTAACAAGCGCACACTCCACAAAAGTCATTTTGTTGCCTTTTCCTCTCGACTTAATTTAGCAACTATAGTCCGTGATGCATCAGGTAACCAAACAGCACATCCGGAGGATGAAGCTCAGATTCCACATAAAAAAATACCAAGACCGAATGATATTTTCGTTTTGCAAAAACTCCCGTTGAATGCTCTCTGGCAAAAAAAACAACTTTGGTATAAATCTAAACAAAAATAGGAACTTTCACAAATAAAACTTGTATTTAAAATATTTCAAATTAGTTAGCAAGCTTTGCAACTAACTGTTCAATAAAAATATAGCCTACAATATGCGCAAGTAACAAGTTGTAGACGTGAATTATGATAGCTATGTTATTAGCTGTGTATACATAATTTGTATTAAAACGACCCACACTACAGTTACATTGTACCGAGCAGGCTAAATACAGTGCAAATTTGAACAAACAGTCAGGCAACGCTTCGAGCAATATTTTAATTTTACATAAACCAATTTTCTTTCAATGTATGGTAGGTAATACGTTTATATTGATCTCTCTGCTCCCGGGATCCCTATTTTAACCAGAGAAGCAAGTTTGATCGAGTTAATCACCGATTGCTGTGTTACAAAGTGGGTCAGTTGGGTGTGCATAGCCAGACAGTTAAATAGTTCCTATCTTAACACCAGATGAGTTTGCGTCGACAGCTTCGTCAGCAGGTCTGTATTCGCACTGGCCGGGGGGGGGTCATTTCCTGAGATAAGGCGCTTCGAATATGCTGATGCGCGCGTATAATCTACTGTTCCGCCAAGTCACTCTCATATTCTCATAAAGAGCTACAAGGGAAATCAATGGTATGTTTTTTTCGACGTACAAACAACCGCGTGAAACTTCTATAAGTGTTGTCCTAAAACTGAATGGTAACCAAGACTGTACATTTGCAGTTTTGTACTCTGTTTTGTGCTTACCTCAGTCACAACTGTTCAGCATATGGGATGCCATGTCGCAGTTGATCTCACTTTCAAAGTAGGACAAGAGCTTTCAGATGTATGACATAATGGAGGCAGGTGACAATCAGCACAGGACGTTCACATGCCTGTAGAAGAGCATGGTATGTAAAAGTCCATAAGCCACTATGTTACCATGATATAAAATACGGAACAATCGTTGGAGTTGCATGAACCCACTTGGCCACCCACGGTCGTATTTTAGCGGTGATACTATGAGCATTGCCAAAATTTGGTTAATTTTAATTCACCAAGCGTCAGACCGTGCAAAGTCGCAAAGGTCGCAGGACGTCAAATGAAATACCTTTCTTTGCTTAAAAGACTGCAACAGAATTTCCCAAACAAACTTTCACTGCAGGTGCTTTAGAAATTTGCTCAATACTATACATTAAAACACATTTATTATGCCTCAAAGCATCGGAATCCTAACAGTTTTTTGACTAAAATGTAAATTTTTGACATAAGATTAAACAGTCGACAAAGTTTGCTCTTTGTGGTCCTCAGTGGCGTGTCAGAGTAATAATGCTTTTGTCTGACGCATGGCGAAACGGATTCGTCAAAATTGGGCCCCCTCACTTTTCATGCATCTTAGGAAGTCAAATGTTCTGGCCAAAAAAGTCGTGCCTAATCTTACACTTACCGATCTTAATCATATCTGTTTTTCATTATATGTTCTCTGCTTCATTATACTATTTTGGGTTTCGGTGGAGCTTCGATGAGTTAAGCTTTTATCTTGCTCTGTAGCAATTTCAATGTAACTTGATTCCATTTTGTCGGTAAAAGCGGACATGATCAAACACGTCACGCCGAAAGGTATGCAGTATTAGATTGTATTTAGATTTTTCGATCTGCCTCCTCGTTACTGGTATAAGGGAGTAGGACAAAATTCAATCTTCAAAGATAATGATGACCTACTGTATGGCTTATAAAAGCATACTATGGTCAATCAAAACCGTTTCTTGCAATTGGGCAAATTTGTAAGGCTATCAGAGCTACTTATTTATCATGATCTTGTTATGATTACATTAAGGCGCATGTGCCTTGCCCGTCTCGAGTATTTTCACTTGTACAACTAAATAAATGTTCGAGCGGACTAACCAAAACTGTTGTTTACTTCAGCAGGCAAAGCAGGCACTCTAGTTCAAACGGAAAATCGAATAAATAGCGGAATCTGAATTTTATTACGTTTCATATTAGTTGCTCAGCTCAAGACACGTTTCTATCAGGAACATCAGTGTCCACGTTTTTTTAATAATTCAGTCAATTTTATTTAAATTAAATATCGTCCTATCTTTTATTGGTGTGCTACATAATTGGTGGCATATATAGACAACTTATTCATCTCTATCCAAAACATTTCTTATTACTTTGGAAATGCTCGATATGTCAAGTTCGGAGTACCATAAAACGCGGCGCTTATCGATCAAAGCATCCCGCAATATTTGCAGACGTATTCAGCAATTTCGAAACAGGTGTTAGTTAGATATAAATATTGATGGAACCCGTTCCAGGTTAATCTCTACAGCGCTGATCTTTTACTACTCGTTGGTACGGCTGTTGCTCTTCTTGCATCGATGTGTCTTATAAACCACAATTAAAAGGATAGTGCAAATGAAACCAAATAGCAAACGTGGCTGAGAAGAGTTGAAAACTTGTCTTTCGACTTTAACGCTGTGTTGGGCGGCTGCATGTCTGAATCGAAGCAATGTGGTCTTTGTTGTTACACCATTTGGCCGCCTCATTCAGATCGAACTGCAGCAGATGCTCCCTGGGATCAGCCATGCGAATTGGGCCGTCCACGTAGAAAACGTTGGCGGTTTTGGCCCCGTGTAGCACTTTTTTAAGTCCTGCGACATTTGAGATGAATGAGGACATGCTAGCACTGCCTGCCTGCCTGAGTTTCGGTTGTCTGTCTACCTTCTAGGCCAGTGCAATGCGCTCCATTTCGAGTTATGACAAAATTTTTGGATAATGTTCTTAAAATATTAGGCGTATGTCCTCAGATATTAAATCTTGCCTATGATAAATTACGTTTGTAGCGCCCGCCTTTTCTCAAATTTCCTGGTATACGGTCATGTTCGAGACACGCACTGAACAATGTTGTTAACACTGGAGTCACAAGTTTTGACCTTCTTCATCTTTATAAAGGTCACTTTTTGTTTTGCTAGAGGTGCTAAGTTTGAGCCTGTGCAATTTCTTCAACCACAAATTCGAGTCTCTAATTTTCGACAGTCCTCATCAAACTATCGCTTTAGTGGTCTTGATGGCCCTGCTAGTGCTATTTTACTAGCTCTAGAACTTTTACTATAGTATATAAGACTGAATGGACGACGTAGCGAAGCGTGTTTTTGTAGCCGTCTATGTTATGGGCTGTTGACGGTAGTACCGTAAAGCGGTAAAATAAAAATGGTAAAACGCTTCGTTGAGTTTATCGACGTCGATTGAGAGCGAAACTATATTATTGTGTTCAATAATTTTGAGGTTTCCATGAAACAGATTTAATGTAATCTTGTACTTCTTTCGATGAGCAAATGTACTGAAAGTTGTCGATAGATTTGAGTGAGGCTTTTGAGTCGCCGTTAACGTTTGCAGTGATCCTTTTTTATAGCTCATCAATTTGCCTGTTCAAACCAACACGTTCTTTAGCACAATTGCGCAAGTTTTGTTTGTAAGGAATTTCGCGAGGATGAGAGACACTTGTCACAGGAAACAAAGTTGCAGTGGATTAATTTGTGTTTCGAGATTTTGAAAATTGCAGTAAGCGTATTCATGTTTGTTGCAGCTTTCTGAATGGCTTTTCGATGGTGATCTGCTGAAACTGTCTTCCTCAAGTCACACAGGGAAGCTGACTTTAATGTCACCTCCGGCAAACATAAATATGATAAAAGCTGAGACGCGTAGAGTTTATGTCTTCGTGAATCAACGCCGAGGTGAGTTCAATTATACACTATCCGAACTCCAGGTGGTCTATATCTCTGGGACTGTGTAAGGGCTAGACCTGTATTACAAGCACTAACTTCAAACTCTTTGGAATGTGTAAATAAATCACATTGCATCCAATATGTTTTAATTGTTCATTCACTAGATTTCAAAAGCATTTCCAAAAATGGCTTGCAACGTTTTCAGCAATAGCTGCTGTAATAATAATAAAAGGGTGTGCACGGTTTCATCACCTTCTATGTCCGAAAGACGCTTGCCATGAACCCTTGTGACACATGTGTTTGTAATATGTTATGGTCTATGCGTAAGATATCATGGGCAGTGAGTGTAATGCAATCTCCTCTCTAACCAAAGCTGGCACTGAACGATTTTACTATTAATATCCATTACGAGAACTGTAAGTGATATCAATCGTACTATTGTATATTTTACCCAATCTGGTGTGTAAATAAATCATAGATAATAAAAAGGCCGTCGATTTTGTATAGCGTCCTGCAAATTCTAGGAGGGGTCGTACCTCCTTCTGCAAGAACTAGGTGAGGTTTAGATAAGAACGTCAGATTAAATTCGGATAAATATTCACAACTAGGATATGTAATGAAAAAACACACCGACTTCTAAATATATGGATTGTTGCCTAACAACTACAGCGGCAAAATTGTTAAGGTCCACACAACAACAGCAATCTCGTGTAGGCCTTAACTATTTTGCTAGCTTCATTTGTTAGGCAACAGCCCATTTTGCTTTGAGACCGGTGTGTTCTTTCAATAACATATCCCAGTTGTGATTGCAGTAAAACAAAAGTTGTCAGTTGCTGAGCCGTGCATTCCTATTTTTTTTTACTCAAATTGTAAGGCTAAACCATGAACTTAGTTGTAAACGACCCGGTTGTGGAAGGGATATATTTTATTCTAAACCTTGTGAGGCAGTAAACTGGAGAACGCGCGGACATGCGTCGTTTATGGTGTTATGGCGGTAATATTAAATAAGCGTTTTTGTATGGCACCTCGGACTTGTCCAAAAATCGAATTTATACGCGAAAACTGCGAAAAAATTTGCACAGTTAAGCCGACGCAGGTCACGCTTGTCCACCGTTCCATCACATTGACACTTCTCACTCGAACATCGAGGTTCCAAATCGGAGGCCGCACGAGATTGCTCAACAAATAGACGGGTACTACAACCATGCTCCAGCGATCTCCTCGCGACTGCCCTCAGCGTAATGCCACGGATAATAATAATAATAATAATAATAATAATAATAATAATAATAATAATAATAATAATAATAATAATAATAATAATAATAATAATAATAATAATAATAGATCAAATCAGCGGCCCGTCTCTATTGGGATCTTTTGCAAGGGCAGTTGCATCACTGACAAGCATGAAGGGAAATAGCGTTCCGCTCAGTCCGATCAGATTGGCCATAAACGGAGCTCTTCTGCTTAAAAAAGCGCGATAGAAGAGAGAAAGAGAGAGCACGAGCGCAAGAGGACTGCCACATTTGTCGCAAAAGCGGAAAGTGGATGTTGGCCAGTGACAACCGATAACATGAGGAAATGCAGATAATCGAATTTGCACAAGTCAACGATAAATCTCGAAGCGGCGCCCCAATTACTGCCTCTATGTACTACTACATTGCGGAGCCGACTAGTGGCAAAACGGTAAACGTCGCGCTGGTGGTAAATTGGTTGAGCGAAGCTCGGCCTAATCGGTTTAAGTCATAAACTATCTGAACTATCGAACGGCCAACATTAGGCCGTGACCGATAACGGCGCGAACATACCTTAAACATTTAGCGCATTTTTCCGCGTAGTAGAGAATGAGTTAAAATCCAGGACACTGGCGATAGCGCCATTCTTGCTGATGTTGATGATGGTAAACAATTCAAGTCGATTCTCTTAGAGACAACGGTGTGAGAAAATAGCGAACACGAGCATGTCGGTAGTACAACAGCCGTATCGAAAAACTGGGCTGCGTACGAAGAGCTTCGATCGAGCGTTTGGAATCAAACTCGATCTTTTGGACCCATGTTTGGATGGTATCCAAATTGAGAACTGGACAGTTCAATCTGTATGACAATTTTCGTTAAACAACTCTAAAAACAGCAACGGGTGTGGCCCGTGTGGCTCCCCCACGAAGACTCTTACATATCATATGTATCGCTACAAGCGGCTTTGGATTTATGTGCCGTGTCCATTCATAAGGGCTCTTCACGACCACCTCGGACCTGCCCAAAAATTTGCTCGATGGGTACCATCGAACGAAGCTCAAAGGCATTTTATTTAAGTTTAAAGTCACCAAAAATCCACGCATGCACTCAATGCAATTTTACTTAAAATTTCCCAAAATTGGGTTCAAGTTATGTTAGATAAATAAACACAATATGCTTTTATTAACACTTTACGTTACCACTCTAAACCAAAAATACAATATATATTCTAACAATCAATCGTGTCGATAGCTAAACCTTGGCAACGATCAATCTGTTACGTACTGGGGAATAACTAGCAGCCGTGGCTTGATCTACAGATAGCGGGTCAAATTTATAGCACTTTTTAGGAATGTTCATTAGGTATCTAACAAAACATAGCTGTAGCTTCAATTATTCAGTTTTTTTAATCACGTTGCTTTAGGTCCTAATGCTACCGATATTGGTATAATTTCGACCGTGATCACTGTTTTTGTTGGCTTTGATGAGGAACTGTGAATTCTTATATTTTTATTAATGTAAACGTATACCACACAGATGTTCCCGTGTATATATATATAATTTCCGGGTGGGTATAAGTGGATGGCTTTCACACATCTCATCAAGATATGATTGATGCCTGTGACTGAATTTACTAAGATTCCAAAGTCATATGTCCTAAACGACAGTTTTGGAAGAAACTCACACATTCTAACCTACAAACACAGTTTGGCATGAGGAATCAGAAGGGCCAACCTAACTTAGCCTCTGAGGACAAGATGTTTTTCTTTGACTCAGGCAATATCGACCGGGCCCTACTATCGGCCGCATATATGATGCCGCGGCATTCGATCATCGCCACATTTTGTTTTTACTGCTGAAACCTCTTATCATTACTTTGGGTAATTACGGGAATCCAGACGGACATGCGCCACCCCAACCATGGTGACTAGTCTGGGACTCGCAAACCCAGTAAACCCGTTTCCCCCCCCACCCCCAGGGATCGGTAACTGCGTAGGCATTGCTTCGAATCCATGGGAGTGGTGTTGCACCATCTCCTACATTCTACTCTAATCTGGCATCATCCGGCGTCTCATGTCTGCCTTGGTGCAGCTCAGACGCGTCAGCCAGACCGTTAATGCCTTCCACAGCTCCTCCACCTGGGGATGCGTCGAGAGTCATCGCCTGGAGCGTCCCTGGCTGTCCCTGCCTAATCCCAAGGCTGGTTCGCCTTTGCTGCCTATTTCCCTTCTTTCCCTGTCACCTACGGGCGCTCCCTCTCGACTGGATCGGGGGCTACTGTTGAAACGAGCTCTCCTGGCAGTTTCCTTGGCCACCTTTAGGGAAATGATAGTCTCGAAGAAGGCACAGGACTCCTTCCACGCCTTCGCCGAAGTCAGCATGTGTACTACAACCTTCTTGATCGGCTTTCCTCTCCTGCCGTGCCCGGTCAGCACCTGTGTCGTACCATAAGACAGCTCACCGTGATTGCAGTCGTACTACCCCTTCAGGTCAGGAATGAGGTCTCTGGTCCAGCTCCCCGCGAGCGACCTCCGAGGGTTTCCCGGCTGCACTGCGACTCATTCTTCATGCCACCGGGCGATTGTCCTCGATCTAGCCGTTGTTAAGTCTAGATCGCCATCCTTCCATCTTTCGGCCCGTTCACTCGCCAGGAGATCCCATGGCAGCATCTTAGACAGGACCAGGAGGGCCGCGGTCGACACCGTGCGGTAAGCCCGGCAGACACGATGGGCTACCGGCCGCTGTGACGATCGAAGCGCTCTCCTGTTTCTTTATGTCCTCACCGCCATGTCTGTTCACACTGGAGCCGCGTATAGCGCTACCGACTCTGCTACGCTGGCCAGCAGGCGCCGCCTGCCTTCTGTGCAGCCGCCGACTCTGGGCATTAACCGCGCCAGGCCGGCCGCGACTTTGTGGGCTTACCAGCCACATGCTGGATATGCGCCGATCCATTGGAACTTTTGTCGAGCACCACTCCGAGATACTTTGCCGTCCGAGCAAGCTTGACAGGATGACCGTTTAGACGCAGGCGGATTTTCCTGGTTTTCTTCTTGCCTGTAAAGTACATTGCCTCCGTCTTGTGCGGGGCCAGTCTTAGAGAATGGTCTTCCATCCACTCTGCCACCTGCTTCAAGGCTTCATTCGCGGCATACTCCAGGGCCCCAGTTTCCCGAACCGTGAAAACCAGCGCCAAGTCATCGGCATAGGCCACCATCTCAACGCCCGCCGGTAAGTCCGGCAGCTCGAGGACCCCGTCATAGGCTAGGTTCCACAGAATCGGCCCTAAGACCGACCCCTTAGGAACCCCCGCAGAAATCTCATACTCCTGGCCGCCGGCCGACAGGCTTCTGTCCGATAGGTAGGACGAAACTATCCGGCGAATGTATGGAGAGATGTCCTTGCGCCTCATCGCGTCCATGGCCACCTCCCAGCTCATCGAGTTGAAGGCATTCTTGACGTCCAGGAGGACGAGCAAAACGAAGTCCCTTGTTTTCGGGGTCTTCGTTAACTGTTCGGTCGCCCGTTCCCGTGTAAGGGCGCCAATCGTGGATTTCCCCTCACGGAAGCCGTACTGGGTGTCTGACAAGGCCCCTTTGATCTCAATCTCAGTGTTGAGTCTCTCAACGATAACATTCTCTAAGATCTTGTCCGTTGTGTCAAGAAGACATATAGGCCGGTAAGCAGAACTACGTGTTAAAGCACTGCTTTGTCCCGTTGGTTTGGGGATTAGGACCAGGTTGTCGTTTTTCCACAGCCGCGGAAATCGCCCTTCTCTTAGAGGGCGCATCACCACATGGTACGTGCCAAACAAGCCAAAGCCAGTTTCGTACAACAACAACAACCGGCAGAATACTGGAATACATTATTTTGTATGGTATAAACTCATTCTGGGAAAAATTAGGTAAACTGGTGACTAATATGAGTTAGTTTTCGAAATGCAAAGGTATTATGCTCCTTTCGATAACGCATTGGTATAACGCCTTTGAAGGTAGTCCCAATATTAACAACCGCCGCAACGGAAACAACAACAACAGTAACGACACTCACAGCAACCAGGGTAGTATCAACGCCACAAAAGCCACAACAAGGTCGACGAGATTTGAGAGACAAGTGTTAAATAATAATGGGACGTACCAACATACAAGCGCTGGACAGGAGTATGTTGGTACGTTCAGAAGACAAGCCAAGAAGACAAAGTGTTTACGGCAGAAATAAAAATGCCACTCTCAGAGAATGACTCAGCGTCGGTCCAGCGTTCAGTTCAAAGAGGCGGGCGTTGTAGTAATTTCAGTATAAGTAATGACTTATTTTGTGTGCGCACCCTGATGGCATTCGTTCCTGCAGAGAGGCAGCGAGCGTCTAGCCCAAATCGAGAAGGCCACATAGGCGCTTCTTTTGCCGTCTCTATCGGATTGCGCTAGGCTAATAAGCGATTTGCGTCCTGGCATCCGTTACGACGCAGTGCTGTGCTAGCAATTTGGCCTCACATTGGGCCGCATTCGCCGCGGCAGTGAGCGCAGATTATCAACAGTTTACCATACGGTAATTTCTCCCACTCTCACTATTCCTGTGGCGTCCATTGACGTATCGAAGCTGAGTGAGCCGGCATATTCAAGTGGCCAGTGTTTATATATGGTGAAGTGGATGGGCCAGCTTGAGTAGCCTATATATAGGTATATATGCATGGACACATGCATGTGAGTACTCCAAAGGTTACGCTTTTTTCAAAATAATATTGGCTTGTCGTTATTAGAAGCGTTCTAGTCCCGTAAGTATCATTAGTAATTACAGCAATCAGCGCATCAGAGAACATATGAAGTGCATGATTAAAATATAATAATACAAGAGATCAGCTCCGTTTGTTTTCAGTTTGGCTGAGACAACGCGAGTCCGCGCAAATAAATCATTGTATGCGAGGCAGACGGGTGATTGGCATATCTCTAATGTCCATAGGCAACAGCTGTACGTAGTATTTGTAAATATTGTGACAAAACAAGTTACTTATTACGATACTGGTTAGTGTTTGAAGGTTCGTTGTGCTGCGTAATGTTGTGTGCCTTTTACCTTTTATTAAAGCGAAAATGAGGTCATGTAATACGCACCGAAGAAAGTGTTCTGACTTTCCAGAATTGAAAACGGCATAGTGCTCTAAGCATTCTTGATGAAATGTTTTAACCAGGCACGTCTTGGACCACATCTGCTCTGTAGAGCTCCTGGGAGTGCAACGGCTTCTTGCGGGAATTTATGTCCACGATCAACATGCTCAAAAGCTTGTTCTCGCACTTTGCGGCAATTTTTGGTAAATGGGAGTAAGATGAAAGGCAAATAATTTCAATAAAACGCGTGTATAGTAGAGTAAACTAACTAAGGGAATCCGTAATAACGCAACATAGCGGAAACGTTGTCCAAAATTATCAATCAGAAGCCGCTTGCGGTACGTAAATATTAAAAATGGCAGGAAGTGTCTGCAAACGCGACAAGCTTTGATAGGTTGTATGAGAAAACACACCCAAATTTGTCGACAAGATAAACATATCGTATGTTTACATGCAAAATAAAATACTGCTAAATTATTTTGTTATAGTGAGTTGTCAATTTATGAGCCTATTGTGTAAACTTAAAACAACGTTTTTTTAGAAATTGCCGATTTTCCAATCGGATCATTTCTCTAAGGGCGTTAGCGTTCAAGCGTTAACATAGGCAGTGATTTATTGCTTCGTAGTACCTGGGATACTTCGCAGCCCTTAGAAATAAAGTTGCTATTATAAAATGTATTACTTTTGGCTTGTCGTAACATTTACATTAAAAGAGAGTTTCTTAAACGAGGTAATGTCCTGTTGTAACGCAAATTGTCAGAACAAATTGATTTTGACCTGTACGGGCGTATGAAGGTCGTACTATACCGAGCAAGTAATTGTGTGAAAATTTTCGTCTAGTTGTGCACCAAAACGGCTTCGTTAAAAGCCAGTCAGCGTCATCTGAATTCAGTGTGTGCCACCAAATGACTAGTCAAGTCAACTTAAATAATGCAACTTGCCAATTAGTTAAGTGTCTGCCAAAGATCTTCGAATAGAAATGAAAATAAATAAAAAAGGAATAAAGAAAGATCTAATTTGGTCCGTGCTAATAAAACTCAACCAGCGGTTGTTTCGTAATCGTTTATTTAATCACAATAATTTATGCATTTAAATAGGTTATCTACAACAATATAAAACATCTACTTGAAAGTGCGTACGCATCAAACCACATGTCCAAGCCGTGCCAGGGACACAGTGTACGTTAATAGCAGTAAACAATTTCGTCCTAAACAATCTTGAAGTATTATCTCATACAAAAAAAACTGCATAATAAAAAGCCGTTTGGCTGGTTCTGAGTTAAAAAGACCATCAATACTACAAGAGTACGCTTACCACTAGGGTTTGTTCAATGAACAACTGAACGTCGATAAAGCCGAAGATGTACTTTACTATTTAATACTGCTTGCTTATGGACACGTGAAAACAGTTCCAAGCAAAAACCTGTTTTGTCAGACTTATTATATTGTACGATAGCCGAGAGCCTTAGTATTAACCACTTTATCGTTCAGTTGCAACTAAATCAGCAACATCAGAGTCTCTAGCCGTCTCTACCACCCATTTTCTGCTACGAGTGGTGGCCAATAATAATAGTAATAATAAATATTGCTCAAAAGTATGATCAATAAGTTCGTTACAAAAAGGCTTTGCTGCTATCTGCATGTTGTCTCAAAAGCTAACGCAATAGTGAATTGACAAATCGCACAAAATAGTCAATTTGATGCTGGGTTGTGTCTTGAAGTTATTAAACTCGTGAAGTGTTATTCGTCCGCTTGCATCGGAGGTGTCTGAAAGATCTAAGGAGCTGACAGCATAAGAATGGTCGTTAACTTAATGGACCTATTAGACAAAGCGCGTCGCTTGATCTATGCATTTGCCGATTCACCCATAACTATTCGGTGCACTCCAGTGATTGGCAGTAATCTCCTAATGCCGGTATTAGTTGATACGCATTTTTAAATGTTTCGAATTGATTGAGCCAGGTTACGGTTTTTTGCTCGGTCCATCTTTTATTTGTTATTTAATCGGGAATCATTTTCTGTAGTGCTACAACAACGATTACAATTAATATCACTCCAGCGGTCCTCCGGTCACACACAGGAGAATGACGGATGTACTGTGTGCTGGCTTTCATATCGGTTGCATACCGGCGCCAGCCTCGGGGTCAACTTATTTTACATCTTCTTTGTTTACTTCCTACACGAATTATATGTATATATAAGTTAAGAAGAATTCTAATTTACAAAACTGTACATTTACATACATATTTACATTTATTTACTAAAACGTTTCTAATAAATATATATATATATATATATATATAAGTTGAGAAGAACTCTAATTTACAAAACTGTACATTTACATACCTATTTACATTTATTTACTAAAACGTTTCTAATAATATATATAATCCGTCTAATATTGCTAGCGCTTCTTGGCCTCTGCCTCAACTCACTACTCCGGCACCTGTACGGCAAGTGTGGCTAACTCTTCTACCCTAATGCAAACATTGGAAATGAAAAGCAATTTAAGGCGGCCGATGTCTGGGCTAGTGAAAATTGTAATATGCACGATATTACACTTCAACTTGAAACCTCGAATGTTTAATTCTATATATATATTTTTCCTCACAATTGTAACATTTAAACAATTTAGTATATATATATATATATATATATATATAACGAATTTATTTAGGAATTTAATATATACATGTGAACGTTTAAATCCACGGCACCGATGGCTCACTCCTCATCTATCACTCGTGTCCGAATGGGAGTCTTGCCCGACCCCTGACGCGAAGACGCGGGTCCATCCAGTCTTTCATAGTTCCGAGCACCGAAATCGCGTTACCTGTCTGAATCTCTAGGGAAAGCCGTTGGCAGAAGAAAGTGCCCGCCCTCTTGTCCATCGTAGCCTGCTGTAAAGCGTCGCCAACCTGGGAAATTAGCGTGGTTGTGAGGGGTCCAGGGCCACCCAGCATCTCGAATGCGAAGGGTGAAAAGTGGTACGCCCGGCCTAAGTTCGCATACTTTCTTGTCTTTGATGTCTCGGCGCGGGAAGCGGCAGTTCCTGGGTATAATATATATATATATATATTATATATATATATATATATATATATATATATATATATATATATATATATATATATATATATATATATATATATATATATATATATATATATAATATATAAAAAGAGAGAGAAAAAGAGACTACGAGGCTTCGTGGCAGCTGGCTAAACACATGACGGCGACAGGATGACAGCAACGCGTCTCTAGCGGGCGTATGCCCGGAATGGTGATTGCTGTGGACGGTTGTGTGGTTGTGGTTATGATCATGGTGATGATGGTGCGGACAGGAGGAACACTAAAATCGTGATGATGCTGATGACGTGCCCGCAGGCTGCAACTCGACCTGTCGAATCTGTTGCGGCATTCTTCTCTTTTGTCCAAAGGAACAAACTCATGGTGACTCTACACTTCTGTTAAATGCATGTGCGATGCGTCCACATACTCACCCGGCTTGTTTAGCTACTCCACAGCAACAGCAAAATCAAAGACAAACAATACCACGAGAAACAAACACGAGAAAACCCAAGCGTGTCAGTCCTTCCCGTAGTAAGGGCTGCCGCCACCATTGCGGGCGGCTGCCCTTACTACGGGCTATCTATGTGTCAATATATATATATATATATATATATATATATATAGAAAGAAAGAGAGAGAGAGCTCTTTCTATTATTATTACTTTACTGCGCGTTGTGTAGGGGCCTTTAATATCTGACGGACCAACAGAAACCTCATTCAATGCAGTCATTTTCAAAACAAGTCTATGTTAGCAAGAGCATTGTTTGCTTAGAGTTACTCACTCTATTATTATCACTATTGTTATTATTATTATTATTTCGCGGAGCATAGGCCATTTAAGTCGATAGAGTAGTGCCATCAAGTGAAACGTGGTGCACGGCGCAATGAGCGGCCTTTCGTTTCCCGCAAGCTAAAAGTGATCGCTTTGCTATCGGCCAATCGTTGGCGCAATCCTCATTGTTGGGTATCATTTACTCTCAATTAACACCGCTCAAATAATCGACTACTTCGATCAATAACAGGACTCGAACCGGCGACACCTCGGTAGATGACAGCCATGACTAAGATGCTAGACTCTGAACCACGCCACTATATAACTATACATATTTATATGTAATCCTGTCATAAAAGTAAGGTACAAGTGCAAGTTACCGACATAGACCAATCGTCGGCGCAATTCTTTGTAGTATACTTTTATAATGGGTAAATATATATACAGTCCCTGAAAATAATATAGGGCCACCCATTTTTGCCACATTTTACGCATTTATTATAACCAATCGTGTAAAGATCACAGTGACACATGCTCACAGAGTAACAACGGAGACTTCCATCGCCATTTGGGGTCGCGGATTACTTTGAACTACGAAATTTCCACGTTTGGCACAGCTACACCGCGAAAAAATTATAATGCCACTAGCAAGATACATGTCTTAACGAGTGATTTAAAGCGGATTAACGGCGTTTGGGCTCATTTCACGGCACCCAGCAACTCAATACTCAGTGAACTTCCCGTTAAATCGGATAACCTCAAACATTCAGTTTAGTATAGTGTTGAACAAATGCTGGATGACGTCCTGCAAGAGCTTGTTCCAAGCCTCGAAAATTGCCTTTCGTTGGCGTAAATTTATCGTGCGGACCAGCTCCACGCATTCTTGATGATATTAAGATCAGGTGAGACTGCAGGCAAGCGTGGGACCTCAATGTGACGTTGGTCGAACCAGCTTCCGATTAGCCTGGCGGTGTGAATCGAGGTGTTGTCGTGTTGAAAAACGAAGTCTGGCTCTCCCATCGGCTCAAAATGCGCAATTTGCTCTTTTAGTAAATCGCGCGTCGAGTAAACACGACCGTCTAAAAACACAATTGACGACTTTGTATGATACCCGACAGCGGCCCAGATCACCACTGAACCGCCACCTGAGTGACGTTTTGACAAAATTCGTTCTTCCTTGCAAAAATTGTGCAAATAATAGTTAAATCGATCCGGTTCATCAAAGTTAAACCTTTTTTCATTCGAAAAGAGCACTCTGTGTCACTCAATGGTCCATGACATCGTATTGTGGGCGAAGTCAAGACGAGCTTTCATCGGTCAGCGGTTAATCGCTGTTTTTTCTCGTGACCCAATGTGTCTTCCTGAGGAAGTTTTGCACATTTCGCGCGTTCGTTTGCACGTTGGCCGCCGCCGCAATTGCCCTCGCCGAGAGCGCAAAGTTCGACGCTTTCTTCAGAATTGCAGCTTGCTTCGTTCTGAAATGGCATTTGGACGCCCGAAACCTTCTTTTACGGCGTAATTTTTGCCTTAATGAGCAAAGTTATTCACTATTTGGGGACAACGCCCCAATCGACATGAAATTTTGTGATTAAAGAGGCCGATATCTTTATCAGCCTTGATATGGGCCTTCTCGTCACTCATGAGGCGACACCCTAGAAAATAGTCACTCATAGGCGACACCCCTTCTGGTAGGACGTCCGCTTTTGTTTATGTCGAGCCGTGAAATGAGCTAGTGGCATTATAATTTTTTCGCGGTGTAGCAGTGGCATCTTGCTAGTGGCATTATAATTTTTTCGCGGTGTAGCAGTGGCAAGTGTGGAAATTTCGTGATTCGAAGTAATCCGAGGCCCCATATATAGATGAAAGTCTTCGTTGTTACTCTATGAGCATGCATCACTGTAGTCTTTGCACGATTGGTAACAATATGTGGCAAAAATGGGTGGCCTTATATTTTTTTCAGGGACTGTATAAATATATATATATATATATATATATATATATAGATATATTAACATACCAAGACAATCAGCTTGTTTATGCTAAGGTATGCATATTGCATTATACTCATATATATATATATATATATATATATATAAACAGTCCCCGAAAAAAATATAGGGCATTTTCACGCATTTATTATAACCAATCGTGTGAAGATCACAGTGATACATGCTCACAGAGTAACAGCAGAAACTTCTATCGACATTTGGAGTCTCGGATTACTTTGAACCACGAGATTTTCTCATATGGCACAGCTACACCGCGAATAAATTATAAGGCCACTAGCAAGATACCTGTTTTAACAAATTAATTAAGCGGATTAACGGCATTTGGGCTAATTTCACGGCATTTAGCAACTATACTTAATACTCAGTGAACTTTCCATTAAGTCTGATAACCTCAAAAGTGCGGTTTGGTATAGTGTTAAACAAATTTTGGATGACATTTACAAGAGCTCGTCCCAAGCCTCGAAAATTGTTTTTTATCAGTGTAAACTTATTGTTCGAGCTAGCTCCACACATTATAGATCATATTAAGATCAGGTGAGAGTGCAGGCCAGCGAAGGACTTCAATGTGACGTTGGTCGAACCAGCTTGCGATCCGTTGTCCATGACATTTTATCGTGGGTGAAGTCAAGACGAGCTTTCATCGGTCAGCAGTCAATCGTTGTTTTTTCTTGTGTATTTTGCTAATGTGTCTTCCTGAGGAAGCTTTGCACATTTCGCACGTTCGTTTGCACGTCGGCCGCCGCCGCAATCGCCCTCGCCGAGGGCGCAGAGTTCGACGCTTTCTTCAGAATTGCAGGTTGTTTCGTTCCAAAATAGAATTTGGACGCCTGAACTCTTTTTTTACGGCGTATTTTTTACCTAAATTAACAAAGTTATTACTTCTTAGACACAACGCCTTAATTGACGGGAAATTTTGCGATTAGAGAGGCCGATGTTCTTATAAGCCTTGATATGGGCCTTTTCTTTACCCATGAGGCGCCAGCCTAAGCCTATCGTTTCAACAAAAAAAAACTTCTGGTAGGAGGTCTGCCTTTGTTTCTGTCGAGCCGTTAAATGAGCCCAAACGTTGTTATTTCCACTCAATTCACTCGCTAAGACATGCATCTTGGTGGTGACTTTATAATTTTTTCGCAGCGTAGCTGTGCCAAATGTCGAAATCTTGTGTTTTAAGGTAACCCGATACCCCAAATGTCGATAAAAGTATCCGCTGTTACTCTGTGAGCATGTATCATTATGATCTTTACACAATCGGTTATAATAAATGCGTGAAATATAGCAAACATGGGTGGCCCTATATTTTTTTCAGGGACTGTATATATATATATAACGTGCGGGTTTGCGAGTGAAGTTGCTTGGGCGGCTCAAGCAACATCACTCACAAACTTTTCCACATGGTCGGCGAGCAGCTAAACCTTGCAGCCGAAGACAAGAGATCTGCGGATTTCTTGATACAGCGACTCGACTACGACGTCGAACGCGGAAACGCGGCGTCCGACCGGGGCACGCTGCTGAAATGATCGCAACAAATACAGGGCGAATAGTAGTGCACCATATTTTTTTAT
This sequence comes from Dermanyssus gallinae, assembly GCA_003439945.1. NCBI lineage: Eukaryota > Metazoa > Arthropoda > Arachnida > Mesostigmata > Dermanyssidae > Dermanyssus > Dermanyssus gallinae. The sequence goes on along the minus strand of QVRM01001356.1, from coordinate 16,437 downwards.
TGAAACATATGTGGTTCCTATTTTTTTATCTGATCACTGCTGACTCTAATTCACGACATTAGTTACGACATTCAGCGGATGAATCCGAAAATATGAAAAGGAATTTAATAGTGGCCATTCTAGGCTTTAGCCCACGACCTTCCGAACGCAAAACAATGAATTTCCTACTAAATAATTTTACTTAATACATAGGTTAATAGATAAGCATCTACCAATAATGGTGAATAAACATTAACAATAGATAAGGAGACGCCTGTGGCCCGCTTTGACATTTCCCATATTTGCGCGAGCAGAGGATTGCCTCGTCTGTTCATGGATATACACAATATTCTAGACGCAGTGAGTTTAAAATTTGTTTCGAAGTAGATAAGCGCAACGTATATATATATATATATATATATATATATATATATATATATATATATATATATATATATATATATATATATATATACATATATAAAGAGACATGACGACGTCTGTGATCGCGTGGCGCGTCTTCTCCGCGAGAGGGGTCATAAAGTGGTTCGTGAGCGAGTATTCCGTCGACCGGGCGCACCGGGTCTAAAGCCCGACCTCGTAATCACAACACTGGAGTGCGCAAGTCTGGAGTGCGCAAGAGACCTGCCAAGAGGACGGCAGGACAAGACCACCAAATACGGCGTAGAGTTCCTAAGAGCGGCGTTCCCCGACCCACAAAAACCTCGCAGATTCGGATCCATCACTATCTCTACGAGTGGTGTATGGGACTCCGAAAATGCGAGTACGTTCTTGGGGCTCGGCGTCACGAAGAGGAATCGTATGGATCTTACCGTTTTAACGTTGCAAGGGACTTTGAGGATATACTGCTCGCACCGAGTCCATAAGAGCTGGGGCCGCCAACAAGCAAGGACACGGACAGCTGGATCTTAACTTCACGTGACACTCTTTTACCACAATTTTTATTAAGGCGAGCACTGCCGAGTGTGCAAACGTATTGTAATTGATTAATAGAGAGAAAAGAGGAAATTTGACGAGGTAAAAATGTAAGGCACAAATTAGCAAGAGCGGCATATATAAGTGTATTGCTGGAACCTGATTATTTGATCGTTCTTTCGTTAACTTGGCATGTGTCAGATAGCGCGCTTTTCACATTTAGGCGCAGCGTATTTTCTAGCCTTTTTTAAAATCATTACTGTCATAACCAGTATATGAGTGGACAGTGTCATTCATCTTCTTGCTTACGTGAGCCTGTTTAGTCCCGCAAAATATAATAATAATATTAAATAAATAAATAAATATAATAATAAGATTAAATAAATAAATATATACCAGAATTTTTGAAATCATGTAAATGATTGTGTGTGTATATATATATATATATATATATATATATATATATATATATATATATGCGTATGGAACCTGTCTTAATTCACTGACTGAGCAACCATTTCAGTTGAACACCCAGCGGGGGAGGCCTCAGCTTATTACAGCTTATTCTCATCCATTGTCCACTCCGTTCAACTAAACGGCCTGTGTCTCCGAAGTCGAGAGGCGATTTGCCATTGCTGGCTCGTTGCCTTTACAGTGCACACGATCTTGGCGTTGCGCGTGACGTACCCAAGTCAACCACCCTTTATACGTACGATAGAAGGGCGGCACAAACCTTTACCTTTGCATATCACCTTCGTACGAGGCTGATGGCGGCACGCGTCCTCAAGGGGACTCTGAGCAATCATTACTTATATTCAGTTGCCAGTTAATGCACGCTCGCCGATGGTCACTCTCAGTACGTGGCGATAGATACGCAACAACGGATTATGACGCGTATCTACCGACAAATATGGAGATATCAGCTCAATACAGAAGCAAATGTGTGGCAACGTTAAGTTTTAATGAAAAGCAGCAGCCTGGCACGCTGCTGCCGCTGCAGAATACAGTGTCAGCAGAGAAGGGCGCTGCTACCTACCTCTCCGCGCAAAACGGTTTGCGCCGAACTCAAATACATCTCACAGTTTTAGCTGGCGAATGGATACGACCGATGTCATGTCTCGATGTTTTCAAGCTGCTCCATGTCGGCAAGACCAGCAGCCTCTTGCTCGCAGACAAAACGCTGGCCTGGTGGACTGTTGGACGTGGCTCGAACGTCTGGCAGAGGACTGGCCCAGCAAAAGAGCTCTAAGAACTAGTTACTGCCACAAAGCAAAAGAAGACAGCGCCGACACGAAAAGACGGAGGGACGATCTATGCGAGTAGCTGATACCGACAGTCTACGGAGTCTGCCTAACAGTCGTCTCTTCGGTCGGTTGGCCGACAAGCGAAAATGATCTACTGTTTGCGGGTTTTGTTTCTTTAAATCACCAACAACGTGAGCGTCCTATAGCAAAAGAGTGTCGTTCGGCCAAGCTTTGAGCAAGGTGGCTACACTCGGCTATTCGCTGTTTGTTGAGACCACAGACGTGAGACTTCCTAGTCTACTCGAAAACATGGAACCGTTCGGTCACAGAGGTGGCAACCTGCAGTTCTGATTGTTGAGGGACGCTTTCGCTTTTTGTTGTACTGATTATTTGTAACACAGCGAATTAGTGTACTGCTTTACGTAAAGTGAATAAACAGGGCATATTCCGCATTAAAATATGAAAAGCATGCTCCAAGTAGCTGTGTGATCCTTGTGTAAGAGTTGGCTTACTTGAATATTTCTGTGCGCATACATACATGCATACAAGTCTATAAATGAATTGCTTTCAAGCAGATAAATGCAGCAGAATAGTATACACGTACAGATACGCTCAGATCCGCCCCTGCATAGAGTGTCATAGATTCGTTACTGCCAGTTGCTGTGCACTTTTAAAAATGTCAAAACTAGCCGTGGTTATATGCATATTTACAATTCGGGTGCACACGTTCGCAGGGACCCAACTGTCATGTCCCCTTTTTGGTGACTGATTACAATGAATAAATATATGTATATTTAAAATTAAAATGAATTTTGCACAAACAAAGGCATATTTTTGTACTTTTTGTGAATTTTGTATATATATATATATATATATATATATATATATATTTCCAACCCAAGTAAAATAAATAGCCATAATATTGATACATTACAGAATATGTATACGATGCTAAAGCATGCCTGTAAGATTTATGAAAGGATACTTTATGCTAGCGCAGTACATATTTTTCGTAGATAATACTGTACATAATAGAATGCTTAGTCAGTTCGGACAAGACATAACTTTTGTGTATCTCTACATATATGCGCGCATGCACGTGGATCACAGCGCTATCGGTTTAGCCGTTTAAAATCCTTTGGTAACAGCAAGAGCAGGAAACGCAATTATTTATTTCTCGCCCGCAAAGGCATTAAGGTAAGTTGGCTTAACCATATCGTCGAATTTGCAATACGCTACGGGACTTAACCATAAAATGCTTGTCGCATCACAATATAGCTTATGCGTTTCTATCCTTGAAATCGTATCAGCGAGGTCGGAATAATTCGTGCCCAATAGTGACGATGCGAGCGACACGGTGCTTCTAGAAATATTTCAGGCAAAATTCGGAAACATAGGTCACCGTACGCTGTCGCCTCAGTTCTGAAAGTGATGGTAAAGGCAATAATTAGGCAGTTAACAAATTATGTTTTGGTTTCATATATATATATATATATATATATATATATATATACATATAGCACGTAATTGAGCCACATATTGAATGTGGCTCAATTACGTGCTAATGCTCGGTTCGTTATCGTATTCTCGTTGCTGTATATAGAAGGGCTTTGCTTCAGTAGAGGAATGCAGCAGCAGAATTTAATAGTAACAGGAATGTTCAGCCAAATTTAAGAGATTAAATAACTCTATCAAGGCGTTCAATGGCTCAAACCCGCGATAATGGTCTATTATTCGTGTTTGCCAACGCCCCGCTTTGTGCGGTGCCTTGGTCGTCTAACTATCCACCGTCGCTACCTACATATCTACACGCATTATGAACCGCTGTATTAATTGGCGGTTTGTGCGACTGGGCCGTTTATTCTGTTTAGATAAATTGGCGTGTACAAATAATGGCTGCATGCTACTTGCTTCTGCTAAATGTGTCATGCCTAAACGTAACGCACTTGGATATGAAAATAAGATTAACGAAACGGAGTGACATTCCTAACGACACGTTACCTTGAAGATTATGTGATCGCAGACCTTAACGTTACTTGGTACATAACGGAATTGGTGAAGGCTTTATCTCAGAGTGTTAATGCCCTTTTTCATTGCTTTATTTGAGAAAGTCCCATCACCAACGTGTTATGTCGCATAACTTTTTGCAATATTGTCTGCCTTTAACTAATATTAATAACTTTTTATCTGCAAATATTAAGATCTCATCGAAAAAGTATGCCGGTATCGAACCCGCAACCTGTGCGCCAGAGTCACCTACCATCTTCGCCATTCCATCTCGTCGAGGTTTTCGACGACCTTCATTAACTAACCAACCATTTGCCACTTGTTCTTGCTAAGTCAATGCACTGTTCACCAGCCTCGGAACCCTGCATGCCCGTACATAAATTAGAAACATGAGGGAAGAAGCACAGAGAATGGCTTTGACACGCTTTCGTTTGAGATGTTCAACTGAAAATGTAGCCGACGTTTTATCGTACACTTACGCTCTCTCTCCCTCTGTTAGAACAGTAAAGTGTTTGCCTTTAGCCGCATTACATCTGTTTAAATGTTTAAATTGCTGGAACAAGCGTGAAAGCGTATCTCTTGTGCCAATACGTACGTTACACGAACGAGGTGTCTATCTATCGCTGTATAAACAAATTGTGTTGTCTCGGGACTGACCAGACCATGTTTAAACATACAAAATAATGGACTGCGAAAGTGATGTGAATGTTAGATCACTGGAAGTTGCGCGCTCAGTGAAGGTAAACAACACATTCTAGTGGAGAGTTCCACGAAGTCTGCGAAGTCGACAGACCTGATGTATGTTTTAATTATATTCAGAGGCTAAATATTTTGTTAATGTAAAAAACAATGTATACTTAGGCATATATGACCCTTGAATAAAGGTGCTTTTGACTTGACTTGACTTGATTGACAATTTTTCGATGGCAGCTTGTTGGCCCATGGCCTAATATAACTAACTGCTACGAATTGAACGGTTAACAAAGTACCTATTCATTGGCACTAATATGACCATGATCTTTTGAACACATATTACCACCCTCTATCGATTGCACTTACGTTATTTATGACATAAATAATGAAGCTGTTTTATATACAGGGTCTATCATAACAATATGTACTTATTTAAAGGTTTAATAGAACTCGGCAAGAAAATAAATTTCCCCAATAAAAGGAGAGGTGGAAACGTCTTGCTTAGAAGTAAGGATGAAATTTATAAAAGTAGCTCCGACTCTTTTATCCTGCATAATTGTGCAAAATTTTTATTTTGTGGAGAAATCGATCATACCGGTGTGTTCGGCAGAAAATTCTGCATACTGTGAAAGACACCGACGCAAACTAGCGTAAGGCAAATAGCGGGATTAAGGAAAATCATCAATATACGATATGTTGTTATGTCGTACGTTGACGCTTTCACGTGAAGAACCGTAAAATTCTGCCATTACGATAAAAATGTACGCTTAAAATAATATTCTCAAACAATAACACATTTAATGCCCATCGTTTTTGTACCAAAATGACAGTGCTGCCTTACGTAGTTTCCACCATAACGAAAATGAAGGCATGCATACATGCTACCTTTTTGACCTACTTTAGCAAGGGTGTATCAAAACGTTAGGTACATATTTTGAGTTTTGGTAGAAATAGAAAACAAGAAAATATGTTTTCCCAGTGGAAAGAGGGAGCGAAAACGTCTTGGCATAATGCTAAGGTCCGAAACGTGAAAACCAACGTAAAACATAACAAATATGGCTGTAAAAAAAGCTGAATTACTTGGCAAATACGTAACGCAGCGCCATCATTTTGGTACAAAAATTATGGTCATTAAATTTGCTATGCCTAAGAAAAGTCTTTTGCGAGTACATCTTTGATCGTAATGGCAACATTTTACGGTTCTGCACGTGAGATCTTCAATTTTTTTTTTGGTGCGAGGAAAAATGCGTTTACGCACGCCCAGAGCGGGACTCGAGCCGATGTTGTTGGCATAATACCAACTAAAAACCTCTCACCTAAATGGTCTCAGGAAGAGGCGAGAGCTGGAACCATTCTTTAATATTACTTTCAACAAGACGCTGACCCGATCACGAGATCTTCAACATAAGCCATAAAACATACTTACTATAAATGACTTTCTTAATCTGGCTATCCGCTCTTCCTAGCTTGCCTCGGGTGCCTTCAGATTATGCAGAATTTTCTGCCAAACATGCTGGTTCTCTCGCAAAACGTAGATGTTGCATAACTGTATAGAAGAATAAGGCAGAATAGCTACTTTTATAATCTTTATCCTCACTCCTAAACAAGACGTTTCCGCCCCCGTCCTTCCATTGGGAAAAAAATAATTTCTTGCCGAATTTTACCAAACCTTAAAATAAGTACATATTGTTATGATAGACCCTGTATATATTTTGAAATATCTAGAGTTTCCCTGTGACAGCGTGATCGCTGACTTTCAGCGGTATGGCTTAACATATAATCTCAATAAGCATGGCTCAAAGAAAATTCTCTCGAGTATATGTGTATATAAATATATTGTGTAGCCCCACTTTTCATAGTCTATCATGCTAATTCGATGCTTTGTAGTGATTTCCTTTCGACTTTTGCGTCGTACATGTAACTAGTGGCAATGCTGCAATAAAGAGGAGACGGCATTTACCGAGCTCATGATCAGGACTACATTCGCGCAACGCCGAATGCAGATTTTAACGACGATACACGCATCGTAATGATGACGCCATCAGGCTCATCAGTGATCGGATTTGTGTATTCATTTTTCACGTTTAATTGACAGATTTTCGCCAACTTGTACGTTTCGGTGCTATAGTTCAAATCTCACAATTTTTGTTTAGCTATTTGCGTGTGTCTCATATCTAATTGCCATGATCTTGTCATCATAAATCCTTGCGTAACAAGAAGTAAACGTGAAAAGTAGTAAAACGGCCTGAAATGCGTAGTGCAAAGTGATACATGTATATATATGCATTCTTTAATGGTGAACGTGATAGTAATGATAATAAACGTGATGATGATGAAGGGCGGTGGCTAAAGTCAGTTTGTAGGTCGTAGCAACAACAAGAATAGCAAACAAAAAGTATTTCTTTCTCTTTATCTTGCTGCTTTCTGTGCCTCTATTCAGTTCTCTCAACCCGTTCCAATTAACCCGTTCGCTTTCTCTGTGTTTCTCTTTGTGTATGTATGGCCTGTATATTGTCGTTCGTCGTTCTAAATGCAGCCACGTTCAGTATGACACTATAACGATAATCATAGAAAATAGATGGTCCGCTGCACCTTCTCAGCGCCAGCTTCTTTAGATCTGTTTCGGTCTCTATGGACCTTGTCGTTTATGTCGGCAGCTCAACCAGTCGCCACTCCGTGTCAAGACGAGCTTATCGGTCAGCATTAGTCATAAATAGATATCAACTGCTACTATCGGCCACTACGAATATATATGTACGGTCTTGACAGGTTGTGGAACCACTTCACGCTGGCGAATTTTAACCAGCTTGAAAGGTGTTTTTCATTATATATGAAGCGAGTGCTTTGCTTGCCTATCCGAGCAAGGAGCCGCTTTGTGTATCTCATGTCAGGCTGCCCACCGGCTGCTGGAACAATCCGACTAAGGCTGAAGATGCCGCGTATAGTACCTTACAAACGTTTTATTTCGTAGTGGGAAGCTAAAGTCGAACAGGCCAGACGGGAGGTCGGTGGTTTGGACGTTTTCAATGCGTTGCACCTTCGGTCTGGTCCTGCATGTGACAATCGCCACGTATACACCAGGTACATAGTGCATGGTTATCGCTATCTGGTATGTTCAAACGCAACCTTTCACGCGGAGTACGAGTTGTGCACCTGCCGGTTCTGCCTGCAGAGGTGTGCCAAGTACCATGCAGTGGAATGCACAGCGCTGGACCGAAACTCGTTGCACTACTTCTCTCGTCGAAAGCCTGAAGAAGATAGAGCTTCATGAAGAAGCATTTTGAAATGTATATTATACTCAATTTGAGTGAAATAAACATAATTGTAATATATATATATATACGAGTATATATATATATATATATATATATATATATATATATATATATATTAGATGCTCTCTTTTGGTTGCCGTTGCTATCGCCGCCGGGTAGTTAGAAAAGAAGTGGAGTAAGTCCAGCCGCCATCACCGGCCAGCGGTGGCCAGTGCTACGGCGGGTGCGCTCAGATCCGAGCAGATCCGCCCAGGCGGAGCATGGATGCTGCGTCCTGACGTAGCCGGGGGACACCGGCCCCGTCGGAAGGCCGGCTTCGCGGCTAGCGGCTATTCGTGACCAGACTAGACACGTGTTCTAGACACGCCTTCTATCTGTTGCATGATGGGCGACTGACGAGTGTCTTTGGCTGGCCATGAACTCGAGCGGGATCCCTTGAACTCTTTCCTGAAAAGCGGAGTGCTGGGTGGCCAGGTTGGAGGTAGACGAGGAAGAAGAGCGGGCGGAAGACAACGCTAGACATGACATGATATGGATCATGCCCAGGCGGGCCGCCGGCCCCAACCGGCTTGGTTGGTTAGCTGGCGTGCGTATATCTGTGCATCGCAGCCAAACCGAAGATACAGAACCGCTGCGAATAGGACGTGACTAACCATATAGTAAAACGCTTTATTACCACCACCAACAACGTCCACGATGACGACGATGGCCACAACAACATCAACATCAACATCATCATCATCATAAACAACAGCATCATCATCAACAACAACCACAACAGCAACAGCAACAACAACAGCAGCAACAACAACAACAACGTGTACGATTGTTGCGTGGTGCTCGGCAATTTGTCGTTGTTTTTATGATAATGTTCTATATGCTTAGAATTGTGACATTTCATGTAAACTTTGCAAATTTCGCGGTCAGATAATTTCGGAATAGGTATATGTCACCGAAAGGGTGGAGCATGGCTGACAACATGAGCTCTAGTATCGGGCTACTTGTTTTATTGTGCACTGCATGAAAATGATCCGTCTTCACCGCCACTCACAGAGTAAAAGTACTGTGCGGAACATCGTAAGATAATAGTAATAGTTAGTGGCCAAACACAGCTACGAAAGATATTTAGACAATTGTTATTAATTAACAGTACAAAACTTGATTTAAAAAATAAATGCTATAGTGTAGAACTTCGAACGACGGCAGTTTGTTGCAAGTTTGTCCAGATACACTCGCTACGAGCAGCAGCAGCATCTAGAAATCATAAAACTAATAACTACAATAATTAATTATTAAGGCAGATACTAACGACTAGGAGGCTGACTATGTATTCTATTCTATATGGTTGCCTCTAATGCCATAACAGGTATTACTGTTATTATTTATATACATGCACGTGTTAATAATAAACAGTTGTTCCAAAAAATATATATATTATTGTTATTATTAACCACTAAATATATGAGTTATAAATATGAAGTGTGATATTTGTACAACTAATAATAATAAACACTTGTGCCACACACTATATTATTATATTTGTGTGCGATTTCAGTTGGGTTTCAGGTTGGATGGTGACGACAACAACAACAACAACAACAGAACAACAACAACAACAACAACGAAGATGACGATGAGCAATGAATATTTCGGTCGAGAGTACTGATGTACTGGTGCAGACGGCTGTAGACGAGGCGACGGCACCAGCGGTGGTGGAGGAGGAGATGGTGACACCGCGCCGGTTCTATCGGTTGGCGGCTTCCGCTAATCCTACTGTACTAGTGATGGTGGTGGGGGTGCGAATGGTGGGGATGCGGATGATGGGGGGGTGGGGTGGGGTGGGGTGATGGAGCGTAACGGGTGTGATCTGTTCCAGTTGGGATCAGTTTAGGCCGGTTGGCCTCGAGCAGCTCCCGGCCGCTTTCGCATGATGCTGCTGTAGATGTTGCTGTTCTTGCAGGTCATGAACAATAATGATACACTGACGACGACGACGACCCTATTGATGGGAATTGACAGCAAGCGTAGCAACAACGCAGACACTATAATGATAATCATAAAAATCATCATACAAAATTATTATGTACATGTATCAATCAATAACTAACATATTATGTATATAATATGTAAATATTGTTCGTATTAAATATAATAATAATAATAATAATAATAATAATAATAACAGCAAGAGTAAGAACCATAATGTGATTAAAAAAACTCACTACTAGACTAATCCAACAGGACAACAACAACGATTGTGGTCACCACCGGGATGATGATGATGATGATGATGACGACGCTGTGTTGTGTGATAGGCTGCCAATATTGTGGGCATGGTTCGCAAGCAAACACTCTCTCTCCTCTCTCTCTCTCGTGTGCGGTCACTCACCGCTCTCAGCGCGCTGTTCCGAGTTGGTTGGCCAAAAACTAGATGCTCTCCCTCTCGTCGAGTAAGACGTAGGTAGCCGTGTGTGCATGTATCTATTTGCCTATCTGTCCGTATATATGTCTATGCATGAAGTCGATTCACATGCCGCTATGACGGGGCTCGGCCGACAGCCAACATATCTTAGCTGACGCCGGCGGTAGATACGGCCGCACATGCTTGCATTTAGCTGTTATCCATGCCCTCCATGCCGGCTGCGTTGTGTTCCCCTTCCCACCGCCCTTTATCTCTCTCCCTCTCGCCCCTCCTATTGCTTTCTCTCCCCCTCACTCTCTCCCTCTCAGCTTTTACACTCGCACTTAGGTTCTAGCTACCGCCAACAATATATATATATATATATATATATATATATATATATGTATATACACATAGACAGCTATATCGCCTCCCCCCCCCGTCTACGCTGTCGGTTCTCTGGTCGTCGACGTCACTGTATTCAGTTGTTCAGCGTGTGTACGTGATTGTTAGTATGGAATACATGTCAGATAAATCTGTGTGTCCTGGCGTCTACGTGTGGCTGTATGTTAGTTTGTTGATACGTATTCTGGGTGTGTGTGTGTGTGTGAGTGCCTGGCGGTCTGTGTGTCTTTTTGTCGTTTTACGTTGAGGGCATGCTTTGAGTATATCTGTCTTAACTTTCAGCCAACATTTACCACGTCCACGGGTTTGCTTTCGCATTGCTTCGAAAGACGGACCCCTATATATACAGATATGCAACGGTGGGCATCGAACACCCGCGCAGCACCTATATGTTTCCCCTGGTTGCGAGACGCACCCGAATGCGCCACGCCACCGGGGTTGACAGAATATTTATCTAGCAAATTATAACACGAGCGTTTATATATATATATATATATATATATATTATAAGACAAATATTCACATTCAACTAAAGAAAGCCTGGTCGTGTCCCGTTTGCCAGCTAACACGGAAATTGCGTTACCTCGTTACTTAATGATATACAGTCTCTGATTGAGAAATGAGGAATTGGGCGACTCTGTTGTTCTATGTCGTGATCGGTTAACCTTTCTCCTAGGTTCGTAACTATTCAAAAAAGGATGGAGCGTCTAATGTTTTGAAGGCTATTGCACTAAAATTGTGTGATTCGACTAATTGTGCATATTTGCACAACTTATTTCGTTTGGTCGCTAAGCCGTCATAGCCTGATCTGACCGTTCCGTAGCTGACCAGTGACAGTAAGCGTGCGTCAGTCACCGTTGCTTCCCGGAACAAGGCCTCGGTTGCATCCGGAAGAGGTGAAAGAAAAGCCAGCCTTCCTCGATGCCACCATTGCAACCAGTACCAATGCATCGCCATTAATGGACTCATGTCGGCATGCGTGAGCATGCCGACATGAGTCGTTGTCCACCGTGCAATGTCATAGACATGAGTCCAAGACATTGCACGGTGGACTTTCTCTTTTACTAGTTCAGCGCATAAGCATATCGGGGGGGGGGGACAAGGCAGGACTGCTGGTCAGCGAGCACGGATATTCATGCCTTCTAAGACGAGAGGCCCTCCAAGGCAGTTCCCCTAGCTGATATGATATTAAACTTGTACGAGTGGGCCGCGGGTAGAAGCGAATGCTGTCAGTTCAGCCTTATCCAGGGACTCCTGTACACTGTCGGATATCTGGTGCGTGATTGCCACCATTGCGGGTAGCACCAAAGAGTCATGTCTGGAAGTCCAAGAACGCCGTTGGCCACAGGTAATAGAGATTGTCGCCTAGCTGACTCGTTTAGCTGGAGGTTCAGGAAGGGGTTTAGAATGCTCATTGTCAGGTCGTTGAAGTTAGTGAGGCTATCGGTTTTGTCGGTCAGATATATATTTATGCATACTAAGTGAATCAAAAATGTCGTATCATACATTAAGAAATAATCGTTTTAAAAGTTCCAAATTGCTCTCTGAATGAAGACAAATGTCAGGTTTTGCTCAATTATTGGCTCATGCAAGAGTCTTTTGTTTGAATTTTTTTAATGCATAAATGATGTTGCAAAAGTGAATGCATTGTATCATAGACATGCCAATCCCTTCAGCTATTTTGCCGGGTTCCAAAAAAACGCCGATTGTTTTCTTCTACCAACACATTCGGCGTTCAGTCATAACGAGTTTGTAGACTTCTAGCTTCTTTCATCCGAAACTGGGACAATCTACTTGATAATTGTACTGTATGCCGCCTTAGTTCTATAAATTGTATCTAATTTAGTTTCTATTTCCGTTGCAATTAAGAAATTGTCTAATCGCAGCACCGTTTCCTTACTGCTGCCTTGTCACTGGAGGGGCTTACATGTTACAATTTTGCAACCTGGTACAAGTTCAATATAAAACCAATCTGCAATACAATTATTTTTGTTACTTCCGAAGGACGCACTGTAGTCAGCATGAACTTTTTGTAGACACGCTTTTTGGGTCACTTAGTGCTCTCGACGAAATATTGCATCACAGAGTCAGTTGTGGTATCGTTGTCAGGGCTGGCTCTGTTAAAATCAGCCCGCTTTTCCGCTAGCCACACGAAAGTGCCGATAAGTGGCGTCGAATTCAGATTCCCGACTGTCCCAATCTGCGGGCGTTTGGGGAAACACAACGCATTTCAAAGAGGAAACGTTGCCTGCTAAGGGCACAGCTTCGAATTGTTCCGCCGACGATGAGTCTAAGTCCAAATATCCAGGGCGCAGGCCACGCTCGGCATTATTGGCGAAACTTGTTAGGATCGGGCGGAATTAACATTCTTGTTCTCTCAAGCGTATTATCACATCGATCAGCGATGGTGGTAGGTTGAACACCAGCTCTACTTAGAGCGATGTAGGTGAACACCAATTCTACTTAACGAAATGCTGGTAGGCAAGACTATTAGCCAGTTTCATTCCTAGCTGGTCTTTAAGCTCGACTAATTGCTGCCTAGTACGTCATCAGCATACACCGTCAACACCCCCTTAAACCGGGTAAGAATGGTAAAATAGGCATTTGTATCTTGCGGTTTATCCATATACTACGGTGTCGAACAATAACTATTCTCGATAATCGCTAAGCGGAGTACGCCAGCCACTATGTGTGCACCAGCGGGCTTGAAGCGCCAACACCAACCGATGTGCGTACACATATATGCGTGTATTTGCGCTATCGATCAATCGAAATTCGTCTAGAATTGCGTCCTATAATTTCAAAGGCTCAGAGTTCCAGGCCCGCGTCCGATGTTGACTTATATGCATCCGCGCGTGACATGACGCAATAAGTCACGACTCTTCTCTACGTCACACTTTACACTTGGTTGGTATTATTGTTGCTGCGTGCGGCCTCGCTCTGCTGATGCAATATTTGATGTACTGGCTGAACGAAGTCAGATTCCACTCTCAGGTGATCCTTCCGTGTAATGGTTTTCGGGTTTTTATGGCTACTGTTGTGCTCACGTATCATTTGGGTCTTTTAAAAAGGCTCTTCTGGCATTCGTTGGTCGGTGATTGGGGAAAATGATGATGCACCGGTTCTGGTAGTCTGCATACCAGAGGGCGTTTCTGGCACGATGAAACAGAACAGCGTCGGTTCAGCGATCAGTTGACTTATGGCTTGCACAGCCTGTTATATATATGTCTGTCTTATCTGTTTTTTTTTGTGCAGCAAACTATTCAGAGTAATATACACACAGACAAACGGTTATCAAACGTTTCTGTGTCTTTGCCATATATATATATATATATATATATATATATATACTAGGTGGATCAAAAAGCCCGTCTACAAAAAGCTCATGCCGATGACAGTAATTGTTAGGCGATACCTAGATGTGCTAATTTCGACGGACCTTAGGTTCTCTGCAACTAAAGAACTAGTCTCATCTGCGTCTGTGCTGATAAATAGGTTATTCCGGTGTTTCATCACTAGGGATCCAACGATGTATATTCGCCCGTTATGTTATATAACTGTTTATATTTTTTACCCTGGAGCCCATAGTTGTGCAACAACATAGGCACGCTTAAGGGTGTTCAAAGAAAATTTCTGAAACGGCCTTGTAGAAGATGTGATATCAAACCGAATTAGCTTTCCTTCACTGTCAACTTTATTTAAGAACATACGATGCTAACAATCATAGCCAAATAATGTGTGTTCCGTAATATGTCGCAAAAATTAAAATCATGAACAATATGTACGCCTGGCGTATAGTCATACAAACACACAACAAGGCGGCTTCGCAGGCCCAGCCTTCCCTGTGCTTATATATATATATTTTTTTGACTGAAAAGATCTTTTGAAGACGAGTGCGCAGACTTGAAAACAAGAAGCCATGTACTGGAAACGTTTAAGCTCAGACAGAGCGAAGCAAATGCTGCCCATATTCGATGTGTATACCGTTTCGTTTACTGTACAAATGTGATCACTCAGTGAGCTCTTTGACACTTGAAATAGTATCCCTGAAGGATACTGCTCTGACTTTGGAAGATACGTTGCTGATGGCAGACAAAATACAACGTATGTGCAAAACAAAACAACGTTTGGCTGCTCTTTACAAGGAAGTTCCCGATACTGCACCTTTCGGGACTCGATTTACTGTTGCATTGTCCGAAAACGTTTGTTCAATCTTTACTTGGAGGTTGCAGAGGTCCCTCAGATACAAACCAAACCAGGATAGTGTTCGGTACCTTGGTGGCGATGAATTCCCAAAAAGATGTAATGTGTAAGAGAATCAAATGCCTTAGTCATGTTGAGGAACAGTCTCACAACCGCATTGCCACCAGTAGTGCCATGGCAAAGAAACTCAGTTCTGCGAGCAAGCTATACTTTTCCACAGGCTTCGGACAGGAAATTTGCGTAAGAGCGGTTGTGTGTGGCTAGATGGTGGGTGGGTAACGCGGGTTACAAGTGGAACAAAGCCAACTACGTACGAACGCGAAGATAGGGCTCCTTCTGCTGTCGGGGCGCGCAGCAAGTCAAATTTTCCCTATACTTATTACTAGAAAGTGGCCGGTCGCGACTAACAACCACACCAGTGTAGAAATCTATATGTTAGTATGTCGGCAGGGCATAGTGCTCAGTCTTAATTGCAAGCCATGCTACGTTTTACGGTTTCTACGGTTGTTAATATACAGTCTACAAATGGAGGCTCTCCTAAAATGTAGCTGTTATAATAATAACTATCTTACTGCAGACTCCTTGTTGGTCTATTCTCAGGGGTGTTTCCACCACGTTTTTTGCTCAACCGTGCAACACGTTT
Organism: Dermanyssus gallinae; assembly: GCA_003439945.1. Lineage (NCBI taxonomy): Eukaryota > Metazoa > Arthropoda > Arachnida > Mesostigmata > Dermanyssidae > Dermanyssus > Dermanyssus gallinae. Next base: position 651 of record QVRM01001356.1, on the reverse strand, counting down.
CCAATATTCGCCTGCTTCCTCGCTGTGCGCAGTGGAGCTGGAACGGGCAATAACGCTGTCGCAAGGTTGATCCTCTCCACATTATATTTGCCCTTCTTTAATGTGCGCATCCATGTCTACATTATTTTTATTTATCCAACAATTATCTGGTCATCACGTTATCAGTTCCTCAGATGTTTATTGTTATCCACGCTATAAAGGCGGACTGCCCTCCTAGAAAGACGTGAGAATACGCAATATTCAGCCATTCAAATCGGCATTAAGGAGGATATATATTTATTTAAAAGATTTGGTCTTGTCCTTAACTCAAAAAGACGACACTCGTCGTTACCCCACCCCACAACGGTCATCGAGACAGAAGTTTAACATGGGCAATATCTCTATCTGATTAGGCGGCTCTGCTATCCCTCTCAGCTCAGAGGCGAAATGCCTTGGCATTATGCCACAACAGCTTATGAAATGGAACAGTCAGGTGAGGTCAGGCGTCAGAGTATACTACGCTGTGGTGGCCTCACTCGTGCCTTTGAGGAAGGATAGGTTTCGGGGGACCTCATGGTACGTGCTTACAAAGCGCATCTGGAGCCATTTCTAACTTATGGATTTACTCTATGAGGTGCCACGTACTCAGCAAGTAGGGCCATTCAGAATGAC
>QVRM01001355.1:0-45633 GCA_003439945.1 Dermanyssus gallinae | reverse complement strand
AAGTACACTACTCATTTGCGCGCCGATAACCAATTATTCTTCCCCCTAGTCTTTCGAGGTGATGGTTAATGTTAATGTGGAAGAGTTAATGTGCTCGGATGGGGCTCGCCCCATCCTGTTTTATACCACTTATCTTCGGAGCACGGAAGTTTGCACTTAAGAAAAAGATGGATTATTACGCCCAATCGCCTAGTCCCTCAGTCGTTCGCCGATTGGCAGCCAAAATCGGCTGTCAAGATAGTAAGAATGCTGTTTTAAGCAGCTCTTGGCGATCACCAGCTAGGATTCGCTGCCCCTGGCGGTACAGAGGTAGCAGTACAAGGTGCCCGTGCATTTCTGCAATCGCGCAAACTACCGGCGGTGATGGTCAAACTGGATTTCCGAAACGCTTTTAATAGCGTTCGACGAGACCATCCACTCCGATCCGTCTAGTCGTGGGTACCATTACTGTTTCACCAGACACAATCTGGCTTACAGGTCAGTCATTCTGCTTCGGTCGTCACACATCGATGCACGCAACACAAACTATCGCAAACAGGTCTTCCCCTGGGTCATCCACTTTTCTGTCCGTGTATCAAGGATATGGTGGATTCACTGCGATCTCCCTTAATGCCTGGTACCTGAATAACGGCGTTCTAGGTGCAGACCTCCCAACAGTACTGGACGATATTCAAAAGTCATTGATTTTGGTGTAATAAGTGGCCTGACTCTGAACTCGGGCAAATGTGAAGTATATGTTACAGCTCATAACGGAATTGAATCATTAGATTTAACGAGCCTCCTTGGCCTACTCCCTGGCTGTCGCGTTGTTGACAAGGCTGACCTGGAGCTGCTAGGTGTGCCCTTGCTGCAGGATGGGATACCAAAAGCACTAGCCGGCCGAAATAACAAACTGGACTTCGCCACAGTCTACTACTACCCCAATGGGGGTCCACTGCGGCCTGTTTCTCTTTAGCTCTTATTTTTCAGCCACGAGGTTAATACACCTAATTAGAGGTTGCAATTTATCCTCAACGCCTGAACTTTTACAGCCTTGTATGATCTTAGCTTTGACACTTTAGAGGAGATACTAAATTTTCACCTTACCGCTGTGGCAAGGGATCAGGTAATGCTTCCGGTCTCTCTAGGCTGTTTAGATATGCCGGGCGCGTTCATGATGGCTGGACCCGCGATCGTGTCATCATTGACTCAGGCTTCGGAGAGGGTTAGGGCTTAATTAAATAAAGATGGGTGGGAAGATTATAACGTAGAACTACAAAAGCTGATCGACAGGTTGTTCTTTATTCGACCCCCCTCCCGATGAATGAACTAAACAGAGTAGTTAGACAGCCCCTCTGCAAGAAAAGTGATTAGCCTGATTGATAGAGCCCCCCCGTGGCTGATAAAGCCAGGCTTCGAGCCGTTAGTAGTCAAGGGACTGGGGCTTGGTTGCATGCGAATAGCGACTGTCCCGAATAGAGACTCTTGGATGACGCGCATTAGCACAAGACTGCGGCTTGGTGTCGACCTAGTTGTTCCTCACCGATGTCGTTGTGGTTACCTTGTAGACGCTTTGGCGCATCATGGCTGATCATGCGCCTTTAGTGCCAGGCCGAAGAGCACGCCACTTGGCATTATAAATGACACTTTCAGTTCAAGCACTAAGTCTGCCGTGTGTACTAGAACCTCCGGGTTTATCCAGAGACGATGTAAAATAGCCTCACGGTCTTACTCTAACCCCCTTTGAGCGTGGTCGCAGTCTTGTTTGGGAACGCAACTGCAACTGACGCATTAGCTCCTTCGATGGTCGGTGCAAATGCGGACCAGGCAGGTGATGCGTCTACTGGCGTTGGTTATCCGCATCAGTTTTGTCCGTTGGCTTTTGGAACAATGGGAGGACCAGGATCCGTATTACACTGAAATTGATTCAGCGCGTGGGTAGAAGCTTCAACCTCTCTACAAGAGACTCAAGAGCAATTGGCATTTTTGCGTCAGAGGCTGTCGCTCGACATTCAACAAAGAAACGCATCTGTTCGGGGCACATTGTCGAACTGGGCTAATAATGGGTTAGAGAACCCGTAACTTACACGTTACGCGGAGACCACGACACGTTCACTACGTTCACTTCAGTGCTAACATAAGAAGTTATATAAGAAAACTACTACTAATTAGGACTTTAGATAATTTTATATGACATTCATCGCGCCCCCAGGTGGTAGGTAATCCCAAGCCGTGCGGTGCGCTTTCCATACAATCGAGATCATTACAGACTATAATACTTATCATCTCATATATTACATATACACATATAAGTTGGCGATAATATTGACGGAGACACTAAAAACCAGCCGACCAATTGGTCTAGGCGCTTCTGGCTCTCGTCGGGCTTCTGTATTAGATTGCCGAGCATTGTAGCCACTGCGTTCGCGTATGCCAAAGCTGGCACTGCTATCGCTTCCTATACTTGAAATTTCAAACTTGTAGAAGTTCTAAAGTATTTTTGCATAGAACTGGTTTATGATTGTCGCAGATTTGCTCCCAGTCATGTCTTAATCACGCTTTGTACCTTTGGTCTGGACCTGTACTTGATAGTCGCCACGTATGCATCCGGTACATAGAGCATGATTACCAGCTGGTGTGTTCATACATAGAGCACAAGTTGTGCACCTGCTGCTAGGCCTAGTAATGAAATCGGAACTCGACAGTCTGGATGACTTTCTTTCTTATTCTTTAGACACTACTAGGGTACTCGGCTCAGTTGAATGGAACGTGGCATACGATGGTGTCTATCGATCGACGACCTGCCGGATGAGGTAGAGACAATCGCCTACGCGGATGATCTTGCACTGGTGGCCACCGCCCGCACATAGAGTATCCTGGAGGTCAGGGCGAACACGGCTCTTGATTGAATAAACAGGTGAATGACTGAACATTGCCTGGAGTTGGCACCCCAAAACCAAGGCCCTTTACGTAACCGGTTTCAGGCGAGATCTAGGCCTCTATTCCGCTGGCTTTTATGCAGAGTATCGCTAGTGCATTTGTAATTTTTTCTCGAGACATTATTATTACAAAGTATTACGCGGCTTAATTCTTGACTTTTAGAAGACATTAATGTACTTCAACCCCAATAAAACGACAAGGTAGAGTTGCCTTTGTCGAAAATTTTTGTATATTATATAAATTTTCAATTTTGTCTTTAATCTGTATGGTTGCTTAACTGCCCGTCGGAACTGTACAGCTTAACGAATTGTCCGAGAACTCGATCGGCCGAGTTTATATTAATCAGGTCGGGCTGGGTCGTTGCACTACTTATAAGGCGACTAACTCCCCTTGGGTGTAAGGTAGAATACGATAATGCTATAGGAGCGCTTGTGAGCAGCTGGCCTTTACTAGGTCAACTACTTCGCAATAGATCAGGGGAATCTGAAATGATCAACACCGCAATAGGCAGACAATAACTGCAAGTCATCTCTTGTTTATCATATGTGTTATGAGCGAGCTCACATTATTTAAGTTCCTGTAGGAAAGTTCTCAGAATTGTGCAAAATAGAGATATCTCATTTTAGAATGTTAGGAAGACGGTACCATTATTAATATTTCGTTTAGGAAATTTAAAAACAAAGTTTTTTGCTTAAGACACATTGAATTGCAGGTTACGAGGAAAACGAATTAAAGTTGGAGCATCACGTAGTAGTATCTGGGACTTAATCAAAATAATATTTGACGTCGCCGTTGATAAGTTCATGAGCACAGACGTATCATTGATAGATATAATTTTCCTAACGTTAGGGTTAATTAGCTGATGTTAAAGTGGTTTTTGCAATGAAACAGGCTCTTGGTGTCTAATTATAATGGCCATCAGGTTTGCCTCATTCGTATGCAACCATCTTTCGTCGTGCTGATTCAACGAGGGGACTCTATGTAAATTCTGCTCGTAAATTTGTCCATATGGTTTTCCATAGCGTTTCTCACTCAACGCGAACGTTTGTCGCACAACAACTCTTCGATGGTTTGTGTAGTTTAGGGAGAACTCGTTCTTGGCTATGTTTTTATCCACTGACACAGTAGCGACTCTTGAACGCTTACGCAGCCCTGTACTTGCAACGCGTGAGTTTTTCAAGGCTGATGTACCCTTTTGCGTTGCTCACGAGCCCATGCCGAACCGTACTGTTTTAATCGTTTGACGAAACCTTGCGAAATACCCTTCAGGGTATCCTAAACGTTCAGCTTAGGCAAACCTCGTGAATGCAAGCATGTAGGTGTGAGACGGGACTGCAGACGGGATTCGCATGGCTGGGCGCATACTACAATTTCTGCCTACCTCGGGTTTCTTAAAAACGCCGAGTCTTTCGTGTCAGGGATCGCACACCGGATGCTTACTTCAGCTCCATCGCCCAATGAAACAAGCTTGCCGCTACTACGCAAAAAGTGAGGTCTACTGTTTGACTGCCCTTCACAATTGGCATTGAACATTTTTGTTTTAATTTAGAAGGGTGAAATGCTTTTAGGCACGCTGTGGAGGTGTACACGCTGGCTGGTAACTCGATGACTACCAGAACCTTGGTATTACCTGCTAAAACACTTAAACCTTCTGTCATCCCTCATAACCGGTCCCCTATATATGAAACTAATATTGCTCACAGTTATGGGGGTCCTTATTATTATTATTATGGACCGACATAGCCCGCCGGCCAATTTATTTGTCCATGTTGTCTGTTATCACAATGTGTCACTTAACAAACCGAATATAAACAACTCAAAATTATTATCATTATTATTATTATTATAATCACAGCCTATCGTGTAGCTAACAGAACCAGTTGTTGTTTAAATCTCTATGAATTTAATTTCTTGGAAAGCTTCAGGTTCTCACAAAGTTCATATGTGGGTGCCGTCCGTTAGATAGATAGCCGCCGAGACCACATACGAGTATGTCATTACGTCGATAACTTCCTCAACCTAAGCCTAATGTGTCGACAGTGTCTCCAGCCTACGAGCAGTATGGCGTCACTTTTTAAGAGAGCCAACTTCAGCCATGTTCTTTTTAAAAAAGGGTTATAACATATATTTATTAAGAAAAAAATCTTCAGCTTGGCCTCGTCCATACAGTAATAGGCTTTAGACTTGCAATTAGTAAGAGGATCCAGGCACAGTTGATGGCCCATACGAATAACATTAATGAGCAGGCGTCCAACTCTTCGCAAGTGACTGAACAGATCTAGATATGCTAACGTGGAGACTACTAGGTCTCTGCGGCTGCTTCTTTGGAACTGTGAGGGACTAAGAGGAGCAATAGACCTAGCGCCAGTTGACATGCTTACGTCGGTGGACATTGCACTCCTTACGGAGACCTACCAGCGGGAGGAACTGCATATCATTAATATGCGAGGGTTCCACTAGCTGGCAGTTCTACCTGCTGGAGGCCGTGGTAGACCAATCTACCTACATAAACGTTTACCACCGGCGCAATGTGTGAGGAAGAACGATGTCTATGTGGGTCTCTCGTCTATGAGGGTGAACATAGCCGTCTTCTACCTCCCCCCACATCTAGACTCGACAGAGGTCGCTGACACGGTGAGTTTCGGTATATCAGGTTTCGACCTGTCTATGCCAACCATCGTCGGTGGCGACTTTAATGCCCGTATTGATGGTGGGGCTACTAACGATAAAGGAGAGGTGCTGCTCCAGTTGATGGAATACTTTGGTCTCAGATGTGCAAATGCACGCGAAGACCATACGTATATAAGTCATAACGGAAGCAGCACCATTGACCTACTGTTTCACAACCTTGTCGATGGCGAAGTTGAAAGCTTCGATGTTCTCGAGGTGGCTGCAAGGAAGCACCTACCGGTGTCAGCAGTCGCAAATATTCCAGATGACTGGTTTAAGCAGCAAGGCGACCCACACCTGGTTGCCACGAGGCGTGTTGACCTTTCACTATTAGAGGTTGATAGCCTCGAGGTGGGCTGTGATGTGGATACTTGTTGTGAACTGCTAGAGAGAACCATGATAAGTGCAGTCAGGTGGAAGACACCGGGGCAGAGGAGATCACGACAGTGTTTTTTTCAGGCTTGCTATCTCGCCCACCGTGGGGTGCTCGAGCTTTTGCGCCAAGCGAGGGTAAAGGCACCACCACAACTGCTAGCCAGACGCAGGCTTGACTACTTCAATAGTAGAAAAGCTTACATAAAGCTATGCCTTGACCACAAGCGTGAATATGCTAGGCGGGAGGAAATCCGACTGCTCGAAAGAGCGGAGCGCAAGCCCTCAGCCTACATCGTACGGCCTCGTAGAGGGGCAACCACCTGCTCAGCGACGAAGAGGTAACGAGTCACCTGACCGGTCTTCTATATAACGGCGAGACGGTACGCCTGGCTCCAATGATTGAGCACCCGCTCACATTGGAGCAGGATACTATAAATCTGCCCTTTGAGGTAGAAGAAGTAAGTCAGGTTCTGCACTCTCTTCTGAGAGGAAAGAGTGCGGGGCCAGACCAAGTGTACAATGAGCGCTGGGTGTAGTCTGAGCCACTTTTGGCAAACCATCTTTGTGATTTCTTCAACAAGATCATGAAGAGGGGACAAATGCCAGGAGCCAAACTTATACCGCGGTATAGCGTCTGAAAGGACAGAAGCTGAAGACAAAGCACCTCGAGATCTCTTGGTGAAGTCATTCCGATACGCAGGGGTTGGTGGCTCTCTTCTGAGCGTAATTTCCAGTTTCTTTGATGAGGACACCTTACTGGTACAAGGCGAGCAGGAAGTGTTGCAGGTAAGGCACTGTGGGAACCCCGCAAGGCGACCCATTGAGCTGCGTCTCCTTCACTCTTCTGCTTGCTTATTTTGTTGATTATATTTGACAAGAGTTCAAGAAGGCCACAGTTGTGATGTACGCAGATGACATAGCGGTCGCTCATCACGACCTGGGTGCCATCAAGCGCATCACTTCTCTGGCAGAGGTGTTCCTTGTCTCAAGAGGGCTGGAAATAAACGCCATGAAGACCAAGGCTATGAAATTCAGAAGAGGAGCTCGATTGGCTGCTAAAGACGTTATACGTTGCGGCGGATAATCCTTAAAATTCGTTCACTCTTTCCGGTATCTGGGGCTTCGGCTTCATTATACTGGGACGACCTTCACTGGTCACATCGTCGAGACAGCGCGCACAGCCCTAATTTCTCTTTATGGAGAAATAGGCGATGTCCGGCGACTGTCCGTCCCGACGGCAGTGGCGCTTTTCTACCTCAAGGTTGTTCCGGCGCTGATGTATGGTCTTGACAGAGTATGGGAACACCTCACTCGGGCAAACTTGGTTTGCTTGAAAGGTGTTTTACAATGTATATGAAGCGAGTACTTTGCCTGTCAATGCGGGCAAGGAGCCGCTTTGTGTACCTAATGTCAGGCTGTGCACCAGTTGTTGAGATAATTCGATTGAGGTTGAAGACGCCGCGTACAGTACCATTCGAGAGCTTTATCTCGGAATGGGAAAATAAAGTTGAACAAGTCCGACGAGAGGTCGGAGACCTGGATGTTTTCAGGGTCTCTCACCTCTGGTCTGGTCTTGCGTGTGACAATCGCCACGTCTATACCAGATACACAGTTCCTGGCTATCATCACCTGGTTTGTTCGAATACGAGCTTCCACGAAGAGTACACCGAGTGCGTCTGTCGACTGTGCTCTCAGGCGTGTACGAAGTTTCATGCATCTGCCTGCCTGGCCCTTGCAAAGAGCTCACAGCGCTGCCTATCTCGAATAACATGCCGCGAGCAGCAGAGTGTATAATTGTATAATATGTATAATTGTTCATGTTATATGCATACTCAATATGAGTGAAACAAATACGATGACATTTAGCGGTTATTTGGATCGTAAAAAAAAAATGAGCAGGCGCGACTGAGATCCGCGATCAATCTGATGAGCGGCAAATGGCATCAGGCTATTTCTTCACCGTAGCTGGAGACGATGCTGGACAACACCACACAAGTATCGTCTCCGGTGTGCGTTTGGGGGAAGCAGTCTGCTCCGCACATAACTGTGCAAGATGTGGCCAATCGGGGCCCTCTATGGGTAAGCATGCTCTTGCTTGCAAGAGGAGCGCCAATAGGTTCTCAATGCATTCGGCTCTGAGCGACGCAATATACTGGGCAATGTAGTCGGCCCACATACCTGCAGGCAAAGAGCCGGTCGGTCTGTTAGCCAACGGCCAACTGCTGCTTGAACGGTCTGATTCTAGTTCCATGTCTCGTGTACGACGCCACGGTGTCTTGCACGTTGGCCGCATCGTATGCTCGCCATACCCACCGGGAGGTCAGGGCATCCGCTCGCCTCGCCGAACTCCACCAGTCGGCTTAATATCGTGAACTGGAGCAAAACTTTATCGTTCAACTAATCGCGTTCGAGACATTAGACCCATTGGCCAAAAAATCACAAGACGTTTTCTGGTGGAGCTGGGATCCAGAGTACCTGAGCGTCAACCGGCGCAATAGGAGGGCATGACAGTTTTTGTTACAGAAGAAATCGGCTGAAGCTCAACGCGGAAACGCTGCGTCGATAACTGGTTCATTGCCGACGGACACCATTTTTTTTGTTTTCGTGCGGCTCTTACACACCTCTTACTTCTGCACTCGCTGTCACTTGGAAGTACGCCCGTGTGTGTCGGTTACCACAGTCGCGTCCCAACAACTGCTAGTCTTCTTGAGCGAGTGCTTCGTGAGGGTTGTACGAAGCACGACCCCGAAAACTTTACTAGTTACTTACTTGGGACAATATGCGTATACGCGCGTATTATATCAGATTAAGATAAACAACGAAGCGGTTTACACCTTGCGGACGGTCGATGTCTCTTATAGCTTACTTGGATGGACGGAACGGACATGAGCATACTCCTCTGCTCCACGAGGAACCCGAGCTATATCAGTGGCAGTCGCCATTGGGAGCTCTCATCATCGCTTCTGCGGGAGTAGCAATACGGGTCCTGGAACATAAGGTATCGTTCTTTGCGCATTTTCGTCGAGCGGCAACGGCCGCGCTCGCGCTTTGGGTTGCCTTTCAGGCACACGAGCTCTATCTGGGTCGTGATCGACGCGCTGCCGGTGGCCCGGCTTATCATCATGTTTCTCCGTTTCGATTCTAGCTGCTTCAAACGCCCTCAATCGCGTACAGGAAGAATACCTAGACTCACGCCTCTCCTGGATGTCGTTTTGTGACTCAACCTGTCAGCGGGTCTAGGTGCTGGTGGTACTTGTGACAGATCCGACTTTCTGTGACTATCGCGGTTATGCCCAGATTTTAACAGAACCAACGAGCCAACAACATCTCGCGTACTCGCTCGGGGCTTCCATCAGCATCAGGCTCGGGGCTTGCATCTGTAATCGAATGCCCTTCGAACGCATGATATAGCCGTCCTGTCTACGCAATGTGTTTTTAAACGCCGCTGAGAGCAGATCCATCGTCGCTATATATATATATATATATATATATATATATATGATACAATAAGATTGTGAAAATATGTGCACAGCCTTTACGACTTGCAGTGCTGCACGCACCTCGTCGACACCTCGCAGGAATGCATATGAGTTTGCCGGCTGAAGTCTGTGAGATCCTACAAGTAATGGGCCGAGTTTGCTGTCATATCGAAAGAAACGTCTGCTTGAGTTAATCAGTAATACGATTCGTGGCATTAGTAGGAGCTTCGTGACATCCTTTAGTGCTTGCCGTCTGCGGGGTTCGGCGGGTTTGCAGATGCCAATGAGAGACATGAACACTATCGAGGATTATCCGAGTGTTTCAAGAGCCCTTTATTCTTTTTCGAGAGAACATTTATTCGATGTAGTGGATTCTATTCTTGCACGGTCGTAGCAGAAATGCGGCGATAGGCCTTACATGGCACACAGCGGAACATCTCATTATGCCGGTATGTGGTCTTGCCTGCCGTAACGTAACATTAGCGTTAACAAATCGTAAAATCTTCCTAGCAGTGCTTCTTCGTCGCTTCGCCGAATGACAACGCATGTAGCGGAAAACATCGGAAATGCATGTCAATCGTTTTCACGGAGAAACTAAACAAGCATAATATGTAACAGCTGCTTAATAAACGTAAAAATTTCGTCACGTCGTAATGTAATGTAGTCAATAGAAAATAAATTAGACTGGTGATGCTGAGATTTTACGCTTTTCTAAGTAATCCTTCAGCTAAGACAGTGTTCATTTTGTGAATTAGTTACAACGTTCGGTGCGGTAACGTCGCATGAAAAAACGCACTATATGGTCTAGCAATACTGATGAGCTCGCAAAGCTAACTCCGGCAGAGGGTTGACCAGTGTTTACTTGTGGGTACAAAAAGTAATATTGAGACTAGAAAACACATACGTGGATATTGAAAATCTGGTTGCGTAAAATATTGCTAAACGGGGTGGGAGGTAAACAACTAAGCAACATGGTCGGTCAGCGGTTAAGCCTGCAGTAAAACAAATATTTACACGCTGATCGCCTAATGCTATAACGCACTGTAACGTTACGGATGTGCGTTTGCCACGGAGATGTAGCCGGTGATTGCGGCAAATAATCGAGAGAACAGCCACTAACAGGAGAATACAAGAAATTGACCACAGCTTTAAACTTAAGAATGTATGTGTTTACGCCGTACATGCTAAAACATGAAAGGCGCCCTTAATTTTCACTGTAAACGGGGTAGTGTTGTACTTTGTTTTTATTGCTGTATTAATTAGGCAATGGTAGGGCTGTGTGACAGCAAACGGCTTCACCTCGATATGGGGCTTCCTATCGTTGAAGAAACTGTAGCGATTGAAGTTTGCACTCGGCAATTCAAGAGCCAAATCAAATCCAATTGGTAAATTCCGTGCGGGCCACAGCCTCTAAGTTAAACTTATTAAGTTGACAAAGTGCAATCGTGCTGCTTTGTTCGAATAGTAAAGCAGCGGTGAGAACAGCATTGAGCGGTGCTAAAAATCTGTTTGCTCGCCGCTCCAAAATCTACTCACGAGACGATATCTGGCGACGTGGTCTAAGAGGTTTAGTGCGCTAGTCATGGTTTTCAGCTACTGGGGTGTCACCGGTTCGGTTATTGACCGAACTTTCCTTGAGCGATGCTGATTGAGACGAGATGATAAACTATACCGCTAAGAGTTAGCGACAATGCTGCTTCAACAAGAACTGTTGGGGTCCTGATGTCTCAACATGGCTGCTTATGCCTCCGTTTGAAGCGCCCCTTACACAGAAAGGTGGTTGCGTAGTATTTGCGTATACATGTCAAGCGAATAGCAAATTCATCCATCCATCCTTCTCTCTCTTGTGTTTCTTTGCCAAACATTTACTGGTTAACTCAGCGAGATCGCATTCGCTGCCGGTTGCCGACTGTCTACAGTCTGCCATTATGTCCCCATTATTATCCTTCATGTGTTTAGTGAAGGGTGATGTGTCGTACGGGGTTAAGGTCGATCATCGGCCGTTCAGGCGGAATCTCCTTGTTTTTCGGTTGGCTGCTTTGTTTTGCTGCCTTTCTTGACGCGACGATACCGTGCACGTTTTACGTGCACCGCGTAGTCGTGTAGCTAGCACAACTTTCTTCCGGCATTGCGTGCGCGTTGTAGTGGCGTGCGTATCGTAGACTGGCTTCGGCATAATAGTATATAATAAAACAATTTTATATAATATGAGCCATAAACCAGATATATAGAACTAACAAATATTTGCCTCGTGTCGCCATATGGGTACTAATAATAAGACAGGTACTGATAGTGATCGTTTTTGCTTCTAACGAATATGTACACTAGGGAACGTCTTGGTATGTCTTGCTTCTAACGAATATGTACACTAGGGAACGTCTTGAAATTTATATGAGGTCTTCGTTGTATAGTTATCCTACCGGAAGCACTACCAAGCAAGTCCTACAGAGAGGGGGTATTAAAGTCAAGCTACGCCACGGGCATACTTGAGCATTTTCTGGGGAAACTACGGATAAGGTTTGTACTTAAGCAATTCTTCAGTTACAATACAGACGCTACCTGACTGGTGCACCTATGCACATTATTATATATATCAATTGTTTACACCCCGTGATGAGTTAAATAAGAAGAAACATGTTATATATATATATATATATATATATATATATATATATATATATATATATATATATATATATATATATATATATATATATGTTTACTTTTCAAGCGAATTTCAAATAACATGTTTAGTGTTCCACCTTGTACTTCGTTCTTATCGTATCAGATATGATTTGCATTTTTTATTGAAAAAAGGTAAAACAATGTAATGTAGTGCTTAGTCCGCTTGGGTTTGTCATTCTGTAAGCAAAGAAAATGAATGAATTACGGAAGGGTGATTTGACACGCGAGTGACATTGTACTGTAATAGATTTACAGCATCGCACCGTATTAGACACGGGATCATATAATACAAATATCTCTATTCTGTATATACTTGTATAATATCAGAAATGAATGTTGTTAACCTGGCTGTTTCGGATTCTTTGTCGAATTGTCGTTTGAAGAGGGCACTATGCGTCCGGAAATACCTTAAGTTTGTAGAAACTGCCAAAGTAGTGCCAATGCGGTCGGTGTAGCAGTTGTGGAGTGCACAGTCCTGTCGTGAAACGTGTCCATTGCCTATGTTTTTCGTGCTGTATATAAGAAAGTCTCATACGCTTATATTGTCGGAAATGCGACTGACCAGATATTTAAAGTGCGTTTTATTCGTACATTTATTTTCTTCTAAAATCCTCTGTGTGGTCGCATAGTTTGCAAGCCTAAACCCCTGTTTACGCACACCGGAATATCTAATACATATGATATTTTATTTTATACTTTGCTCAGTATTACCTGAATAAAGTACTTATGCTCTACGTATACTAATTGTAGAACAATAGTGAGCCAATAAATGTTTCTACCGGAGTGTTCAAGGTTCTTAAACTTTTCAGGCTGACTCTCAGCCAACATTTAACGTCCACGGGTTTGCTTTTGCATTGCTATGTAAGACGGGCCCCAAACTTTCAATGGTCTATTTAGGGACATATGTTGTCGAAGAAATGCTCGAAGAGCTTTGTGAGTCTTACATTAGTTGCGCAGGCTGCTAGGGATGCATGCGCATCGTGCATTCCAGAAATATTTCAGAAAAAAAAGGGTATATATCATTATTGATAAACTTGTCGTTATAGCAGTCTCTAAGTGTCTTATTAGACAAGCAGATATGGCCATTCGCCTCTATGGTAGACAGTCCGCCTAAAGGGCGCCAAGTGACGCAATAATTAGATGTGCGCCACTGTGTCCCACGGTTATTCAGGCAAATATATTGCAATTGACCTTTTGCAGGATCAAGGCAGAACCAGTCTTCTTTACTTGTACGTAGACAATATTTGCTCAACTCGGCGCTTAGAGCTGACTGTATTTGAGATCTGTGTGGCCAAATAAACAAACGTTGCTTGAACAATTTGACTGTGATACTACCTAAATGCTATAGTTTTCCAAAAGGTTAGTTTTTCATCTTTTTAATCCCTCTTTTGTTACTTGGGCACAATAGAGGAATTCATCGCTAATTGATATTTGAAGAATACATTTCTTCGGCACGACACTAGTCCCTCCTGTTTTACAGGATCCTTTTTTGTCTCCTACACTCGACTAACTCAGGGATGATCGACTTTATCTCTGCTCATAATGCATTTGATCAGACCCTTTAAAATCACAATGTTAGGTGAGGTTTATTCACGGAACTGCATTATTTTGTAGGTTGTGAAATAAAACAACTTACTTACAATTATACAAAAATTAATAAAAAATAACTTATGAAAATAACTTTAATCAATGACAATCTTACAATCACTTACATCACAGATTTTAGAAGATGCATTTTCACTTGCCGCAATTTTTTTCCGAAGCTTTTTCTCAGCGTAAGAGATTCTCAAATTACTGTCAGACGGGTTGAGCGGATGCATAGCACCTGGTGGTGTCCACTACAAGTGAGATCTCAGGTGCAGTTGGACCACGACCTCGTGGTATTCTGAGCGGATAAGAAATCTCGTATGCAGGATTATGGTCTCGTCTAATTTCAATCTAAATTAAACATATGACTACTGGCAAAAAGGTTTAGGGTAGCAAACACGTCCTTAGATTATACAAAATTACCTCTGTTCTTGTACTACGCTATATAACTTAAATTTAGAGAAGGGTAGCGATAGCGTAGAGATTTTGTACTTGACATGTTTAGTCTTAAACAAACATGTGAAGCACAGAATTTTTACGCTACCGCTATCCTTTTCTCCAGATGAAAGTTATATGGCGTACTACCAGAACAGAGATACTTTTGTATAATCTAACGACGTCTTTAAATAGAAGATCGGAAAATCTAAAGGTCTGTTTTATTTACAGTCAAAACAAGCCAACGATTTTATATTAAACTTTTTACGATTCTCTTCATTTAAACTAGTGTTTCTTTTTATATTGGATTTTGTAGAAATTGGATCTGTGCGGAACAGCACCGTAGTGCCATCTGTGATAGCAATACCCTGGATTATGAGTAAACTGTGAGGTCCAAGAACAGGCCACTATGGCGTTACGATATTGATCTGTATGAGGATGCCACGTTCCCAATTTTCACGTCTGCTGCTTTTAACACAGTTTGTCTCCTACAAGTGCGATAGAACACCAGTCAAGTGTACAAAGCCTACACCCAATATATGCTAGGATTTGGAGAAATAATGATTGGAGCCGACAGTCAGCCAAGACCGCTGCTATCCTCAGAAGGACTCCAGGAAAGACAAATCCATGAATTTTCCACTGAGTCCACAACTTCCTGCTACAAATGTGCAAGAAGATGCAGGAACTAAGCCAATGGAACGTGACCAGCGGATTCTAGCTGGGTCTCATCGGATGTCTATATTTAGTAGTAGTTATATTTACTCGATCGGACGATCGTAAGTTAATTTGCTATTGAAAGGGAATCCACAGGATTTAGGCCCGGTCTGACAGCGAGCAGAGGCAGTAATGAAGCGTATTCTCTACTTCTTCCTTACATCTGCTTAGTAAGCCTCTACAACTAAGGCTCGTTTCTACGCAACTAGTTTAAATATAAAGTACAAAACAAAATTCAGGCGGAACGGATTAATTTGATTTAATAGACCAAGTTGCATTTTTTTACATTTTGTAGCCTAATTTGCAAATATTTGCAAAGGTCGCCTCTAGAAGGCGTTAGTTGTATCTAGGGTTAGCCTAACAGTCCCTGTGCTGGCCGCCGACCTTCATATAGACTGTGGTTTACTATATTTTTTCAATGAGCATCGCTCAATGGGAATTCGATCAACAACAGAGATGAAATGGCGACACTTCAGTAAACGAGAACCATCGCTAACGCACTACCCCCTTAATCCCGTCGCCACAATCTTTTTAACCAGTGGATTTAACCCAGAATCCAAGAAGGTGTCTCGTGACGACGTTAAAATAGATCTTTCCTGTTTATCTGGCCCAGGAAAGAAGCTTACTGAGCTACGTACAACGCACAGCTGCAATCCGCGGATCTTGACTTAGATTTGCCCATTTGTGGCAAAGACAATAAACGTATCGTCTCTGAGGTTCCTGTTGCTTCTTAAGCATATGCAAGCAGTTTATTGTTTCGTCTAGGAGAAACATTTGGCTAAATATGTTAAGGCGTTTATGCCACCTCTAACTACGAATATGTCATTGATACTGAGTGTACGCCGAGCAAGCGTCAGAAATAGAGCAGGGCCAAACGCAGAAACGTAAGGCCAAAGGCAGCCGAAAAACGTTATTCTGCAGTACCTGCATCTTCGCTTAACCTACTTAAAAGTTCTGTCCAATACGAATATAATATATACTAGTCGAGTTATTAGGCCCAATGGGAAAAATCACAAGCTTTCTGGCAGAGCTGAGATTTCGAGTTGCTGCGTTAACCGTCGATAGAAGCGCATGGAAGTTTTTGCTACAAAGAATATTGGTTCAAATTCAACGCGAAAACGCTGCGTCGATAATTGGTTTATTGCCTACGGGCAAGGGGCTCCCCTTTTTCTGCCCTAGCCAAATCGAGCCGGCGTCAAACATTATATGTACAACTAAAGGACGGAAATTATTCTAAGTGCATTTTAAGCCAAGAACTATACTAGCAATCATACACGGTACGCGCACACTAAAGAACTGAGAAAAGCTAGTCTACAAAGTCGTGTGCAACTTGTGCGCCGACCGGTGTCGTTTTCAAAATAACATTGAATGTTTTTTTGAAAATATAATGCAAACATTTTACAGGACACTTCATTAACACCAAGTCGGAATTGAAATTGCAAGAAATATACTGGGGTGTAGAGAATCAAATGCCTTTGAAATATCGAAAAATATTTCCACAATAACATCGCCACCATCGGCACCGCGGTGATCTCAGCAACATGGCTTAACCAGGCCAGCTCTGTTGAGCGTTTCTCGCAGAATACAGGCTGTCTGTGGGCAACTTAAGCCCTTTAATAGGTTTAGTCAGTTGCTCAGTTGCACATCGCTCAAATGTATTGGCACTTAAAAATATTTTCCTAAAGAGACGATGGCTGTCAGTAATCGTTCTCCCTTGTACGTATTAAATATAATTACTTCTGTGTTCAGCGTTAGAGCATCTGTAAAAACGCTGAGCCTAACCGAGAAAGAAAAACATTGGCTAGGGTAAAGCGTTATATACTAACACTTCCTTGATGTCCACAAAGGCGCATCCGGTAACGCGTTTCTAGGCTAATATTTTGATAGGGCGTGGTATACCGGCATGGCTGGATCAGCCATGCCGGAGTGCTTTAGCATGCTCCGAGTAATTTAGCCATAATAGATCTCCGAGGCCGGTTGCTGCTGTGCCAAAGCTCGGAAATGTCAGTAGGACATGTGGATGGGCTGGTGAAACTTTAAGTAAATGTCACAGCAATTTACGACTCCTATATAAGTAAATGTGGCTGCAATTTGTGACTCTTGATACGGGCGTGGTATACCAGAATAGCTAGGTCGAGGTGCTTAAGGCTTAGCTCTTGATTCAGTTGCAAGTGATTCAGTAATAATAGATCTCCGAGGCCCGTTGCTGCTGTGGCCACGGTCGGAAATGTCAGTAGGACATGTAGATGGAAGAGTGGAACCATAAGTAATTGTTGCTGCAATTTGTGACTCCTGTAGATTTTTTTTACAGTCTTGTTTTAGCATTCTGGTATGCGCTGTTTGTCTATTCGGCTTGCCACAACAGCATTTCGTTTGCTTAGGTGGGTCTATTGACTTATAGGAATTGACTCTATTCTATGTAGTTCTTGTTTGTAATGATTAGCTTTTGTGTGCTCTTAAGATTCAAGCTATGGATTGAGCAAAACTTGCAGTGATTCATCTTGCGTGCAGTATCGCCCGTTTGTCACATGTTATACGCATTCAATATTATCATTCTACGGCCCTACGCAGACCGCGTTCGTCACGCTCACAGTGTCGCAACCAGGCCGGCATCGCCAAAGGAAGACGACCTAACGCGCGGATGACGGGCAAGGCGACGGGTGGCGGGAGCTCTACTGAGACCTTGACAATGACCGTTACGATCAATGTTTTAGGTACTCCTGAATAGGTGTTGGGCAGCCCACGACCTCCTTGACGCGCTTGTTCTCGTACCCAACGTGTAGGGATGTGTCTTCAAAGAGAATTCAATATGTACCACCTAACATATTCATAGATGATATAGCCAATGCCACGATCTGCTGGACTGGTCATGCCCGAATACGTGGGCCCTCTATGTGTTGCATCGCTAGCTTTTACTAAAGTGGCTGTAATATTGTGCTTCTTCCGGGTGAACGTTTCTGACAAGCGCCGATACGGACCCATCCCCGTTGGCCCATCATGGTTGCCCGGAACTTCAATGCAGCAAGTAAGGCCAGGGGGCGCCATATAACAAACCGGGGCCATTAATACTGAACTTGATGCCCGAGCTAGGCCTATAAACCCGAACTCTTGAGAAATCAGGGTGACTAGCGATTCTGGATTTTAGCATAGAAAAGCGCACGCTTTTTGCTATACATGGCGGAAAGTCCAGCCCGACGAAGAAACTATGAGCAACCACTGCCGTGTTTGCTGCGCCCACCGGACAACTTCGGTGGTCTGGGATCTGACCGCAAGTAAGCGGGGGACCTGGACTTAACGGCGAGTAGGGCAGCAGCACTAGACGAGCGGCAGGTGGACTCGGATAAAGGGGATAAAGGGAGATAGACCAGGACACTCATACGGATAATCGCGATATAGCCCGAAACACGACGCAGATAGTTGTCATACCAGGTCACGGAGAGCTCAGGCATACATTGCCAAGTCTAGAAACATAACACGTGTGTCGGCAAGGGGTCCGACGACGTCGCACATACGCTTCTGCTCTACCCTGTCCTTGGCGAGGTCCGAGCGGCGGCCCGCCCAGCCTTGAAGGACCGCTCGGTAACAGATATCTGGATGATGGGGCTCGCAAAGGGTAGCAGAAAGTAAACATTCTGCTGGACTCCACTATTGAGTCAAAAATGCGGCAGGCAGCAGCTTAAAGAACTATAGTGGAAGGTGGTACCGCTGGTCAGGCCAAGGGACGGGTCAGAATAAGCTAAGACCTCACAAGGATATTGACGCACCCAGGAGGGAAGTTTTTGGAAATGGGGACAGGCGCCTACGGGACCGTCAGCTAAGAAAGCAGGAAGTCGTTGCCTTATACGTTTTTGGGGCAAGATAATGCTGAGCCTTAGACTGTAGTGAGTACTCCCGGTTTGTAAGGTTTATGAATCTCACAGCAGTCGGTATTTGGCACCGGAGACTTACGTGCATTACTCATTTTCGAAGCCCCCCATATACATGAAAAGTTTCTTTGAGAATGAATGGCACGGTGTGCAATAGCAAAAACATCTGTCATCTGTTATTTTGTACTGCATTTGCGAAATACAGGCGAACGCGCTTGTATTAAGGTTTAATCAAACTTTGGACGTTTATGAATATACTGCGGGCTTAACTATGATAAAGTGGGACTTTTATTTTTTCTCAGAGCATCAAGATGCTAGGACCTTACATTGGCATATACAAGCACGAAAGTCACCGACAGAACCACAACAAAATTTACGTGTGTAAGAAAAACAATAGCAACAAAGAAAGCCCACGTGTAAGCACAACAACAGCAACAAAGAAATACAAGGTATGCGCAATTTAGTAGCAATTTGAGAATCCGACAAGCTTCTGTCACAAGTAAACGACCATAGATCCTTGAAGCAACTTTTTGAAAACCAAATTGGTTACGGACAAGTAAGTTAAGCGTCCAGGTGCGAATGGACGTGAGAATACAATCTTTTCAAACACGTTTACGATAAAACGACGATTTAAGTCAGCTTCTAGCTATTGCAAACGTTTGACCATGAAACTAAGTGCAGAAAACATTTATTCTTAGTTTTTAAATTGTTGACATTGTACAAGATGAAATTATCCTATGATATGGGTATACAACCAAAACAACCTGTGTAGTATAGGTTTCTGTATATGTGTATAATTTGTGGTTACACTTCACGGATGCAGGTGCTACAACGATAGGTATTTTAAAATAAAATAAGATTTCGACATACATTGTGAGAGATTACCTGTAAAAAGCACCTTAATAAAACAACTTATAATAATGATGATGATATAGGAGTACCATAGTAATAGTTTTCGGTCGTGTCGGACACTCACCCGAATTAAACGACAGACTGATATATATATATATATATATATATATATATATATATGACAAATGGGCCAGCAATTCAATAGGGGGGAGCAAAGTTTTAGTAGCCTTGTCGGCCCCATAATGCCGCAAATCCAACTCGCTAGAAGGGTCAGCATAACTACAAGTATGCCAAAAAAATGCGCTCCAATGCGCACCGACATAAACACGATAAGTTAAACGAGCATCTGATTTCGATTTTTGGATGGGCGGCGAATAATTTGCTTTTCCCTTCTCAGTACGCCTTCAACCTGGTCCAGTCTAGCTGGCCCTGTGTTTAAATATCTTACCAGTTACAGTTATATCAATTATTTATCCCGTAACGATCGTATTCACTTGCAGCCACTCTTTAACCGAATGTTTCAGGCTGTTCGGCTTAGACGTCCGCCCACACGTATCTTTCCTATTCATTGTACCGGTGCTAACGGAGAGGCCCTCGTGGCTCGATTGTGTTGTTGTGACGCAGCGTGTAGTGTATTTTTTTAATTTTTTTCTAGATTTTTCCGTAAGGCTAATTGCCCATGTACGGTTTTTTTATGTCATGGCTAATTTTTACTGCACTCCGGCATTATGCCTTGTCTAAATTGGAAACCATGCAAACCAATTTAAGAGTGGCCGGTCTGGGTCTCGAGCCCAGTCCTCTCGAATGCAAGGCAAAGGCTTTGCCACTAAGCCAGTTTGCTCAGTCCTCCTCGTGATTTTCTGCAGCAAGTTGAATACGTTCATATTCAGATAGCTAACGCCCTTGGTAAATGCATCTCAAGCGTTTCTGGATGCAGCCTGCGGTCCTGAAAACCAAATACGAGAGGATACTCGGGCATCATCAGCCCGGGCTGACTCGTGGTCATCTCGTCGGTGGCCAAAGTAAGTCGTTGGAACTGTCATAGGACGAAGCACGACCGTCGGGTAGTCGCCAGTCACCCGTATAGGCTGGCGCGCATAAGAATACCTCGACAGCACGTCGATACCATAAACGTTCGAAGAGACCCACGCCAACCAAGAAGGCAGCAAGAAGGCCAGTGAAAAACGTCGTCTTTGAGCAACTGCTCAAAGACGCTTCAGGTCGTGTTCAGTGTCGAGCCCGGTAGCGTGGTGGCATGCGTCTGCGCCTCGCGACCGGAGGAGACACATAGCAGGTGCGCGGGTTTGAGCCCCACCGTTGCACATTTGTATTTATGGGGGTGGTCCGTCTATGAAGCAATGCGAAAAGCAGTCCCATGGACGTGAAATCTTGGCTGAGAGTTAGCCCCGAAAGGAAAGGTCGTGTTCAGTGAGCGGTGCGACGGATATAGCGCCAACGCAAATTACCGACTCAGCTACTACTGCACTGCGTGCGGTGTAAGTGAGCCAAATAACCGTCGGCGTCTCTCCACTGTAACAACAGCATCATTACTACTGCTGTTCTGTTGCTATATCTATATGTGCCATCGGTGTGCACACGTGCGAGGCGCGACGCAATGCGTCAAAGGCTCTAAGACGACGAGCGGTATGACTTTTGAAGCGATATAAACGGGCGAACAGTCTGTACGATGGCGAACCGTCTAGCGTGAATGCGACGTTAGCTGAGACGGATAACGAAGCAGCAAAGTCGTTGCTGTCTGCACCGCCATGTCGCTGCGACGAATCAGCAGCTCTCCTCTGTTCGGGCACCACCATGAACGTTCCTCACTGCTGCACGAAGAACCGGACCTGTACAACTGGAAAATCGTCGCGCCAGCTGTCGTGTTCGCTCTGATGACCCTCACGGGAAGCCTGCTCAAACAGCAATATCTTCAAATCCTCGGAGGGGTCCTGCTAACCGGATGGGTTGCATTTTCGGCCCACGACCCGTATCGCAACCACTCCTCTCCGTACGGCCACTCGCATGGTTTCTTCCGTCCCTACCACTAACCTGTGACACCGAATGACAATGAGAGACTTCCGAATACGATGCCAAAAATGTGACAAACTTCTCGGCGGCTTCCTGTAAGTGGTACGCGCGGCCTCTCTAACTCTTCAACGTCGTCAACATAGAAAACTTGCTACGCAAAGCGCTACAGCACGCCTAGCCCTAGAAGGATTAAAATATGATAGATCCCCCCCGCTTTTACAGGTATAGGCCTTTCGAAGCTTGATTTGCTTATCTGCACACCGCTGATACGTCGTCTGCGGGACATGTAGTGTGTGGCTACGTGTACACAGCCAGCCAACTTGAATCTGAAGGAATAAATCTGCGGTTGCCTGTTTGAAGAGCTACCGGCGAGCCGAAAACCCAAGCATTTCGTAAACAGCGCTCGGCGTGTGATGTGGTTGGAGTTACAGTTGGGGTCGGCATAGTGCCAATTGTTGCCCTTTAACTTTAACCTCCTACCATGACGGCAGTCGTATGCACAACCATACAGTGCGCCGCAATGATTGGCAGACTTACGCTGTAAAATATATGTGGTATATATTTCTATATATATACATACACATATATATACATACATATATGTACACCAGTGAATTGAAAAATAAAATCGTATATATAATGATTATGTGTCCAAATTCACGCTGGTTGTAATTACTTTTTTGTTTAGTTGTTTATTCCTGATTTAAATTCTGTTATCGTAGTCGGAGAGATCGGCGACAACTCGAAGTATCAATTAGAATACTCGTAGACTTTGACGTATTGTGTAAAAAACGGTTGGCCGGGACCTAGTTTACGTTCCCACGCTTTTCTCGCAGGATGCGTGAGAGTTCTTGAAGAAAAATGTATTTTAATGAAATTTATTTTTATTTCGTAACCTATGCGACAATGTGCAACTCGACCTGGTTCTGACCTATTGAAGGTGCGAGAAGTTAATTATCTAAGAGGATGCACATTCCTAAGGAATCCTATCTCAAATACAGCGCACAAATATGGTTATGGTTTTTTCAAAAGACTGCCAGAAGTCGTTTTTTTGCTGATTCGATGGTTGCAGCAGAGGGTGGTGTCATTCGATTCAGTCGTTCTCCGACAACTCGGCTGGTAAGGTTTCTGCCTGCGCGGAGGCATGGCCGCGAAGCTTGTGCACAATACTCCCTCTGGCTTCTGGTATTCTCGGGGAGTTAAAATTGGGATCTCAATCATCAATTTAATTTATTCACCTTTGTAAGTAGCAGTTAAATACTTAGCCAACAAATCCATGTACATATACAAGTGTAACAACACAAGACTAGAGTAATTTCAGGAATAAAAACATTTCAGCCAAGTCAGCTTGCCAGGCTTCCCAGCAATTGTACTAGGGGGCAGTTAGCCGCGTGGTATCTATCGCAGAAACTCCCACATCTAGA
The DNA here is from genome assembly GCA_003439945.1 of Dermanyssus gallinae. Lineage (NCBI taxonomy): Eukaryota > Metazoa > Arthropoda > Arachnida > Mesostigmata > Dermanyssidae > Dermanyssus > Dermanyssus gallinae. The sequence goes on along the minus strand of QVRM01001355.1, from coordinate 22,599 downwards.
GCATTTACAACTATCGCACGGGTCATGGAAACCCCGCTCGGCACAGAGCTTGTGGTGAAAACCATGAATGGCGAATCAGGTCACAACATGTCGGTTTAGCCTATGTGTTCCTTTACACCCACTATTCCTCATTGCCCCCGTGTTAAGGAACTCTACGTCAATGTCCGCCACTTTGATCTCCCAATCTCTGCGGTTTGCAAGAAAGATCTTCGTCACGGGTAGATTGAAGCGACGTTGCAGGTCCTCAGAGAGCAGCGGCGTGTCCGCGAGGGGATATACGTAGCGGTTCCGAGCCGTCAGATGTGGACCCAGAGCTCGTTTGAGGAAGGAGGCCTTGACGCGGTTTAATTGTTGAAATGTTTTTGTAAAGGTGTTATCAGGAAACACACCTAAGTACTTAACTATGAGCGTAGATGTTACTGGGTGCCTTTTTTAGATTCTGTCGAGGGCGCCTCAGGCCGTTTAAAGAACAAATTCTTTTTTTGGTGAAGTCAATTCGAGGCTTGGCGAACGGGTGCATTGTCGGATATCCGCCAATGCTCCGTTGGCTATTCCTTTGAGTAAATCTTTATCACGACGGAGTGGACTTCCGGAGATGTAAATTTTTAAGTACTTGATTTTTTAAGTACGATATAATACTTAAAGTAGTACGGACACTTGGGGGACCCCGGCCGTGATTGTTGCTAGTCCACGCTTTCGTAGTTAGACGCTCGGATTTTTAGGTATGTCTCTAGACTACTAGAATTGACTGGGGCAAAAGGTCGATAGTTGTGTCACCAACAGCAGGGTTGATGCCGAGCCGCCGTGGCTCTCTCTCTCTCTCTCTCCTTCTATATATATATATATATATATATGAACAAAGATAAAGTAAAAACCTTGCCGACAATTAAGAAGGGTCAGTTCTTATGTCTTCTTTGTATACCGGCTTTACTCGGGTGTATAGCCGAATACGGTCAAACCCACGCAATTAGGGAGAGTCGTGCAGAGCTTTCTAAAAACCTTGCCCCGTCCCAGCCTAAATACCCACTATATGAGTAGCTCGAAAGGTTCATATGGCGGCGCATACATTCGTACATGTTGCATATTAAGAGAAGTACGATTAACATACACCCACATGTACTATTGGTGGGTATGACAGTTAGGGGGGGGGTGACCGCCCACTCTGAAATGACGGGTGCCCTCAGCTCAACATATGCTGATTTTTAGAGTTAATAATTCAAGCAGCTTTTGGTTAGAACTAATATAAATGCATAAATAGAAAATTATACTATTTTATTTTCTAAATCTGCATAATTTAATTACACTTGCTTTAGAAGGTATTGTCGACTACAAAAACTACAGTGCATACATACAAAATTCTCTCCTGTTTGCTACTTGTCTCGACCGTAACAAAAACGCTGGCAGCGGCTCATCCATGGACTCGACGAATCGGTTAAGAATTACCTTACGCTTTCCAGTCCAGCCAATTAGCACCTACGCGACTAACCTCGAGTGCCTGTATGCTGCCTCAGCCAAGGAACATAGGAAAACATTCTTCGTCACTCGAGTAAAGACAAATGGAGAATACTAATTTAAACGCAATTGTTCGAAATTTTACCAACAATTTTAAAATTAAAAAGATGAACTAGTCTTAGAAATGGTTTGACTTTTAGTGCGATATTTGCGGCGTAACGCTCCAGATCGAGGGCACATTACTAAAACCGTTCGGCACTACCGTAACTCCACACTCTGACCAAAAACAAAACCGAGCTTTATTTATATACTGAAGCCAAATCGGACCTTTCCTTCTTCTCTGCATGAGTCCGCTTTATTACGACGTTTGCCATGTAAATAAAATTATCTGGTAATTACAGACATGCTTTAAGAATACTAGTAACGAAAGTTCCCAAAGCAGCTGCTTGCGGTAAATTGAACCAGACTATAGGTTTATCAATAAATATTACTGAGCCCACGAGCATGCATACTAATAATCTGTTGTGCGAACTCGACTGGAGGCCAAGTACATCTCGGTATTAGGAAAAGGATTTAGGTTTAAACCAAGCAGAAGCATGCTACACGGCCTAGCCCTGACAAAAATGGAGTACGCGAAAGACCTTGATGTGCGAGTCTCGATGTCATTGACATTTACTGCGCAGGTTACACATGTTGCCGCAAAATGTTCTTTGACTATTTTGTATCTGAATACTCGTTATTACTCGTGTTTAGTATAAGAAGTGCATCTGCCTATTTAAAACTGTACAATGTGGAACCATATGTACTGTACTGTAGAACTGTACCGGATGTTAAACCCTCCAAAACTGTGCGCTCTTAGATTACTAGAAAGAATGCAGCGTCGCTTTCTACGAATAGTTGAAAATCGGTGCCGTATGGAAAGGCACGCCCTCGAGCCTAAATTCGTGACCGAGCTGTTTAAAGAAGCTAACATAAGATAGCTGCGCCGCCTGGTTAAGAACGAGGATCTGTTAAGCGTAATGTTCGAGGTACAAGTAACGTTGAGTCGGGCTGGGTTGCCATTGGGTCTTCAAGCCGGACTACCAATGCCTAAGTGTCGCACCTTTATCTATAGAGACCTGTGAAGCAATTAAACGAATAACAACGAAAATTATGTTGAAGCAAACTTGCAAGCATTTTGTGCACATGTTACAAATTGTATTAATATCCCCTTTGATGATCAATAAAAGAGCGTGTCAATCAAATACTCTTCTACAACGCTCAGTTACGTGTTGTGTGGGCTTTCTACGCATTTGTCCACTGTGAAATCGCAGTTTATCTGCGCAGGCGTGTTGCCGCCCACGCCGGAACTTTACAGCCTTTGCTTTTGACACATTTACTGTAAGGCAGGCCATTCTGCGAGAAATATTCATCAAGTGTACAAAGCACAGCCTGCTGGCCAGTACGGATACTGCTTTTTATTACAGAGTCATTTGCAGAGAGCAAAATTATGGCTGTTAGGTGCCCTCCTTTGGCTATGCGTGGCAGATAGCCGAGCAATGTGAATAACAATGGGGTGAGATTGTCGGATACGCAGTAGCCTGATCAAACGAGTCATGCTCGCACACATCATCATTGAAAATAGTCTAGTCAGCCCCGAGAAGTGCGCTGATGCAAGTCAAGCCTGCCCAGCTTATTCAAGACATCAATTTTTTTTCTTCTTTACCTGGTACTCGAACCCGGTACCTTGCTGAGTAATCTGGGGCCCTACTGCTCAGCCAAATCGACACTTGTTTTCGGTGACTGACGATATACAAGACGCCCTCCCCAACAAAACACTGTTGTGGAAATGGTGTAAAATTAAATTTTCAAGCGTTGATTCTTACTCGAGACGCCCATACTCACTGAAATATTTAGGTTGCACGTTTGTGTATAACATAGCCAGAGCTGCTGTCGGTGCTTATATGTACGCTGTTACAGCTGCAGGTCATAAGGTCAGGCGGAGTGAAAGTTGTTTGTTATAGCTGTCAAGTGTTTCCAAGACGGTAAGAGCTATGGATTTTATCCAGAACGATTTAAGAACTGTGTTTAGCTTTTGCGGCACAACATTACGTTAGAAATGTCGTGTGAAAACTGTATTGACCAAATATCGAAGGCGCACACGCAAAGCACTGTCTCACTGCAATTACTTTTAGCTGTTTCTGGTGCCGATTTTAGCTTGAATAGTTTTTTTTACGAACAGCCGTCCTTTTTGCGTGTTGTCCTGCGGCAGTTGTGCAGCACTTCATCGCCGCAAACCTGATAATCGCTAAGTACACACGAAAATGTCTGCCTTAGGAGATTCACTACAAGTATCCTGCCACTCACAACTATTTGCACCAGGGCGCAGGCTACGGGCAAGATCCTGCACCGGTTTCCTGGCGCAGCATTCTGCACGTTATGCGCTTACCGCACTTAGGGCACCGCTACACGCATGAACGGCACACATAGCCAATGTCAGGGCCATGGAAGTCTATGGCAAGTCTAAATTAGACAATGGCATAATTTATGGTAGAGTCTATGAAGCAAATAGCGGGCCATAAAATGCCAGTTGGGTTGTAGCAGGCATCGGCCAGTTCCGCGTGACTATTGCCGGCAATTGAAAGAATCTCCCTTTATGAAGTCATATTTGAACTAAAGAAGAGCAGTTGTCTTCGGAAGACTAGATCTAGTAACTAGATCTTTGAGTAGAAGTCATGCGGTGAACTAGCCGGTGTCTCGCCTTCCGTGGTAACCCAATAACGATTTTAAGCGCGATTCACCTATTAGATGGGCGGAGATGCTTTCATATGACCTGGGTGCTGTAGCCCGCCATCGACGCAACTGTCAGGTCAAAAAGTGCTTTTAGCGTGCTCAAAGGGTATTGCTAGGGCGCTGTCGACATCGAGCAGAAAGTGTAAACGAACTCGACTGCGCCGGTACTAAGTCTCAAACGATTAGAATGAGCAAACTGTCATTTAGGCATACATTTGGGCTTGTCGGCGTTAATCTGAAGACCGTTGTTTCCGCAGTAACCCTCGAGGATGCGTATGCTTCGCTGTAACTCCAACTTGTCACAACTGATCATAACGATGTCATCAGCGTATAGGCTAATGCCGATTGTATCGCGTTCCTTGTGAATTATTGACAGCAGATTTCTGGCGAATATAGAAAAAAGCTGAGGACTGAGATTAAGACCTTGACCAAAACGTTGGGGTCTGGGCACTTATTATGCTCGAAAATCGTATCGTCAAGAATTGTCGGGTTTGCTTCAAGTTTGAGTCTTGGGGCCCACATCTGCATTGGCGAGCTTCTGAAGTATAGTTTTATGTGAAGCAGTTTCAAAAGCGGACTATACTTTACAAAAACTTTTACCATGCCCCGCCAGGATCGGGCATCAGTAAGAGCACATTTTTTGTGATGACCTTAAGCATGCATTCCCGCCATATTTTGCAGGACATGGCTCTCATCTAGGCAACTGTTAAATATTGCAAGAAGGATAGGTCTACAACAAACTGTAACCTGCAAATCACTGGCTACATAATCACTGTGCTGTCTTTCTGCTGTCGTCTGCATCCACTAGACATTTCAAGGGTCTTGAATGCAAAACGGCTGTTCATGTTTTGTAAACCTACCTCTACAGCCCACAAACATTTGTTTTATACATTCTGTTGACCCCTGTGCATATAAATATATATATATATATATATATATATATATATACGAGGTGTGTTCAAAAAGTATCGCGACTTTTGAATTTTCGCGGGTTACGTATATTCGAATTTCGATTTTTTGTGGCGTTATGTTGGTACTCATGTCTCTCACTTATGCCGACAAGCTCGGCCATTTTGAATGTTCACTTAATTGTTGACAGCTGCTTTGCTTGCACGTGTTTTGGATCGTCTTCGATTTTTACCTATTCAAAAAAATGGATCAAAGAACCTGTATCAAATTTTGTGTGAAAAACGAAATTAAGTGCGCGGATGCATTCCGAATGTTGACTGTGGCATACGGAGAAGCTACCTTGGACCGAAGCAACGTTTATCGGTGGTACAAAATGTTCTCAGAAGGCCGAGAAGATGTGAACGACGAAGAGCGTGCCGGACGCCCGAGCACTTCAACAACAGACGAAAAAATTAATGAAGTGGAGAAAATGGTATTGGCCAATCGTCGAATCACCGTTAGAGAAGTTGCTGAGGACCTAAACATATCGATTGGCTCGTGCCATTCGATTTTTATCAATGATTTGGGCATGAGACGGGTCGCCGCGAAATTCGTACCAAAATTGCTCAATTGCGACCAAAAACAGCATCGCATGAACATTGCTAATGAGATGTTGGACTCTGTCCGCGACGACCCAAATTTGCTCCAGAGGGTCATAACTGGTGACGAATCGTGGGTTTATGGTTATGACGTGGAAACCAAAGCTCAATCATCTCAATGGAAGCTGCCGCACGAACCAAGACCGAAAAAAGCGCGCCAAGTTCGGTCGAATGTGAAAGTTTTGCTGACAGTTTTCTTCGATTGCAGGGGCGTGGTGCATCATGAGTTCTTGCCACAGGGTAGAACGGTCAATAAGGAATATTACCTGCAAGTTATGCGCAATTTGCGCGAAGCAATCCGCCAGAAACGCCCGGATTTGTGGAAGAACAAAAGTTGGCTTTTGCACCACGATAACGCCCCTGCTCACACATCGTTGCTTGTGCGCGAGTTTTTGGCCAAAAACAACACACTAATGATGCCGCAGCCACCGTATTCCCCAGATCTGGCCCCCTGTGACTTTTTCTTGTTCCCTAAACTGAAGAGGCCCATGAAAGGACGACGTTACGCTACGCTTGACGAGATAAAGACGGCATCGAAGGAGGAGCTGAACAAGATTAAAAAAATGGTTTTTTGAAGTGCTTCGAAGATTGGAAAAACCGTTGGCACAAGTGTATAATATCTCATGGGGATTACTTTGAAGGGGACAAAATAGATATTCATGAATAAATGAATAATTTTCGAAAAAACACAAAAGTCGCGATACTTTTTGAACACACCTCGTATATATATATATATATATATATATATATAAGCAGAAAAAAGACAACTATTATGGGAGATAGGAGCCCAAAAAGCGCGTATAGAAAAGTCAAAGATGCCGAAAAGAAAGACCCAATAGTGCATGGCAGAACGAATGGGCAGCCATTCCGGATGGTGCACCGGGAACGCTTGTTGAATCGACCCGGCGAAAAGGTTGATCACTTTCTGACACAGGCCACATAACGAGCCATGGCAACTTCCAGGCATACCCGTTAAGGACAGGAAACGCCTCCTCGAACACATGCGCACACTGTGACCTAGGGTAGAGAGAAATAGAGGCTAGAAGAAAATTGTTGAACCGACTGATGATATATATATAATTTGTCATTTCGTTTACAGATTTTTCGTCGTGCTAATTTTAAAGTCTGGTCTAGTATATATATATATATATATATATATATATTTATTTATTTATTTATTTATAAATATATATATATATATATATATATATATTCACACTGGACCAGACTTTAAAATTAGCACGAAGAAATGTCTTTGAACGAAATGACAAATTCGATCGTTTACACATTAGTATAGATCTCATTTAAGCCTTTAAGCGCCTCATTTACACGGTCGCATAGATTTTCAAAAGAAACTTAACGGACTGGGACTAATGGATGTTTAAGATAACGATGCAATAACCCTATGAGTCTGCGGAGACTCGATCGCCGCCAAAGCGGAGGCCGAGGTCCATGAGGGCGTCCAAGTATAGGCGTGCAAAGACAAATCCGCTGTAAAAACTGTAATAAGTTGTCTAAATGCTCTATGTGCTTTATATTATCATAAAATACAACGTATTTACCACCATGGTAGTTGATGATAATATAAAGCACATAGAGCACTTAGACAACTTATTACAGTTGCAGATTTGTCTTTGCACGCCCAGACTTGCACGCCCTCATGGGCCTCGGCCTCCGCTTTGGCAGCGGTCGAGAGTCCGCAGGCTCATAGGGTTATCGCATCGTTATCTTGAACATCCATTAGTCCCAGTCCGTTAATTTTCTTTTCAAGTGCATTATTTGCGTCCTTGGTCGGGGTCCAAGAAAGACCATATCTCACAGCTGAATAGGACGAAAGCTAACATTGTAAGTATTGTAGATTGTTCAGAAATAGAGACCGGTACTGGGCATACTCCAACGAGCCCCCTGGGACCTTCGGATCCTTATCTTTGTAACGCACTTCCCGTTAACGTAAGGCCAGTTCAACTAGCAGTATTTTTTCGTGTCGCACAAGAGCCCGATTGATGTCGTAAAAACGTATATCGATTCCAGCTAGCAATCTCTTCCTCTTCCATTCTCTGTTCGTTGCTTAGAGGCAGCCGAATACCGCAAGCATTTAGATACATCCACAACCACTATAAGGTGATATATATATACAATATGTATATATATATATATATATATATATATATATATATACAATATGTATATATATATAAATATATATATATATATACAATATGTATATATATATATATATATATATATATATAAACTTGCCTTTATCTACTGTAGTGGCTGTGCACGCATAATACAAAGAACATGTGTCGCATTGTTCGGCTGCCTTTAACCGATGGTCACTGTTGTTATAAATATATGTATATACAGGGTGTGACTGAAATATTTTTAGAGCGATGCATGGAATTGTAGAGCTCGTTAAAGCAAATATTTTTTCTAATGGAACATGGTCTCTGAGAAGTCTTGTTTCGGAGTGAGAGTGAAATTACTACAATTTATGACACTGCCGTTTTAGCCCGACATAGGAGCACAAAATGTGCTTTTGCGAGACAACCAGTCTTCCTAGACACAAACTAAGCCACACCTTCTTCTTCTCCATCTGAAGAATATACAAGGCCGGTCAGAAGACGCGACATGGTCGCTTAGAAGAGAATTCGGCAAAAATAAAGTTCTTTATTAGCGTTCACGCCAAATACTTTAGAATCATAACCCTACGACCACCCAAGTGTTCAAAGCTAACATATGCAGCAAATGCGCATTTCATGACGATCATGTTGATACCAAACTTATGGTAATGCGAGCTATGGTTGCGGAGTAATTACAATTTTTCGGCGGGATGTTCAGATTAAGTGCATGAAAAATGACGCGCTGCGGCTGTCGCGCGACACGTCGGCGGTAGCCACACAGTCATTTTACATGCACTTAATCTGGACATCCCGCCGAAAAATCGTAATTACTTCGCAACCACAGCTCGCATTGACACATGTTTGATACCAAAATGATCGCCATGAATTGCGCATTGGCTGAATATATCCGTTTTGAGCGCTGTGAGTGGTTGTAGGGTTATGATTCTAAAGTATTTGACGTGAACGCTAATAAAGAACTTTATTTTTGGCGAATTCTCTTCTAAGCGACCATGTCGCGTCTTCTGACCGGCCTTGCATATTCTTCAGATGGAGCAGAATTTTATCGCGAACACGAGTGTGTGCTTAGTTTGTGTCTAGGAAGACCGGTTGTCTCGCAAAAGCACATTTTGTGCTCCGGTGTCGGGCAAAAACGGCAGTGTCATAAATTGTAGTAATTTCACTCTCACTCCGAAACAAGACTTCTCAGAGACCATGTTCCATTGGAAAAAAGATTTGCTTTAACGAGCTCTACAATTCCATGCATCGCTCTAAAAATCTTTCAGTCACACCCTGTATATATATATATATATATATATATACAGGTAGTTCAATAAGTTCTTAGAATGAGCTTTTTAGAATTCGAATTTTGGCACTCTTTCACCGCTAATAGGAACTGCAACTTTTCGACTGCTAGCACTCAATATATTATGGTGATTGGCCGTTGCGATTTCGTTTGATAGCTTTTCCCGTGCAACGTATCGGCGTGATTTTTAAAAATGGAGAAAAGAGAGTTTCGAGTGGTTATCAAGCATTTTTATTTCAAAGGTTGGAATGCGACCCAAGTAAAAATTGAGTTAGACGAGACGTACAGTGAAACTGCGCCATGTTTTGCCACTGTTTCCAACTGGATTAATGTGTGACCGAGGATGAACTACGTCCAGGAGGCCAAAAAACGGCAACTGATGAGGAAAACGTAGAGAAAGTGCGAAAAATTCTTGGCACAGATAAGCGAATGAACATTAAGGAAATAGCGGAGGCATTAGGGATTAGTTTAGGCAGTGTGCATTTTATCCTAAACGAAAACTTGAAGATGAAAGAGCTTAGAGCAAAATGGCTGCCGCATTTGCTCAACCAAGGCCAAAAAGACGCGCCTGTTTTGGCTTTACAGCGAAATTTGGCCAAGATGTCGAACAATCTGTCGGATTTTTGGTGCAGATTCATGACCGTCGATGAAAGCCGGGTTCATCACTACACTCCCGACACCCAAGAAGCATCTTGCCAATGGTGTGCACCTGATGAAGGACCTCCGAAGAGGGTGCGGACAACGGCATTGACCGGAAAGGTGATGGCTACAGTTTTTTAAGACCAACGTAGAATAATGCTGGTCGACTACCTTGAGAGCTGTAAAACGATCACAGGAGAATATTATGCAAGACTGTTGGACTGCCGTTAGCAAGAACTCATCGTGAAACGGCCCGCTTTGCAGAAGAAGGTTGTCCCGTTTCACCAGGGCAATCCTCCAGACCTGGCCCCCTCTGATTATTTCCTCTTCGGACATTTGAAGAATAGTCTCGGTGGAAAGCGTTTTTCCAGCAATGAAGAGGTTAAGGCTGCTGTCAATGCCTATTTTCAGTCTAACGACGCGGAATTCTACTCAAGAGGTATGAAAGCTCTGAAATCTCGGTGGGAAAAGTGTATTGAGCTTCTCGGGGAGTATATCGAATAAGAAAAATTTAAAAACATGATTTGGAAAATTCTCGGTTTTCATTCTAAGAACTTATTGAACTACCTATATATGTGTGTATAGGAAACACCTTTAACCAGAGCTTTCCCCGTACCGAACATTTGTCGCATTGTTCGGCTGCCTTAAAGCGATGGTCACTGTTGTTATAAATATATATATATATATATATATGTATAGGAACCACCCTTATCTAGAGCTTTCCCCGTACCGAGGCCGCGTTGCCTAGTTGCACATCCAGCGACAGCGTTGTCTGAAAAAATCGCCCGCTCTCCTATCTCCGCTAGATTTAGCCACTTCCCGACCTGCTTTAGCAAACCGCGAGTGGACGGGCCCGGCCCACCAAGGGTCTCGAAAGAAACTGAATATAAGTCGTACGGGTGTCCGATGTTCTTGTACTTTCTCATTTTGTCTGCCTACCGCGCCGGTACTGAAAATTGAATGGGCTAAGGGGTCCTGAACGGGGTTAGGGTCAGACTGTCAGGGTTCTTCCCGCCCTCCCTGTCAAGCCTAACCAGGTGTGTGTACATATATATCTATCTAGGTAGGCAGCGCTGCATTGGTACTGCGTAAATGCATTTACCCCCCTTCAAAACATGTATATATATATATATATATATATATATATATTTATTTGTATTTTATGCTCTCGACTATTCACTATATACAAAAGCACATCGAAAACGCCGGTTTTGATGCACGTATATATATATATATATATGTTTTTGTTTAGTCTTCCGGTACACCTTGCCACAATCTTCCTCACTTTTCAAAACATTCTTAGATGCATCTTTCGGAACCGAGCTGAGTTGCTCCTGCGATGTTTTTCTTTGTCTCCTCTATAGCCTTAAAACGTTCTCCCTAAATGTTTATATCTATAGGAATAGAAAATGCCAGGTCCGGCAAATAGAAAGGTTGCGAAAGTCTACACATCGAATGTTGCATCGAATAATTCAAAATCAGTAACGCCGATGCCTTCTCGTGATGGAGAGTCTAATGGTTGTTTAGAGTTTAGGCCCCTTGTGTCAAACGTTTTGGCGCAGCCGTTTAAAAATTTTGCGGTATTATTCCCTATTGCCGACGGGCGTTTTGTAACGCATAACATATTGGTCAAGACTGTTACAACTCATTCATAAGATATATCAAATTCTTAAGCTATCGGTCTCACAGGAATGTGGCGATTGTTGAGTACGATAGCACTAACTTTTCCAACGTTTTCTTCTGTTACAGCTTTCGCCAACTGGAATCATCTTCGATCACTTCACATCCGTCGAAAACTCGACGGTATCACTTATACACAGTATTTCGGGGTACTACTCGGTCGGCATGTACAGATCGTAGTGGCGGCGTGGTATAGTGGACTAGTGGGGCGCTAGTCATGGATGTCATCTAGCGGGGTGTCGTCGGTTCGATCCCTGTTGTTAATCGAATTTTCTTTGAGCGATGCTCATTGAGAATAGATGATAAACCATACAGCTGAGAGTCAGCGGCCATGCTGCCACAAGGACTGTTGGGGAAACCCTATTTATCTTAACATGTACGGCTCTCGGTGCATTGAAGATATACCTTAGGTTAAGTTCCGAGCCCGCAAGGGACGGAGGATAGTCTAGAATTAAAAACAACCTCCTTAAAAATGTTTTTAATTTAATTAATGTACGGATCGTAGCATTTCCACTACCTTGGAAAAGATTATTTGGTCTGGCGGCAAAATTCTAAGTACCGAAACCATTGAAGCGTATATTCGAACTTGCGTGCGCGTAAATACATACGCTTATTTGGAGAACAATTGTTTTCCGTTTACTTTACAATTTAATATGTGTGTTATATATATATATATATATATATATATATATATATATATATATATATACGGCTGAAAGAGCTACAGCACGTCGCCTCCTCAACAAGACCCAAATACCTATGGTGCTTAATAGCACGAGCATAGCACCAGCAAGTCGCACGGCTTTCACAGCAGCCGTACAGGTCCTTCTCAGACAAATTGTCTCGGACCTAAGAGTTAAAGAGCTGGCATTAAGAAACCCTTTAATCAAAGGCCTGACGGAAGGAGCACTAACCAGCAGAACCAACACCCTCAGCAATTGGAGCCGGCAATGGGAAGCAATCCAGCCGGGCCATCCTGGATATTGGACAAGATCAATACCTCCTGATCTCAAACAGGCAGAACCCCCTGACATGCCAAGCCCTTGTAGAGGCGCTCCTCAAAGGTCACAAATCCTGTGTTATGGTAAAAAGATTAGCAGAAAGTAGCTCCAAGGCGAAGATAACCGCCGCATAAAGCCGAGCAGCCTAAATGGCAAGAAGAGTGGCCAGATGAAGTAATCTCGAGAAGACAGTACTGCGGCCACCTTCTGACAAGGGGCAAAGAGGACGACTGGATTTTAGCGGGTGCGAGTCCCACATTACCATGGCTTCAACAACGACTCCCGGTGTGCATAATGCTATTTACCAGTTACCTCAAAAAAAAAAAAAAGTGGTTCTGGGATATCCACCTTGCTTACTTTCACGTTCAATGACATGAAAACTTAGTGTTATGGTATGGTTAGTGTCTGCAGAACATCCACAAAAGTGCTTACCTTATAGGGCATATTTTAGTACCATAGTGATGGTGGTTCGATCCAGTATGACTTCGATAAGCCGCTCTTCCCCGCTCTGTTAACGTGGGGCCTATGGAAGTCCGACATTGGGGGACGGGAGAAAACGGCTTACGGTAATCATATTAGGATACCAAAATGATACTTGTAGACTGTATTGTGTTGATCTTGCCTTTATTTTCTTATTAAACGTGAGAGTTAATAATTGCTAATCCAGGACCATTTTCTTTGGAACTGTTCTTAGTATGACTATTTGCCTTCTTGTAGCCAGCAGGGCACCTCCTTATACTATGCAGAATTTTGTGCCAATTGCGGTATGAGTGGTTTCACGACCGAACAACTCGTTCACATGCAATAATGCAATTTGTAATGTTACATCAGACCATCGACATTAGTATAATTAATACTGGTTGTTTCATTCTCACTCCCAAAATTCAAAATTCGAAAAATTCAAAACATGGTTTATTTAAGGAACTGCATACATTATAAAGGAAATGCTTTAATTCACATAATATACATTTTTAATTGCTGTCAGTCGCAAACAGCCGTAAAAATAAAGTCTTAATAGACTTGGCACATCAACCGAAAAACCACAACACAAAATGTACCTCTGCTCAACTACGGCGAAACGTAATATTAAAAAGCTATTTCTAAACCTTCCGTGTAAATAAAAAGCGTAGCCTGGCAAATCTAATTCTTAGGGCATTGTTTTCAAAATTCGCACCCTGCGGAGGAGAACCTTAAACCCACCCCCAATATAAAGTGCTGTAGAGGAAGTCAGGAAAGAGCAGTGTTTTCTAGACCAAGATCGGGCTATCCACGGGACGCGGATAAGCCGCATTCGATGGGGGCTAGAATGATGGCATAAACTTTGAGGTTAACTTATTCTAAAGGCGATCGCCAGCTCAGGTACTATAAACTACAAGACCGAGACATTTTGTGATCTTGGCTAGACCAATTTACTCGCTGCTAGGAAGAGTTTCCTGTTGAGCTACAGCTTTAACTGACGAACTCGTAGTACAAAATGTATATTGCTGGTATTAGCAACAATACAAAATATATTAAAGATGATGACGAGGGGAATTAAGGCAACTCCGAACGGGTCTTAGAAGTATTACGCCGAAAAAGCACTGTTGTATCGTCAGCAAAAGTTATCGATTTAAGTCGACGGCTAAGTTGTCTTTCTGGGGACTAAAGGACAAAAATTAAGACGAATCAAAACAGTAAAGCGCGGAATTATACGGGATGCCAATGTATATGGATCTTCAAGCGGGCTCGACTAACCAAGCTTTCACAGCCTGAATTCCTGAATTCTTGAACCACCCATTGAAGGCGCTAATGAGCCGGCGACTGTGGCGTCCCAGACAAGCATCCTGCTCCGCCTAAAGGGGTAAGAGTCATCCCGTCTGGGCGCTTATCATCTTCGGCGGAAAGACCCTGGTGTTCTAGAATACAGGGAAATTGACAGGGTGCCCAGTGAGCGCTTGGAAGCGCATCTAACCAGGCCCCGGATCCCTTAGCGGCAACCGCCCTAAGGCGAGCCTTTGTGGAGTCGTCAATGGCGTCCGCGAGTAAGCCGCGATACACTTAGTCGTGCAACAATGCGGGTCACCCTGGTGGCTGAGAACGACGAGCGAAGTAAAAAGAAGACGCGATGAGCGCCGAGTGGGGTGAGATTCTTAGCGACGTCTTTAACCACGTTTTGCCATTTTTGAGAGCGCGTGCAAGCCCTTGCAGTTGGAGGGGGACTCCCAGAAGCTCCAGGTCGTAGTCGAAGGTAACCGTCGTAAGTCGTGATCGTATGAAATCAAGATCCCAGGCGGAACTTCAGGCAAAACTCTTGACCGCGGCTACAACTTCTTCCGCCGACGTGGTACATGGAAGCCGAAGCTAGGTCAAGCGGGGCCGGGGGGTGCTTATCGCGATGGGCTGCCAGATGATCTGTGCTGGGAGCCAGGACGTCCGACGATTCGATCAACCTAGTTGCCCCTAAAGCGTCACCCTCAGTTAGCTTCTAAGAGACCCCAAGAGAACGTTTGCCAAAGACTCCGCTACCTGTTTCCTTACGGGTTTCGGGACAATTCTTAACAGTCCTGACCTCTTCGCTACACCCTAGATATATTCAATGATGCGGACGGCCTGCTGTATGTTGTTTTCGATCGGTGTGGGGGAAGTTGCGAATCGACTAGGAGAGGCTAATGGATGCTTGGCTGCTATATGCCTCTTGAGCTCTCTTCTTGTGTATTGTCCGTTGCATAGTGGGCAAGCTGCTTGCTGTAAGTGTGCCGTTAACCCAGTTGATCCTTCGCACGACTTGCGACAAATGAGTCGCAGTGTCGGTTGCCCTCTTTGATGTTGCTGTGGCGTGTCTGATTGGGGTGTGGGGTTTGGTCGATTATTGGTGATCTCGGCTGCCGGGTACGTTACCCAAACAGAGTTATGGCTTCGAGGAATAGCCTGTTCGTTTCTCTGAAATAGACTAAACGGGGCACGGAAGCGACCCGGACGGATGAGCGCCTCGACAATTAATACAAATCTGTCGATTCTACTGATCATTCGATGGGAGATTCGAGGGCACTTTAGAATCAGAGGCTGTCGCTCGACATTCAACAAGAAAATGCAGCATTTGTTTAGGAAACTTTGCTAAAGTAGGCTAAGCCTGGGTTAAAGAACCCGTGACTACACGTTCGCGCGGAGGCAATTGTTCACTTCTAGGTGCTTACACAACAAAGTTATATCAATAAAACGCATTTTTTATTAGATCTCACGTCCAATATCAAACGCATAACACTGTAGGGCGACCGTAAAATCCGAATAATTACCGTTCAATTTCTTCAGTAGATAACCTCTCTGAAATAATTTAAAATGTGATTAGGGTTAGATTCAAATGACATCTTAGTTCGATTTGTTTATTTTCAAGGAATCAGTTTGGATTTCGTAAGACACGATCAACGGAACTTGCCCTTGCTCATCTCGATCAGAAAATCGTGAATTCCTTTCCTTTCCAAAACAACCAACTTTGCTTTGCTGTTTTAGATGTTTTTGCCGCCTTCAACTGCCTAGATTATTCGTTTTTTTAATACTTGCTCGCAATTATTGTTTGTGATGACACTGTTGTGTCTTGATTTAGGTCATACCTAGCAGAGAGGCAGCAGGCATTAAAGGTAGGTTGTTTTGAATCGGCTTTAGAAAGAGTAAGCGTCGGGATGCCGCAGGAGTCAATCTTAGGACCGTATATGTTTATGATTTTGATCAATTTTAATATTAAAGAGATCACATAAATAGGGTCCTGTAAACTCATCGTCCATGCTAATGATACGACTTTATTTTTTCGTATTAAACTGTCTGTAATACAGGCTTACGTACAGAAGGCGATGCATGTAGTGCAGTATGCTGTTCCGTATTTGAAACATTTTGGTCTGGTAATAAATGCAATCAAGGCCGGAATTACCTTGTTTCGCCCTGCCCAAACAGCTGCGCAGGTTCAGATAGTGAATTCAATGGAACGAAGGTGACACTCTCCCCTACTAGCAAATGTCTGGGCTTAACATTACATGAGGTGCTTAGATGGCATGATCACTTAGATTTTCTTACGCCTAAATGCTATGCGGTAATTTCATCTATTCGTCGTCTACGAGAACCAGGAGTGCTTGCTGGGGGCCTATTTATGGTGTATAAGATGCTATTAATGCCAATTCTTTTGAATGATATCTTTATTTGAAGAGTTCATAATAGGGGTATAACTTATAAGGCAGAAGTCATTCAGAATGATGCCCTCAGAACAGTTTTTAACTTGCGTCACAGCGATTCGGTTTGTAAGTATTTTCATGACTTTAGGCCTTTGCCGCTAAGGGGTATTTACAGGGTAAAAATAGCCTTGCATTTAAGATGTATAGAGGAGTTATTCCGGATGATACTGTTTTTCTATAAGCGCTGCTGTTAACGGAATTTGTGAGGCCGGCAGCTCCACCCGTCATGCTCTCACGTACATCCTGCCTACTATCTGGACCAAACTTCCCAAGGAAATTTGCGTGGTCACCTCAGTGTGTAAATTGTGCGTATTCAATTGTTAGTTTCGCATTGAGTGAGATCTGTTGAAGTATGCAATAGAATATGTTCGTTGTGACTGTGCTTTCACATATTTTAAATATTTTGGTTTACAATAACTTAAAAATTGTGAAATTACGGTTTGGTGAATAAATTTGTAATTTGAATATATATATATATATATATATATATATATATATATATATATATATATATATAACATATTGTGATGATTTATTAATAATTTACAATACGTTTGCACACTGGGCAGTGCTCGCCTTAATAAAAATGGTGGTAAAAAGTGTCACGTGAGGTTAAGAATCAGCTGTCCGTGTCCTTGCTTGATGGTAGCCCCCCTCCTCAAGGTTCCTTGCAACGTTAAAACGGTAAGATCCTCATGACCCCTCTCGCGGAGGAGACGCGCCACGCGATCACAGACGTCGTCATGTCTCTTTATAGTTTGTTTGTGTGTTGTATCGCACATCTGAGCGACATGAGCCAACGTCTCAGGCGCATGACACCCGTGCCTACAACGTTTGTTGTAGCCCGGGCGTCCCTTGGCCAATCTGGCACGCATTGGTAATGCGTTGATCCTGAGCTTTAGTAGGTTTAAATACTCCTTACCAGATAGGTAAGGCATACCCTTAATCCAGTAATGTACAAAGGGCATTTCGTGTGCTTTTTTAAAATGTGCCCCATTGAACGTGTTGTGTAGTTGTTGAGACCAGTAATCGGTCTCTTGTGTAGTGGTCTCAATATATATATATATATATATATATATATATATAGAGAGAGAGAGAGGAGAGAGAGAGAGAGAAAGAGTATTAGAAAGCTGTATAGAAAATTGTAGAGCTCGTTAAAGCAAACTTTTCTTCTCAATGTGTCATCATAGAGTGAGAGTAAATTACTGAATACTCCGGATAGTACGAGCCGCAGATCTACATGCGTACCAACGACAGCTAGTTAAAGTTCTGCTGGATCCACCTTACGGGCAACGGTCTCACTACTGGTTTCTGCGGCAAGTAGAAGCCATTGCAGAATTTCGAGCCCCTGTAATTTTCACGGAGGAAGCTTGCTTCACACAAGCCGGTGTGTTTGATAGGCACAACACCCATTCTTAAGCAATAGAGAACCCGCGTACGACTCACCAGCGTGGACGTCAGAAACGTTCCTCTTCGAATGTGTGGACTGACATGGTGAACAGCTACATGATAAAGCCACACAATTCATAATTCCTTAGAGGCTAGATGGAAAAGCACACCATGCATTCCTGGGTAAAACCAGGACTGATTTAAGGCGTTCCAGTAGGTGTTCGCGAGAGCATGGATTCCAGCATGACAGAGAGCCACCGCACTCCACCCCTGGAGTATGCGATGACCTCAACGTAATTTTTGAGAATTGGTGGCTTAGCCACCGCGATAGCCCGATTTATCAAGTCTCGATTTTTTATTCGCGGTAACCTAAAGGCTCTTGTCTACAAGATTTTAGTCAAGTCACGTCAAAAACTGGTTGTCAGGATAACCTCCGCTATTAAGGCCGTTCGCGCAATGCCTGGTATACTCCAATGCGTTCAACTTTGCGAACGCCACTGATTCTACCGAATGGCTCGCGGAAGCACCACCAAGCAATTACTGTATAATAAAAAAATAGCTATGTGTGCTTCTAAAGCTATTGATAGTAATGTATCTGATGGATCAGGCCATTTATGCATGAAGTAATCACACATGCCCCCTGGAAGCATTAATTACCTCGCCACCACGAATCGGATCGCCATATACAATATTTAGTACCAAAATAATCGTCGTGGGCGCGTATTTAACCGAATGTATTAGTTAAAGCGCTATGCAAGATTATGTGGTTATTACATTGAGGCATTGAACGCAAAAGCTAATAATAGAACTTCTATTTTTGGCGAATTCTCTTCTAACTGACCATGTCACTTCTCCTAGCCAGCGTCGTATGTCATTCAGAAAGAGCCTAAACGTTTCTCACAAACGCGACGGTGTGTTAAGTTTCTCTTCTTGTCTTGCAATCTCACGTTTTGTGCTCTTATTCCGGACAATCACACCAGTGTTATAACGTTTAAATATCTCACTCCTACTTCTCCGAGGCCATTCCCCATTGTAAAAATATATTTGCGTAAACGATTTCTTTTATTATGCAATCCCCCACATCGCTTTTTACGTTTTTATAGAACATAGATTATATATATATATATTTTTTTTTCTGTCGCTGGATGTGCTGCGGGGCAATGCGGCCTTGGCCCCGGGCAACCCTCTAAATATACCTGGACCTACACTGGACCCCCGCAAAGGTGTTTACGTTGGCAAAGACCCACTTTTCATGTTTCCACTGTAAATGATTGATTTCATAGAATCAATACTTTGACTATATATACCACTATTATCACTGGGAACATTCGCAAAATGAGAAAAAACGGACTCCAAATAGTTGCTGCTACCGGCGTCCTTAATGATGTGTCGCCTGCAAGCGCATAGTCGGTGCAGCTGAAGAGAAACTTTTATTTTTCTGCCTGGGTTTTAACAACCTGCTTGCAGTGCCAAATGAGATCACAATTTTTGGTGATACTTGTTAACAAGTTAGATTTGTTAGCAATTTTCTGGCGCAGAACTAAGCTAGAACTTGTAATCCACAGCAACGCAACTAGTTTAAATGATCCAAAATGGGACATATAAGAACAATAAAGTACTTGGTGGCATTTAATCATTTTTCTTAAGACTTTGACAGAGTAAACTATTTTAAATATTTACAGAAATCAACTGTCTTAAATATAGACAAGCACTTTGTTTCATCAGTATCCGGTTATATAACGAATCAGATGTTCTGTGCGCGGGTCAACAACAGTTTTAGTCGGTATGGGATGTGTCTCTCGGGCGTACCTCGAGGCTCATGTCTAGGTCCCTTATAATTCTATATTACCACTTTAGATCTTAAATATATACCTGAATAATAAAATGTTATACCCGAAACCGTGAAGCACGCTACGCAGATCTTAACCTTTATGGGCCATATGACACAGATAACGAGAGGGAGATAATGCAGAGCAGGATTGACTTTGCTCTAACTGGTGCGTCAAAAATATATGCATATTTTTGCTTCTAACTGTGCCGTTGTATGTCTGAAGGAGGACCAAGTTTACACATTTGATGGAGAAGAGGTACTAAGAGTGTTCGCAACCGCATTCGCGATAGCAGGGTAACAATATCACCAGAGCTGGATTTTAGCATTCACATCACATATCCTATGCAATCTGATAGTCCTATATGTAATATAATATTTCGTTTCTTAATTATCAAATGTTTAATGTTTTGTATCCGCCTTTGATTGTCTTGTGGTTCTCAAATTAATTTACAGCTGTGAATAGATATTTTGCTGTATGGATATCGCCTGTCGCCTAATGTCTGGCGGCTGTATTTGAAGAAACATATTGATGCAATTGGAAACGTTCAGTTCAAATTGCCTTGGCGTGTTGCATTGAGGTGTAAGGTAGAGCGAAGCAGTCTCGACTTATTATCCACATCAGAACGACACCGAGAGCACATTTTAAAATGTACGCACGAATCTCTCTGTCTGATAGACTTTCCATCTCCGACGTTCTACTCAGATACGTTATTCGGCGACAGCAAATGCGTGCAAGTAGTTTAGTAGTTAAAAATAATGATGTTATTGCTCTTGCTATTAACTAATTATCACGTTCTCATTGTTGTTGTTGTTGTTTGCAGTATTGTTATCTCTGTCGTATCTAACATTTCCGTACGTTTTCAAGATTCAGTTTATTTTTTAGAGATGTGTAAGAGAAAAATTTGGTTTCAACGTTTACTCAATGGTTGCGACGAGATTTGCTTCAATTGTCTTCGTCTTCTCTGCATGGCAGTAGCTCGACTGCCTCTCTCATGGAGCACTTTATCGGGTGGAGTTAATGGTACTTTGTTCTCTGGCCTGCGCCCGCTCGTGAACTATCGTCGTATACTATATATATAGATATATATATGTTTATAGACAACACACATATATATATATATATACGGTATTGGCGCGGTTATCAGCTAGGTTGGTAAAGACTTACGAAAATCATAGCACGACACCCGCTGTCCATAGCGTACCTACCGGCCGCAAACGAAAGCATCCCGTCCAGCGAGTGGCTATGCCAACGTCAATCCACCGAAGAGTCGTACTGGAACTCATAGTATTTATGGAAGAGACATGCAGTTTCCGTTTCCTTTTTCTTTGGTTTCGTATCTTGAAAACGATTTGTCGTAGCGTGGTTCATTCCTCTGTCCCATTCTTTCATTATAGATTATTTCTTCTTTTCCTTTGATTTCCTTCTACCTTTTGCTGACATATACAGGCTTCTAGTACATTTATTACGATGACGATGATGATGGCTATCTTGTCGAAGCAGTGATCGAAAGAATCTCGTCATAACGTTAAAATAGATGGCAAGAGTTGCAGTTTCTGCTAAACGTTAATATATAATTTAATAAATTGAGCCTCAAAAATAATGCTTGGGTAGCTTTATTGCCTATTAATAAATTGCTTGTCTTTAAATATATTTTCCGGAGATTATATTTTTGGATCATACTCGTTTGGAACAGAGGAAGTTTGGAAACTGGGCTATTTTTATTGTCTATCTAGGTTTTGCCGCATAGCTTCGTGCAGACTTTAAGCATACGCTCCTTCAAATAGCGAACGAACGCTCAAGGAGTAAAATCGAGTATTACTTATAAAGCATTAAAGATAATTTAGGGCCTAGGGAATGTTCTTATGTTGCATTTTCCTAATGCTAGTATAGGTACAATGCTACCTGCAGTACAAGTATGTTACAACAAATATTCCATTGTGGGCGAACACATAATACAGCTGTCATGCTTCGGGAAACATCAAATACACCTTGTATTGGTGCCTAAGGTTTCTGTCATCCGTATAAACGGCACGGAAATAGAACAGCTTCCGGGTTGCGCACAAAACTAGATAGACAAAACCCCTTACGGGACATGCAGGTTCAGTGATTAGGTGGCTTTCTACATCGAACTACTTAGCACAGAGTGCGTTACAGCAGGCGCTTCAGTAAGTTCCGTTCGTTCTTCTGCCAGCACCTCATGGCATACCATGACCAAGGGCGAGCCTACGCTCCATATTCGAGCGACAGTAGCAATAGAGGCAGCCTCTTAACACCTATATTGGTTTCATTATTTTGTTTTTGACACTGGCGTACGTGTATCTGGAATTGGCTAGCTAAACATAACTGTCTTGGCAACAGTTGGCCGCGTCAGGGCTCCTCTGCATATAATCAGTAGAATCGTGCTTCGAACGTCTGTAACCTTACGAGCACATCGCCCTCACACTAAAAACGTAGAAAATATTAGAAAATGAAGCACGAAGGGTTGATTAAACGGTATTACGAAAAAAAGATCGCCTACTACGTTCACGTCATTCGCCTTATTGGTACATATGCGCGAACAAGTTTTTACTTGTTTTGCGCCATTACTTTTGGTATGGTATGAATTACGTTCTGATATACATAGAAAACTAAGGAAACACAAGCAATATACGCTAAAATTAAA
>QVRM01001354.1:0-128467 GCA_003439945.1 Dermanyssus gallinae | reverse complement strand
CCGTTAACTCACGTTGGCCAAAGGGATTAACGCACAAATACGCGAACACCCGTATATGCATATATATATATATATATATATATATATATATATATATATATATATATATATATGTTTAAGAGTTTAGTTGTATTACTATTACGTTAAATTGGTAATCGGTTATTAATTACCTATTGTAATAGTTGACACCTCGCATAATACAGTAGGAAATCATTAGTTGTATTGAATCAGAGAACAAAGGAGAATGAAGACAAGTTAGCGACGGAAACGGCCAAGTTAGGACTCATATGACATCGTATGAGTCTCGGCTGATTGCTCCTAGCGCAATATCGCATATTGGACTAATACAATTTTCTCTGACGTTCGTGTGCATGCTTTAGGATGAATAACGGATACAGACCGATCTATGTCCCACCGTCATGATAACCGTCTCAAAATTGTAAGGTCACTTGAGGCGGTGCCAGCGCGTGTGTATACATCGTCCGAAAGTCGTGGTTCGAGGAAACTCCGCTATTGACCACCCACCGACGGCAGACAGTCATGGCAGTCGGTGCGCATGAGTTGTGACAGGACGCTTCCCGGATTTCGTGGCGAATCTTTCAGATCGAGGCAACGCTAAGGTTGAGCTGTCGTCTCGCGAAGGCGACATTGCAGATGCGCGGATCGTTTGCTTTAGCAACGGCCTGCGCTCATGACGGTAGCCACCGCACATTGTTCTTGATTTTCTGACCAGAGACAAGTCAAATAGATAGACGTTGAGCGCATCCATTGCCGCCACTGTAAACTGATCGAGGCAGCAAAAAGGGGCAAAATTAAAGAAAATAAGGGCGAGCTAATGATCTTCATTTACTACGAAGCGCTACCGATAAACGACCAGAGCACCAGAATGATGATACTACTAACAATTATCGTAGGATTTATGAAATATTCATAGTAATATTACACCACTTTCACTTGTTCGGAATGATGTAGGGCGTCTGACTATAAATCTCCCTCTTTAGCCTACGTAACCTTGCAGCAGAAGGGTGCGATATATAGCATGATGCCAAAACGTGACTGAGGCTCTGCAAAGATTCAGTCAAATCTTGCATTCATGCGTTGATTCAATGCCGGTCGCTGGATATTGCATATTGCATGTCTTCACTTTGACACTGATCTAGCTGGATTTTCGTGGTTTCTTCAGTTTCGGTGGAGCAAACACCAGATTGTAGCTAATGTTGCCTAGGCACAAAGTGGACCAAACAAAAAGGCATCAGCGTAAATCTTCTTCAGAAACGAAAAGTCTGCTGGGTCTATTCCCTCGGCCGAGATGCGCACAAGGAGTTCATAACTGCCTTTTATTTATACAGTTTATGGCTGTACTCCTCGACTGGTCTGTTCAGAGCTCTCATGTAGGAGGTCCTGGGCAAGTGATAGCATCGAAAAATGTTCGTACCCAGCAACCGTCAGTTTTCGCTGATTGGGTATCAAATCCGGCCTTGGTGGTGCACATATACGCAAAATGGTTTAATTATGGCTGCAACGCTTCACTAAACTCGAAAAAATATAGGTTGTAGGCTCACGGTTGACGATGTTCGAGTTTGTAGTTATAATTAATATAAAGTAGGTGCCAAAATCGAACCGGGCGTTGAATTTATGAATAAGTCATCCATGGATAAAAAAACAATTAATAATGTTTTTTATGTCGATTATAAAAATTATGATCAAAACATTTATTTATTTATTTATTCACAGATGACTCATTCATAAATTATTAATATATATATATATATATATATATATATATAAATGGTGATGCTCATCGCCATAATCATATTTAGCTCTAGCTTAACATCTGACTTACAGCAGCAGCAATCAACGGTGGTCCTGGCTGCGTAAATGAACCCGTAAACGATCAGCAAAACATTCGTTTGCTAGAATAGCATGTAATTGCCCATATCTGATGCATCGGGTGCGGCTAGAGTCGATTCAACTCGTTCAGGTCGTTACCAGCATCTTCTTAGGTAAATACGTATGCTAGGGCATGCTATATGAACACAAATAAATGTGCCAAAGTAGCAAACTGACGCTCGGTGGGACCAAAGGATTAGTTGCAGTCTAGCCTTGTTATCAGCACAATGTAAGGCAAATGCAGAGGCATTTGCCGTACATTGTGCATCGTGAGAATGCGAGGGCGAGTAGGAACGGGGGTGTTGGGGTGTGGCAGGGGGGGGGGGGGGGGAGGGATAAACGAAGGTAGGTGGCTGGCTAGATACATTGATTCGCATTAGAAAGCCGATCACGGGCGAAATACGGGCCTTTAACCCCAGTGATAGGCTGGCCGCAGTCCGGCCGGATCTGCAATTTGGGAGCTATCAATTGGCCCTGAAGGCGGCCCTTAATAGCAGCGGAGAAGCATCGAGGATGAGCGGCCGCCGTGGCTGAACGCGATTGTTGCAAGGCACTGGGCGATTACAGCTAGAATGGGGTGAGATGGCTAAACCTTTATCGGGACCTCGCCGATACAAGGCCAACGGTGGCGCCGCCAGCATTTTGCTTGGTGCGGCACCGACGCATTGACGTAGCCGTGTTAATTACCGCTTTGATTTCATTGGGGAGTCTATGGGTATATATATATACGAGGGTAAATCGAGAAGTTCTAATACATAATTATAAAAATATAATATATAATATATATATATATATATATATATATATATACTTTCCGAAGTGCTTTTGTTCCTTTAAAATTAGCTCCCGGCCACGTCTGCTGCAATGCAGTTGTGCCACCTTCTTTCCACTCTTGAAAATATTCGTCTTTGGAATTGAGTTGAGGTTCTCCTGCGAATTTTTCTTCATCTCATATTATATCCAAATTGTTTGGATCCGTAGGAATAGAAAAAGTCGCGCGGAGCTAGGCTCGGACAATATTCTTATTGACCATAGAACCAAGTGGCAAAATGTGTGTCAGGTGATTCCCTTGTAGTCGAAAAAACAGTCAAAAGAGCCTTGATGTAGAATTTTCTGTACTAATTTCTTCGATCGGCGCTCATTCGAAACATCACTGGGAAGATTGGGCTTTAGTCTCTAATCATATACCCATGACTCGCTTCCTGTAGCCACTCTCTGAAGGCAATCCAGGGTCTTCTGCTGCCGCCTGAAGGTTAAATTCGGACATTTCCCGACGGACGCTCAGTCTGCTGGAAATTTAACATTTTTGAATGGAACTTCGCAGTCTAATCTTCTAATGCATAAGAATTCGGTCAAGACTGTTGCCACTGATCCAAAAGATATCTCAATTTTCCTAGCTTAGCTCCCTGACAGTAATTTGGCAATTGCTCAGTACGATATCACAAACTTTTTGAACGTTTTCTTCTGTAATTGTCGTCAAAGGCCTGCCCAAACGGGGTCTTCGGTCTCTTCACGTCCTGTCTCGAAATCGACGGTACCAGGCATATACAGTGCTTTGTGATACTGCTTGATCAACATAAACAGCCCGTGACATTTTCATCACTTTAGAACATATGATTTGGTCTTTAACAGAGCATCTGATGCGCAATCGTTGCTCTTTAATTTTTGCTCAATAAAAATAGTCTAACCTCGTTTTCTTCACCTCTTTAAATCAAACTTAAACAATAAACACCTGCTAACCGATTGGCGCAAAATTTGGCCCATGTATAGTTAATGAATGGCGAAACAAATCGGAATCCTCTGAGCAAAAAAAGCCAGAAGACCCTAGTGTTTTTAGTTCAATTTTCGAACATCAAAGTTCTGTCCTCATATGCGTAAGCATGTAATAAATGTTCGCAGACACTTGTGACCTAATTAGAGCTATATCAGACGTTGATACGAAGTCACAATCGATCAATTTCAGACCATGCGTTTCTAGGCATTCGCTTGAGTATAGTATGCGACAAATTTGAGCAACCACTTGGTCACTCCGGAGCGAATTCCCCCCTCCGCCCGTCCACCCGTCAAATTAGAGTACGTTTAGTTTCAGCATAGTTGCATTGTGTCATTAACAACGCAGCTGATTTCCAATCTCATTCGCTTTTTGGTGAAACCTAGATTGTCAATGGGCCGGTGGCATAGCTCTCTCTCTCTCTCTCGACGGAACGTCAATCACTCTAGCGTGGCTGCAGAACGAGCAATCGAACGAGGCCAAATCCATCAGCACAACCGCGCGCGACTGCTTCACGACCCGACCGCAATCAGATCATCGCGACACGGGTCGGATGATGCTGGCTTTTCCGGATCGACGACATAAGCAGCGACAACAAGCGATAACGCAGCGAAAACGAATCTCAAGTGCCTCGAACAAGAGGTTCCCAGGCAGCATAGGACGTAGGTAGCAGCAGCAGCAACAACAACAACAACATATGAAAGCACCCGCTGCGATCATGATGCTGCTCGTCTCCAAGATGCCCTTTGAGTGTTCACCCCGACGAAGTCTCGGGTCTCGGGCCAGAATTGAAAGGAAGTCGTATGCAGTCGCAGAAGCAGCAGCAGCAGTAGTAGCAGTTTCTCCACTAGAAAGGCGTCGAGCGTGGGCAGTCCCCGGAGGCACGCACAATCGTGATTCGCCGCGGTAGCAGAGAACGCTTGCTAACAGCGATGGCATCCATCATGCCCCCACTCCAAGGCCATGCCCGCCCTCTCAGGGGATTCCACAATGTCGTCGTTGTCGGCAGCGCCGGCCGCGTCATCGTCTTCGAAGTGGACTTACCCCATGATTCCCATCTTCGCGTGTTTAGAAGTCTCTAAAGGCGGAGGGGGTGCACGACATTTAATGCGTTCAGTCGCCCTATTCAAATTATTCACTACCGTGAGTTTTCCATTGTCGAAAGCTTCGTGAGAGAGAAGGGCGTGTATCCATGTGATGAAAAAAAGAAGGAAGGAACTTTGTCGTGTATGACTAGGGTACGGCAGAGAGACCTTCTATGACGTAGCCGTCGAATGGCTGCCTACGTTGGGTTGGCCACGCCTGGAGTATCCGCCGCGGGTTTGCTCAAATCTGCCGAATATCACTCAACGGAGCAAGCATTGTAAATGAACTCTCAAGTGTACTTAGATCGTATATAATGATGGCTAGTGCGTATACGGAGGTCACAAACTACTAACGAGTAACGATTACCAGTCCGTAACTATCTAGGGCAATTACAGCAATTCAAAATCGACGAAAGTATGCAAATGCATACCAGCCCTACCTTGGTCTTGGTTACTTACGGTTGAAAGTTACGCGTATACTGACTCAACACCAAAACTTATAAAGCATGGCGTAGAAACGTTTAATAAATTCTCCTGCAAAATGATCTATTTCCTCCTGTAAATAGTCTATATACGATGTATAATACATAAACATCATTTATAGTAATAATCAAATATTATTTTTGCTCTGCGACGTTCATCAAACTAAATCACTTTTGAGCACATTTGAGTGCCAGCGTCGTGTTGACTATCCCGTGTTCTTGGAGATCATATACGCAATGGTTTAATCTATACGTAGCATCACGTCAAGATCAAACAGCCTACGGAGTCACGGTTTCATTCAACCGCCTGTCAACTGCCACAGTGTGGCAGTCGTTACTCAATCATTCGTTTGGCGAACAGCTCGCCTAGCCCGCGATTGCCAGCCATTCATTTTCCTTGTTCGATCCCTCTTTAAATTAAGGAACCTTTGTATTGTGTTGAAATCGGCTTATCGGTCTGAAATGTAGTCGTGTATCTCGCTTTGCTTTCTGAATTGCGAATCCGTGATTCAATACCAAGTTCGGTACTAGCTGTCGTGTTCTCCTCTGTTAGTCCTCGTGGTCCTACTATTGTCCACCTATGTCACATTGTCGCTCGAACAACAATATAATGGCCGTGCAATTGCTTTAATTACGCGCACGCACAGAACGTTCACCAATCACCGTCGGGTCGATACCCATCATAGTCACCAGTCTGGACGCCATCGCTACCCCCGGGCTGAGTTTCACTGAGCGTCAACCCCGTCGGTTGTGCCCGAGGGTTGTGCGCCTTCTTGCGAGATCGTCCAAGTTTTGTGCTTCGTTGAAACGTCCCTCCCGCTTCACACTTGATTCACTCTATGAGCTGCAAAAATAGAATGTCTAGGGTACACACGTTCTGCGCTCACCAGCAGCAGCAGCAGCAGAAGCAGCGATATGTTCTCGTGTATTAGCTGTCGACCAGCGATGAGTTATTTTCCAATCATATTTATATATACACGATGAGTTATTTTCCAATCATATTTATTTCACTCAAATAAAGTATGTACCAAATAATGGTTCATGATATTATTAAACATAAATACTTGTTGTTTTTCCGTTCCACCGATAGAAGAAGTGTAAAGATCTTCGTTGCAATGCCGGACAATCAACCGCGTGGTACTTAGCGCATTGCTGCGAGCAGAACCGACAAATACACTGAGTAGCATAGTCTTCATGAAACTCCCTACGGGAGCATACGAGGTGATGAAACCCGTGTACGATGTACCCGGTATATACATGCCTGTCATCGCAGGCCACCCCGGCCCACAACCAAGGAGACTTAAAGACGTCGAGCGTTCTTACCTCCGTCGCTGCTTCCGTGAATTTGCATCGCCACTCTCCCAAGAAATGGTTAAGTGGCTCCGTCAATGGCATACGCAGCCTAAGCCGAAGCATCTCTACCATCGGCGCACAGTCCGACAATACATACACGAAGCGGCTTCTTGCCTTGTTTGAAAGGCAGAGTACTCGCTTCATGTATAGTGTGAAGCACATTTCAAGCAAACGAAAATTTGCTTGAGATAGCTGTTGCCACAGTCTAACTAAACTATACGCCAACTTTAGCAGAGTTTTTAACATAAACAAGCGCACTGCCGTACCGACGGACAGTCGCCGTACATCTCCGACCCCTCCGTAGAGAGCTGCCAGTGCCGAGTTAACACTCGGTGTGTGCAGTAAACGATGTTTCCCTGTAGTGAATCCGGAGACCCAAGTATGGGAAAGAGTTTACAAACTCCAATGGCCTCCCGCAGCAACGAATAACGTCGTTTACAGCTAAACGCCCACCGCGACGAAACTTAATCGCCTTGGTTTTGCGTGAGTTTATTTCTAGCCCTTTTTTCATGAGATACGCCTCTACCATGGCGGTAATGCGCGAGATGGCACCAATGTTACGATGAGCAACAACGATGTCATCAGCATACATCACTACCACGGCATGTTGAAACTCTTGACGCACGTATTGAACAAGGTCGGCCAGAAGCAACGTGAACGAGATGCAGCTTAGGTGGG
The DNA here is from genome assembly GCA_003439945.1 of Dermanyssus gallinae. Classification (NCBI taxonomy): domain Eukaryota; kingdom Metazoa; phylum Arthropoda; class Arachnida; order Mesostigmata; family Dermanyssidae; genus Dermanyssus; species Dermanyssus gallinae. Next base: position 121,208 of record QVRM01001354.1, on the reverse strand, counting down.
TCCCCCTTTGAGGAGTCCCAACATTCTGCGTTAGCTCACGCACGCCGCTCCTTCCCTCGACCAACAGTGCATCATCGTCGAAAAAACTAGAAATTACTCGCAGAAGAGCTCCACCCATGCCAATCTGTCTAAAACAATCGATCATAAGATCGCGCGGAGCCTTGTCAAAGGCTTTGATGCAGTCAATGAAGACTGCATACAGGTGGCCTTCTGGACGAGACACCGCCCGTTCTACTTCGGATTGCAAAACGTGGATGGCGTCGCGGGTCCCCATGCCTTTTCTAAATCCGATGAGTTCGTTTGCTCTAACAACTTTGAACGATGAGTTCTTTTGCTCTAACAACGTTCGCTTTCTCTACCATCCGCTTCAACAGCTTTATGCGGAGGACGTATTGGACGTACAGGAACACAGCCACACACACACAGACTCTCAGACATATATTATGCAAATAAATCTACATCCACGCACTTATACATGCACGCCCCACAGACTAACCATAGAAGGCTAGCTCAAGGAGCCGCCGCGGCATCGTCGTCGTTCGTACGTCGAACAACGTACGAATTTCGCCATATCCGACTATAGCTGCTCATGGCTGCTGTAACAGCATTACTGGCGGCGGTGGCGGCGGCGTTGGTTCTGGCGCTACAGGTAGCGTAATGTTGTCGTCTTGTACCTTGCAATCGTACCTTAACAATATTGTGTCTTGTGGTTTCGGCTACACGATACCCTGTTGCTGCTTGTGTTGTTGTTGTTATTTTTGTTGTTGTTGTTGTTGCTGCTGCTGCTGCAGGTATTGTTGTTCCAGATGTTGTAGGTTGTTGCAAGTTGTGTTGTTGTTGCAAATATTGTTGCTGCTGTTGCTGTTATCCTAATGGCAAGCAAGCAAACCCACTGGCGGGCGACAGCTTTCTTCGTTCGCTACTACCCGTTGATGTATGATGACTATGTAATACACATGGTGGTACAGAGTTGTTGCATACGAGAGCATCGCTGCTGCTGCTGCTGCTGCTGCTGCTGTTGTTGTTGTTGTTGCTGCTGCTGTTGCTGCTACTGATGTTGTTGTTGCTGCTACTGATGTTGCTGTTGTTGCTGCTGCTGTTGCTGCTACTGATGTTGTTGCTGCTACTGATGTTGCTCCTGATGTTGTGGTCGTCGTCGTTGTCGTCGGCGTCTTCGTCATACGACTATTACGGCCGCTGTGCTTTCGATACTCGTGCCTCTTGCTATTTGCATAGAATCGAGTTGACGTTTCGTGCCGCTCGTCAGGCGCAGACGCCTCGTACGCCTGCACATCATACTTGCATGTACGATACCCCTTACTTGCATCTACTACAGATAATGTGTACGTGCACAACATAGCGCCGAAGTATGGGCCGACTTGGAAACGACAGGTGCAAACTTTTGCAACGGGGGGGGGGGGGGAGGTGGGTAAGGTAGTTTGCGCCGCTTCTCTTCGTTTACACCCCCGCTGTTGATGCGGGTAACGAGTGGAAAGTCTGCCGCTCAGTCGTGCGCTATGTTCAGCATACTTGTATATTTCCTATATGTGTTTATGTGGGTGTGTGTGTGTGTGTGTGCTGGTTTCGTGTAACGTTCTCTTGAAATGTTCTCTTAACATGGCAGAACTCCATAGGATACAGCAACATCGAAAGACGTGGAAACGGCGTACGGCCAACAAAAAGCCGCCGTTCGACGTAAAAATAAGGTCTCAGAAGATCTCAATGTTTGCAAATTGCTCTTGATACAACAATTCATCTTTCTACCTAGCCACGTTGAACATGGCTGGTGGCTAGTGCCAGTCTTCACTGCTGGTATTTCGCGCATTCTCTTGCAATCGAAGGTTTAGCAAAGTATATATATATATATATATATATTAGGGCTACAAAAAAGTCTTTTCGGTTTTGACGCTATAAAGAAAACACATATATAGAAGACACGGGAAGTTTTATTTATTGATTTATATATTCTCCGCCGGAAGATACAACCTCTGCCCAACGACTTACAAGGTTTTCGTAAGTCGTTGGGCGTCGAAGATTATTTATATTCCTAAATAATCTTCAAAATTTCCAAAAAAATCAAAAATATTCTTCCAGTCCAGAACGCACGTGTTCGATAGAAGTGAATTTTTTACCACTTAATTTTTTCCGCATCGATCTGAATAGGTGGTAATCAGATGGTGCTAAGTCGGGAGAATACGGTGGATGTTCCAAAAGTTCCCATTTTAGCTGGGAAATTTTCAAAAGGGTCTCCCTACTCACGTGGGGCCTTGCGTTGTCTTGGTTGAACAGGACACCCTGCAGGTGCAGGGTACGACTGCTTTAATTTTTCGAACCTTATCGAGTTTTTGACAGTACACGGCCGTATTTATCGTCTGGTTACGCGATAAAAGTTCATAGTGCACTATTCCGCCCACATTCCACCAAATACACAATACAAACTTTTTTTTCACTTTCGGAACTTCTCAAACCACTGTTGGCACATTCTGTCTGTACAACAGGCATCTCCAAACGACTTTACCAACTTTTTGTGAGCCTGCGTTGCACTCAGTCCATTTTTAAACTCATGGAGTAGAATTGCCCGAATTTGGCATTTTTCTACCTCCATTTTGCAGCACTTTTACGAACAAACGGCTAAACAGATTTCAAAATGGTTCAAAATGAGACCCGCAGATTCCCCGTTTTTTTTTCACATGTAAACAACAAAGATTGAGCCAATGATCTATGCCTAGGCGCCGGGGCGGGCTCTGTGAAAGCCGCGCAAGCGCCAATCCAAAAAGACTTTTTTGTAGACCATTTATCTGGGATTCTATGAATTATCGTCACACTCACTGAGGAACATTTGGTTACACCCCTTTATGAGTTAAATAAATGTTGAGTCTATATATATATATATATATATATATATATATATATATATATATATACAGATAGATATATAATGCATACACACATAGTGGGTCGTAGAACGAGTGAACTTAGTTCATACGTGACTATTGAGTTGATGGTGCTAAATTGATGGGAGTTCGATTCGTTCTTGCAAATAATTTAGGATTAATAATGGAAATGTCCACCGTCACAAAAATATTCCCCGACTACAGGTTTGCACACACATACAGACACTCAGTATGCATGTAGCAGCAGCAGCAGAAACCGTAGTAGTAATAGCAGTAGAACATCTATCAAAAATGTTCATCACTCTTGACAAGGACAAAGTGTATACTTACTTAGGTGAGCGCAGAGGTGTAGTGGAAGGATTTAGGGATATAGTGGGCGCAGAAGGAGACAGCTAGTACGACAGCGTCGAGGACATACACGGAACAAGCAATTAGCCAAAAACACGTAGAACTGATGCATGCTATAAAGAGGTTGTCGTAACAATGACGCGTCCGCACTCTTAAGCGCCAAAGACGCTTCAAACCGAGGCACCTTTCACTGCTATCTATCTCTGTTTCGTCACTTGAAGAAGTGCGTCGATTTGGTTTTCGTCCAAATGTCGCAGCGTAGCGCTAATGCATCTCTGCCGCTATGTACCGATCCGATCCGCTCCGATCAGACATAACCAAACAGATCAGACATCCGGGCGGTGAGCGTGACGCCAAGCGTGAGGCTGTATTCTCTGTTGCCTCTCTACCAAAGAATGGCTGTCCACCAACAAAAAGCAAGACGTTGGTGCACGTGGCCCCTGCGCGTAGGGCCGCTCTTATTCCCGCCGTCGTTACCGCCATTGCTGTCATCGCGTTCGAATACCTACGCATCCGATTCGTAGTTCATAGCATCACGCTTTCTCTGTCCTTCGCTCGTTTCATCTAACTCGTTTTTATAAGTGGGTTACAACGTCGTCGTCATTATTATTATTATTATTATTATTATGCTGCTACGCCACTGCTGCGGGAAGAAGCTGCGGGCGGCACGACCATGCACGTTGTCGCCTACCACGGCCTGGCAAATAAATGTATTGTGCACCAGTCGCCTGGCGGCAAATAGGTGTAACGGGCAGAGCCGTTGGTGGCGGCAGTGGTGGTGGTGGTTGTGGATAAGTGCGTATGCATCTCTATCTATGAAGCAGCTAAACGATGAGACAACGGACCCAGCCCGAGGCCGGAGGGGGGTTTAAGAGAGCTGGTTTGAAGTTGGAGCGGGGGAGGGGGAGACGACGGCGGTCAAATTAATAAACGACGACGACGGCGTACGAAAGACATTCGGCTAGACTCGGTTTGACTTGGTATACGTGGCGGCGTGGTCTAGGGGACTAGTGCGCTAGTCATGGCTGCCATCTACCGGGGTGTCTGCCACCGGCCTTTGGTGCATTGAACATATACCTCAGGTTAAGTTCCAAGCGTCGGGGACGGATGATGGTCTAGAATTAAAAACAGCCTCCTTAAACAATGTTTTTAATTCTAGACTTCGCACACGGCGTAGAGGCGTAGCATAGCCTGTAGCACCACCGCGGACACTTACTTCAATAGTGGAAAACGAAGCAAAAGGCGCAGTGAAGATGCTTCCTGACTGACTGTGTGGAGGGAGGAAATCAAGGTAGGCTGGTTGGCAGCAAAGTAAGCACACCCTGTCAACACCAGGCAGACGGACGGATAGACAGACCGGCTTGTTATATATCGAACGATTGTTGCAAGCAAATGGAAGTTGTGGATCCTATTACTAGTATACGTACAACGAATCTTGCCCTTCTACCGTCCGCACGACCGCCCAATCGCCCTCGCAGCAGAAGCAGCTGGACATCACAAGGCACAGCAGCACTAATGCGAGCGTGCGGTTGGCTCTACGAGCGAAGGGGTAGCGTCTATCTATGTACCACGTGGATGCTACTGTTGTTGTTGCTGATGATGTTGTTTTTGTTGTTGCTAATGCTGTTGTTATTGTTGTTGCTGATGATGTTGTTTTTGTTGTTGCTAATGTTGTTGTTGTTATTGTTGTTGCTAATATTGTTGTTGTCAAAGAAAGAATCAGATAACGGTTTTTGTATTTCGTAGTAGTAGTAGTAATAGTGGTTGAGTATGTCGAGCCCGGTGGCGTGATGCATTCGCGTGCGCCTCGCGAACAGAGGAGACACATAAGTGCACGGGTTCGAGCTCCACCGTTGCGCATTTGTATTTGTGGGGTCCGTCTTATAGGGCAAAACGAAAGCAGTCACGTTGAATGTTGGCTGAGGGTCAGTCCGAAAACTTTTTCTGCAGTACTAATAGTAGTTGTTGTTGTTGTTGTTGTCGGCCGGAGCTTGGGCCGGTCCAACAAAGCTCAATCGGTGCTAGATGCGCAGACGCAAAAAATATGTGCAGCTAGTGTTAATTAGCGAATCAACAAGAGATTTCAAGTGGTTAACGAAAGGAGTGCCTTAGGGATGTAGACGGGGACGTAGTACTGTGGGTAAAACCTACGATACCAGTCAGGACAAATGGGTGAGGAAAGGGTTGGACTTGGACGGAACTGGATTAAGGGCCGACCTTGTCCAGCTGCTGTATGTTAAATAGCAGACGGCAAGAATTAACCAACTTCCTGGACAACCTCGCAGGTTCAGGCGATGTACCGCAAGAAATAAAGCCATTCTTGTGTGAGAAGACTTCAACGCGGCAGCCCTAGAATGAAGAAGCAGTCGATCGAACGACAGAGGTCGAGAGCTCTCAGAGTGGCTAGCTCAAGTGGGCATGACACTACCCAACGACGGCCTTTGACCCATGTTCGAACGAAGAGGCCAGTCCTCGCAAATCCCTGTATCACCAAAAGATTATTGCCTTCTACCTAGGAGCAGCAAGTCAATCTTCGCAAGTCAACAGAAGCACAGAGTTCGCCATGACTGCCGGTGTCCCACAGCGGTCTATACTAGGACCTGTGCTTTGGAACATGATAATGAGATTTTTAAGACTAGAGGGCGTCCAGACGATCGCCTATGCGGATGACCTAGTCATCCTGGTAACAGCGCGTGCGGCGGACACGCTGCAAGGAAGAGCACAAGTGCACATCGGTATGGTAAACGGCTGCATAGTAAAGCACAGCCTTGAACTAGCACCCGAAGAAAGCGAGGCGGTATTTCTCACGGGCCGTAAGAGGCACGGAGACATCCGCTTAGCACTGAACGAGGTGAGCATAAAGATCAGCAGGTCTGCCCGATATTTGGGCGTAACGATAGACACAGCCCTCTTAAGCAACGAGCATATTGACAAGGTCCTGTCAGGGACACGCGGAGCAACCAAAGCCAAGAGGAATCTTCTCGCCGCGGAGTCCACCATCCTGTATGCCACTTCAACATAGATACTAAACGCCAAGAAGCTAAAAATGAACAAGAAAAAGCTCCTGAAAGCGCAACGAAAACTGGCCATATAAATCGACAGCACATACACACAGTCAAAACAACGGCCACCATCGCGATAGCACGGCTTATACCACGGCCCAGATTGATCAAGGAGTAAAAACGGAGCTAGAGAACAGTTCTCTACGAAAAACTAAGGCCCGGAAACAGGTTCAGGGAATGGCACGATTATTAGGCCAGGACACCATCAAACGTGCCAGGAGCCTAGACCCGTCAGGTCATCCCTAACCTCGATAAATGGTTCAACAGAGAGAACGGAGAGTACGAAGAAGTCATTTAATATTTGACGCAGCTACTGACGGGGCTAAGGCGCTTTCAAAAATGCCTGCATCGAATAGGCAAGGCTTCGGACGCCAAACGCAACATGTGCGAGACAAGCGAGGAGGATGACGTAACTCACACAATCCTCCTATGTCTAGCATTCAAAGACATGCGGCAGGACTCATCTCATCACGGCTGAAAACCAACATTAGAAGGGTGTAATTACATACGGAGCGCATAGAGGAACCTCAATTTTCTCTCAAAGCGAAGCAAAAAGAAAGTCGTCCCGATGAAAATGATAACATACATTAAATTAAAAAAAGGTTGTTGTTGTCGTCGCTATAGCAGCATCATAGTACGAGGGATTTTTTTTCTCTGTCACTAAAGAAGATTCGTGTACGCAGAGAGAAGCCTCGACGGAAATAGATGCGAGTGCACAGACCACTCCGAGATAGCACCGGTCGCCTTCTTTCACGGCACGGCACTATACATGCCAGTGAACAAAATAGACTGCATCTGTCGCAGCAAGGATCGCACACCCTAGAAGCCCTGACTACAGCTTTTGTCGTTTATATATATATGTATATATATATATATATATATATATATATATATATATATATATATATATATATATATATATATATATATATATATACAGTCATTATTTATAGCTTATAGCCTTATATCTAGAGTAGCTGTAGTAGTACTATTAATGGGAGTAGTTGCACATTAGTCAGATTAGGCAGTGTCCTTGTCTGCCCCTTACAACGTCGAGTTTAACATTGCCAGCTTGTTCATACAGTGCAAACGTATTGACCAAAAAAGTAGACAACCGACGAACTGCTGCTCTTTGCTGAATCAGATTGAGATAATCGAGATTTAACTGGTCAAAGAAAACAACACCAACAATAAGTGCAAAATCGTCACGCAAAGAAAGCGAAATCAGCAACAAAAGTATGCCAAACAGAGCAGGCAGACCAATTGTTGTTAACCAATCTATAGTTTTGCCGTTAACGAATTCGTTTGGCCGGATGGCCTCTTATCGTCGTCATCAGCATTAGAAGCCACTAGTTAAAAGAACTATCGAAATATTATATATATATATATATTTATATATATGGTTTGAAACGACACTATGGGTGTAATTGAAACTCTATTTAAAAGTAATCACTACAGGCCTGACCACCTAAATATGCTACTGTTTCACGAGCCAAAGTCACTTCACTGCGTCTTTCATTTCGTCCCCCGAGTTAAAACGGCTTCGAATTTTTTTAGGGAGACGACGCATTTTTCTATTGCATGCTGCCTCGCCTTGTCTCTGGCTCGAAGCGATGGCACCAACATTCGTCACCAATAAAAACTCGTCCTCGACCACCAATAAAGTCTTGACTTAAAAAAAAACGCGGTATTCACAAAAATGGGCACTCTAAATTCTCACTAACTGATCAGCCACACAGTTCCCCCCCCATACAGCCGCAATTTGGCGATGAATATCGGCCGGTTGAACACTGTCCGCGGTCAGAAGTCTGATAAAATAGTTTTTCTCGATGTTCCACAGATGTCGAGTTTTGCCACGGCAACGTCATAATGTACGCGGTACGCACTGTCGCCTGTCATTTTGACGGGACACGCAACTGCCTGCTTCTCTCCTCCGCCAAGCAAAGGCGCCTGTAGAGTAGTTTGGAAACGTTGGTCGATTCAGGTTAAAATCGTAATGCTATGGAATATCCCTCTAAAAAAGCCCCCTTTTGAATAAACGATATGATATGGTGGACTACTTGGTGGGGTACTACTTCTGGTAGTACGCTGTACAGGTCTGCTGGACACGTTCCCTAAGACCCTTTTCACTCGTAATGTAGTGCTTATTGCAGTCTCCATAAAGGGCACTATTATCTTTCTCTGTTTCGACCTTGTCGTCAGGAGCTGCTATGTTGTGACATGCGGCGGGTATTGCTTAACCCGAGTAGATTTTACTAGCTCGCCTTTGTCGTTTCCATTTCGTGCTTCCTAGGGTACTTTCAGATTGCGTTCCCTGACTTGATACCTCCAGCACTGAAAAGTTGTCTTGTGTTTGGGGCCGCGCCGGATCCAGTCGCGCAGTAATATTTTCATACCGCGGCTTTCTGTATCACTTTCGATCTAAATAAACAGCAAATCGCTGTTAGCCAGCATTTTCTCCAATGTCGGAGTATCCTCGGCACTGACACTGAACTACTCTGTGTGCCTTGACAGTATGCCTTACTTGTTTCAACTAACAGATCTGTTTTAATTGTACAGATATTGTAGTCTTAAACTTGTTACATGTTTCAATGTGTATATATTAAAATATATACTTTATAAAATATATATTAAAAAAATTATATATATATATATATATATATATATATATATATACACGTTAATCGTCGTTCAAGGCCTCGACAACACAGCTTTCTCAATCTGTGCCCCATGGTAGCAACTCTTTTCTCAACTCTCCCAAAGGTAGCCTTCACTCATTTAAACTGATCATGGCGCACTCGTTTCATTTACCACTATTTCGAACCCTACGATCTACTGAGTGTATATTTTTCTGAACTATAATCTACAGAAATACCAGCAGTTTCTCGAAGAACTAGATCGCAGCCTGAAGACCCGCGGGTACCGGCCAAAACATTACTCTTTTCTGCCTATGCAAAGCAGCTGAGCACATTATCAGCGCACGATTAATAACGGACCTAGAAGTCAAAGAGACGCTTTCCGAAAACCAGCACCGTTTTTGAACCCAACACTTCACACACTCAGTCATCAGAAAAGTGGTAAACGTAGCTGAAGCTCAGAGAAATGCGCAGAGCGTTAAATTTGGTTATCCTCTTATATGCCATAAACGCATTTAACACGCTTCCACAAGACGCTATAAATAAAGCACTTCTGGTCAAAGGATTATCCTCTACTCACGACGTATTCTACCGTCGTACATAAAAGATTGAGCATCTACGAAGGTGTAGACTAGCAGTTACAGCCGGGATCTCGCAAGGAGTCCGTGTCGGAAATCCAATATAATATAGCCTACGATAGAGTATTTAGACTCATCCCCCAAAAATCTATTTCGTTGCCTACACAGACTATTTGGTGTTGATTGCCACCCGACACGAGGGTCTACTCAAAGCTATAGCCAACGGAGCTTTAGCGGATGTACGAGAATATTTTGCACTCTAAGTCTTCAATTTAACGAAATGGAAACAATTATTTTAGAGGGCTTTTAGCGCCCTTCACAGAGATAAACGTATGTCTAAAAGGGCACCCAGTAACACTCAAGGTTAAGTACCTAAGCATGATCCTGGATAAGGCTTTTACAGGAATGCCTTATGCGCGCTATGCAGCAAACAAGCTGCCTCAGCTTCAGCAAAATATTATTGCGTATTTTCCCGCAGACTATAGGAGCAACTGACTATTAGCGCCGTCTTCCAGCATAAGTAGTCCACAGCATCATGTTATATGTCTCTTCATGAAAGCTGAGCCTATGAGAGCACTACAGAACTACCAGAGCTAAAATACGCCGCCTCTTCAACAAGATATAAAGACTCAAGGTGCTCAACATCGCACAGGTAAGTTACACGGCGTCCACACCAGCAATACAACTGCAGAGCCTCGGTACAAATTTCCTAGCAACGAAGAGTCAAAGAACTGACCTTAATATGCCCATGAACCCAACGCGGGGAGGAAGGGACTACTAATTAGCAAAATAAATCTAGTGAAACTAGCTATGGGAAAATATCTAGCCGGACGATCCTGGACACTGGACCCAATTAATACTTTCTGAACTCAAAAGCTAGTACTGCCTTAAACATAGCTCGCTCACATACCCACTGGTACAACTGCTAACGCGCTGCATTTAGCTACGCATTGACAAAGCTGATCCCCCTTATGCCGTGTATGCAACTATGGCGAAGCAGTTGACGCAAGGCTTTGTTACGAGCGCTGTGCTGCTTTCAATACTGGTCTTGAATAACCTTCTTCGAGACATAAGACTGGGAAGTCCCCTGTCAAGCATTTGTAGATGCGCTTTTATAAGGACCATGAGCCCTGCCCTATGCTAAGAAGATTCACAGAGTGTATCTTAAAGGCGAAAATAACCACCGCGCTATTTCAACCTCTTTAAATCGATTCCATAATGGCAAGTGAAGGTGTCCACTAACCTGAAGAAGACAGTCCAGCGGCCACCGCCCCCGACTATAGACAAAGAGGAAAACTGAACTCTTGTGAAATTGTGAGTCCCACACTACCGTATACTTAGAAATGACGCCTGGTGTACAGCACGCGTTTTATTAGTTAATCTTTCATATGCCAACAAATGATGCCAATCGACACCTATATATATATATATTTTTTTTTTTATGAGATTGTCTTTACCGGACGGCAACTTTATTTTTATTCAGTAATTCCTCATTGAGCTTAAAATTTCCATGATTACGCTTTTTCCTAGATAGATCCTTTCACACCGGAAAAATGCTCGCAGCGTGGAGACAATGCTTATGTCGTTATTGTACCTAGTTCCTGGTAGGGCATTGCCAAGAAAAGAAATGCGCGTATAGACTGGTCGCTAGCTGTTTCATTTTATTCGTTAAACAAAAAAAGACTTGCAGACAAGCAACATGGTTTCAAAGTCCAGCGATCAACGTCATGTACAAATCGCCTTACATCAGACATTGATCGAGCGTTTTATTTTCAAGGTAAATTTTGCACAGTGTGTTTGTGGGCTTACCGCGTCCAACTTGGGATTAAGAGTACGCGCGTTACTCAAGCTAGCCGGGATTCGTGTCCTAGAGCGTTACAAGTGTCCCATACGCAAGCAAGTCAAATATTTCTAGATGACGGGAGATCACGGAGCACCCATCCCATGTATGGAACAGGCAGCGGGTTTTGCGCCGGGCAACAACCTCATCCCTCTGCGCTTGTTTGCGCTGCGTATTGCAGACTTCCGCGCAGCATACAGGACCGACATCCAGCCATAACAACCATCATGTACTCGGACGATCTGGTACTCTACAGCGGAAGCAGATTCTACCTTTGGTGGCGGCGTGGTCTGCGCAGCTAGCGCGCTTAACACGGCTGTTATTAACTAGAGTGTCGCTGATTTGATCCCCCGTTGTTAAACGAATTTCTTTGAGCAATGCTCATCGGGCATAAATTATAAACCATACCGCTGAGAGTCGGGAGGAGATGTGCCTCATAGCGGTTCCAATTCGTAGGATACGGCAGCTGGTGTAGAAACAAAAACAACCTCCTTCTTTAATATTTTAACTCTGGGTTCCACCTCCAGCAGGCAATAGGAAAACCCACAAGCCTTGCAACATGCCGACCAGGTCTGCAGAGGGTGACTCGCTCAGACTATACGAACAGAAGCAAAACTTGGCTAAATAGCATACCATACCTAGGCATCACATTGGCTCTTCAGTCAAGACATTTGCTGCACACGTTAAAGAAAGGGTACGAAGCAATGGTCACGAAGCAATTAATAGCTCCAAACAGCGCTAGCCATCCTAGGATCGAAACGGATCTCCCATCTTGACCGCGTAAAATCTGCCTTTCTGAAACCGGTATTAGGTTTACAAACTTCTGCATATATTCGCCGTGTTAATTATTTGTTAGCCAATCTTGTCCTATTCATAGAATAGAAAAATTAGTAGGCAGTTCGCAATAAGAAATCCAGGCGTATCTCGAGTTCATTGAGCAGTATAAGGATAATGGCTATCTCTCTCTCTCTCTCTATCTATATATATATATATATATATATAAATATATATATTTATATATATATATATATATATATATATAAATATATATATATTTATATATATATATATATATATATATATATATAAATATATATATTTATATATATATATATATATATATATATATATATATATATATATATATATATATATATATATATATATATATATATATATATTTATATATATATATACCTTTGCTTGGAAACCTTAAATATAAGTCTCTTAATGAGATTCAATATACATATATAATTTTTATTAAGAAAGTAAGTGGAGCGACAAGTTTCTCATGGGAACGTGTATATATACACAGTAAACACTATATATATATATAATATTTATAGTGTATACCCTGTGATCATCTACTCGATGTTATTTTACACCCTTAACCGGCTCCTCTGCTACATACAGAGGCATTTCGCATTAAAACTAAACTAACTTGACTGCGGTATGCACTCCCATTTTATTGCCATACTTGCCAAGTGGCCATCAACTCACCATTTATATTTGTGCTAAAGCATCTAGAACGAAATATATAAAAACTTCCTGTACGAAGATAAAGATATAAAGGCTTCCTGTACGAAGACTTCCGGACGCATAACAATTATTATTATTATTATTATTATCGCCAAGTGATAACGGAGGAGATTCTATTTAACACCAAAAAACAGTTTGTAATTTGATCCCCTGAAACTCAATTAAAATCGCACCGGCACGTCTCCGTATTTTATTCCCGTATCATAGAAAGAGATTTTGGCGCATCGTCGCCTATATCAGCACTCTGCACCTTATTACCCACTCAGATGTCCCCCAGGAGCGAATACGATAAAGTATTCCGTCTTTTTCATCCCCCCCCATAGCCTACTCGGACTATTTAACTATCATCGTAATTACGTAGCGTACTGCTAGAGAAGAGCAGGCAGATGGCGCGTCCTAGAAGGCAGCGCTATCTGACTCGGCTCGCACAGGCTTGTCTGACTCGACATAAAATTGTGCGAATATTTTTGAACGGGCGCTCTCAAAACGGCCTCCCAAGTACGCCCGAAACTCGGGCCCATATAACCACAATTTACTGTACTGAAAAGCAAAATATCTCATTCTACTGGCGGACGTTGGTTCTACAGGCGTGAACTAGATACATACTACTGCTAAGCCATGCAACAAGTGACAACGAAATCGTCTCTAGAGTGCTTTTGCGCCGCCTCTGAATACAAAAGGCGTCCTCTTACGACCGCGGTAGACAGTCAAATTATGTTAAATGTGGCCCCACTTGACAGCCCATAGCTTCATTGGTTTCTGCAGGCTGACGGCTGGACAAGACGCAGAAGCTGCAGGTTAGTAAAGTTTTCGGGCTGACCCTCAGCCAAGATTTAACGTCCACGGGGCTGCTTTTTGCATTGCTTCGTAGACGGACCCCCATAAATAAAAATGTGCAACGGTGGGGCTCGAACCCGCGCACCTATGTGTGCCCTCCGGTTGCGAGGCGCAGACGAATGCACCACGCTACCAGGCTCGACCTTAGGTTATCAGGATGGCATAGCGGCCATGGCTACCGCGAGAGCCAAGGTTCTATTCACGCAGCTTCCATAAGCCCATGCGGGTCCGCCACTCTGCCCGACAAATGCACGACGTGAAAGAGTTTTTGTATGCAAAGGCAGATGGTCGGCAACCTAGGCCGGGTACTCTGGAGTCACTCCATTACTTGGGATCTAAGGGGTGGTTCGACAAACGCATGGGGTCGTCTCTCTACCTGCTGACTGACAAGTCACGGAACCTTTAAAGAATATTTGCATCATTGTGTTGGCTGTGCTCTACGCCGCGATCTGCATTACAAGAGAAGAAGACGACACCACGCCACATTTGAAGTCTGTACGGTATTTAAGGCCAGAAGAGTTCAGCTGGCGCGGCTTCCTAAAGGCGAGTCTTTCCCTGTAATCTGCGATTAGATGGTGCAAGCACTCTTGAACGACTCTAAGAGCTGGATCATCATTACGGATTCCGCCACGATCATTTTTGAACAGACTGATCAAGTACAGCTTACAATGTAAACACTATCCTTGTAAACACTATCCTAGTAGTAACGTAGGAATTGACGTAATATTAGGGAACTGTACTAGCCCTTACATTGCAAGGTGCTCTCAGATAAGGAATAATTATAGATATTTAGACTATAGCATTGGCATTAACTTCTACATCACATATCCTAGGTGCGCATAAATGCAAATCTTCCTTCTCTCCGACAAAAAGTATCTACCATGCAGACCGGCCCTGGTGCGACTGAAGTAGTAGAAGAGATGGCGTATATATTCTGGTCAAAAGGTTACTGAAATGTTGCGAGGTTCTATCTGATATTGACGTTAGGCCTGTAGTGTTAATATTATTATGAGAATTAATAATTATTGAAATGTGTTATTTATTACTTCACTCTGACAAGTGCAAGAATAAATAACACATTATATGGAGTGTGTGTTTAAACTGAGTACTGGCTGGTCCATCTAGATTTGTATTCTGTATTTGATTTTCTAGATGAAGTGTATTGGACCAATAATAAAGCATCTGTTTGTTACTTGCAGTCGCTTGTTTGGTCCCGCGAAATACTCCAATGAATATTAAACAATGAAACAAAGACGGACCTATTTTATTTTTTACAAACTAACTTACTTCTGACTGAGCTAGTCTTATTGTGTGACCTAAAACCAAAAGTGGTCCACATTTGTGGACCACCAAAGTGGTTTGAACTGTGGCCAGGACGTAGAGAATTGTGCGCCCTTACGGCTGTTGTCAATATAACCATTGTTGGTGCTGTTGTGGTGGTTCCGCTAAACCTACAGTTCCCTCGCCCAGAGTCAGGCAGGATGATATTTGTGCTTTGATATTATTATTCACATTGTATATATTTGGAACAATACGCATGCTAGTCGCGCGTTAATTTTGAAGATACCTGCGAGCGTGAGGCGAGCGAATAACTATAGCATGTGTGGGCCATATCACTGGCCTCACAGTCTGTCGTAGATTGCAAAATGATGTATTTATCTTTGTGTTATTGCTGGTACTACCGCCAGATTAATTTTTTTTTCAACTGGCATCAAGCCCGTTTTGCTTTTGCCAACTTTCGACTACAGGTAACTCCCGTGTTGCTGTACAGAATTCGCTTAGTGCGGGCCGTAGCCAGCGCCACAGTCTCGCACTTGTATGTAGGCTGGCCCACGTTGAAAGAATTCTGGCTACCAAAAATGTTCCGACATTTAGCTACATTTTTCTTCGGCTGTCTTCCTTCCAATCTTTTGTGCGCAGCGCACATGGCACGGAACTGAGCTGCCGGAACTTGGCCGGAAAACAGGGCCGCGCGTTGAAGCAGCCGCCCGCCTCCCTTCAATGAGGGCTCTGCAAGGTAGTCATTTGAGGTAATTTCTTCGAACGCCGCCTCCCGCTGCTCGGTGGCATCGTTGGCTCGTGTTAACGCAATTGCTTGTCGGGCATCGGGGTCGTTTATCTTCGACGCTAAACTTCAAGCGAGTGTCGTAAACACGGCGACTTCCTTCTTCTGTCGCTCGGTGGGCGCCCGCATATAAACTAGTTAGTCACTTAGACATGTGCTTGATTAGAGAGCGAGGGAGAGAGAGAGACAGAGGCCTGATTTGACTCGCCAGTACAAATTCAGGCGGCTGGACGTAATTAGTCCCGCTCAACTCATCGCTTAATGGCTAATTATTGATTTTTTTTCGGCCCAGCAAGGTAACGTTGAGTTTTACTGCAACCGCAGCATTTGCGCGGGCGGTGACGGGCGCGCAAATTTCGTTCGATGACGGCCGGCGACCCAACGCATGGCGAACGCAAACTAATCCTGTTGTGACAGCAGCGCGTGACTCCTAGCGAACTCTCGTAGCGTGTCGTGCGCACTCACATACGCTCTCTCTCTCTCTCTCTCTCTCTCTCGAAGACTCGAATTCACTTCGCGTCAAATTTAGACGAGCAGTATTAGTATTAAACTAATCGCTTGCTAGCATAAATACAGTCACGCTGAGCCAGTCTGCGGTCAACGTGCGATGTCGGCAGCTGGATATGCTTAGAGCGACGCGTCGCCATGATCAGCAAAGAAGATATAAGGGATATCTTATCACAGGTGCAGCACGTAACTACATACCTAGACCTTACTGTGCTGATATAAGCTTGAGTAGCTGTGTGTACGAATCCGGCAAGCAGATACGTTAGATCGACTACAGAAATGATCCTGTGAAGTACGATCTTACGCTTGAGTATCTAAGTTGGTATCGTTGCAGTCAGTTTTATCTAGTTATTTTCAAAACTGAATTTTGACTGTTCGGTCTTCTTCGGCCTTACACTAGCGGATACGTTTAAATATCATCGTTCTTTTATGCTAAACAAAAGTGCCGGATTTTTCAACATTGCAATTCTTTTAAAGCTACGGCTTGTTTGGAGCTTATCCATTGTTTGTATAAGGAGTCGCCAGGTGGGCACATACAAACCCAACGCATTGCAGCTAATTGTTCAACTTACGCCATTATGTTATATATATACATTCATAATGTCAACATCAAATTAAGGAGACGACCGTCGCCGGCAGACTAAAAACATTTGAAGGTTTCCGCTGAATAGTGGTTTGCTGTTGGAAATTAGATATACGAGGCGATTACGCGCCTTTTAATATGCCACTTAAAATCTATATATAATAGCCACTCGTCAATCTATATATAATAGCTAACACACCGTTCTGGAAAAGGGTCAGACCAATGCCATGCGTAGGATCAAATCCTGCTTAGGTCGAATTCTTTCTTCCTTTCATGATTTTAAATCTGGCTGAGTATCGCGATGCTGCCAGGTCCAGTTTAAGAAGCGCATGACCCACAGGTGGAGACGAAATGATTAAAAAACCGCCTACACCAAAGAGAAGTGCGATTGATTATGCCTAAAGCAAGCCTTAACGGACCCGGAAGGACCTCGACATAACCAGTCAGGTCGTGCCGAAGGGAGTCGTTACAAAAGGACAGAAGCTGAGACTTTGACAAGGTATACACATATATACCCTTAGCTCTGGCAAAAGCGACATTTACGATCGATCATGATGGGTGCGTGCAATATGATTTCTGAGGATTTCCCTCAGACTACTGCTAGTATTGTTGGTGTTCTCACCCTCGTTGTTTTTAGCTTTTGTCTAGTTTCTAGAAATGTTGTACGTTAATGACGCCAACTTGTATCTTCGATCTAGTTACACCACTTATGCAGTTACGCACCACTTATGCAAAGTTAAGATCCAATAACGAATATGCTACTGGCTGCTTTCGACATATTGAAAAGTTGTGTTATTGGATCTCGGAGTTCTCCACTTTTTCGGAGATATCCACCTCTAATTAAAACTGGATTGAATGCGATACAACAGCTCAAAAGTGTAAGTAGTGCCTTTTGTGGCATACATTACATAATTTGACAATAAATCTTAACGATAAAGTGATTGCCCGAAACAGCGGCGGGCTTTACTTAATGCTTATGCGTTATCTCCGCTTAGCTACGGCCGGTTGTTTAAGCGCGTTGCTAACCTTCTCGCCCAGCTAGTATACCCGTGGCACTATACATTTTCAGTGTCTATCTCATTCAGAATATATTCACCAACTCTAAGCCAACCGGGTGGTATCCACCAATTACAGTGCAGATTTTAGGGCACGCCCTTTTAGCTTTATCGCGTTCTTTCAACGAGCTGGGTTCACAGTAAAATTGATTGGAGTTCTCTCGTATATATATATATATATATAGAGAGAGAGAGAGAGAGAGAGAGAGAGGGGGGGGGCGTAATGAGATGCCCGAATAATTTGCTGGTATCGTTCAGCATATATGCTCTCTTCGTAGATCAGAACAGGGTAGGGCTACCGAACCCAATAATAGGGCATTACTCAACGGAAGAACGCGTATGGATTGTAAACATTTCTTTTTTAACTCTGCAAATTCTATAATTCTAACAAATTCCTAAACGTAAGTGGCGGATGCCTCAACTAAGGCGTGTGTCGAGTGAGAGCAAATACATTTATTGAATGTCTAGCATAAAAATGCAGACAGAAGGCCGCTGCGACTAGCTTCGAAAAGCTTCGGAAACAATTCGAAATACAAAAACGGTTACATTGGATTACCCGGTATGGGCGACTGGCAGGCGAAAGGGGCTCCATATTCGTTGTGGCTATTAAAGCGCTTGAACTACCGACAGGCACGTATGTGGTGGGAGGGAACACTGGAAGCGACAGAGAGAGAAAGAGAGAGGTAAAGCCAAAACCTACTTCACACAGCGTAAAGAATCCTCACTGGAAATCGGCGAATCAATAGGTCCATTCGCCCGCAATAGTCGGGCCACGTGGAATTCTGGCGTGAACCCATACCCCATTGAATGTACGATCATTTCCCGGAGAATCCGAATTGGTCCTGCTTCGCCTCGCGGATATAAATCCTTCATCCAGAATCGTAAACCGCCTGAGCGACGTTAATTTCTATATCGAGAATCCGTTCTCTTGTGACTCTTTTCTTGTTCTTTGCTCATTGGCACGGCAATATTCTACGCTGAACCCTGTACCAAGGACACTGCTGTACCTAGTAGAAGCGGCATGCACATCGAAAAACTTGTCTTATCGATATACATAATTTGATCAGCAAACTGCGGAGAAGACGTGAAACGCTCTAACACATTCGAAAACAGACGAAGCACTCACCTAGTTTAACTAACACGAATTGGTCGAATTTTAACGCCTTTTATGACACGTATAGTGCATACTAAGTAGATCAAAGAACATGCTAGATTGTACCATGTTAGTTACACCACG
This sequence comes from Dermanyssus gallinae, assembly GCA_003439945.1. Taxonomy (NCBI): domain Eukaryota; kingdom Metazoa; phylum Arthropoda; class Arachnida; order Mesostigmata; family Dermanyssidae; genus Dermanyssus; species Dermanyssus gallinae. Next base: position 102,027 of record QVRM01001354.1, on the reverse strand, counting down.
AACAAAACAGTCAGCATATTTAGGCCCAGAACAGTCGGTCCACTGCGGCGGATGTTGCATCATTGTCACTCTGATATCTATTTCGAGAAATATCTTGTTTCAGGTATATTTAAAAATGTGTGGGCGGGAGCATTGTGGTGGTGGAGTACGAGCACACGATAAGCACAGAATACTTTCTGCATCCCCAAAAAATTATCGCCAAAACCATTCCGGTCGTGATGTGCCTGTTTACCCTGGCGGAAGGCTTTCGTTGCGCGCGGTCCACTGCCTGGAAGTGGCATCTTCCCTCTATGGAGTGAAGTGGTAAACCAGGTCTCGTCGTCAGCTACAAATCAACTCAAAAATCCTGAGGATTTTGTCTCAGACGTTCAACATGGCTCTCGCAAATTGGCACGCACGTCAGTGTTTGCTGAATTCATTAAATAGCCCGTAACCCGCAGACACTTAGCTTGAATTTTTTTCATGCATCAGGAGTTTTCGGGCTGACCCTCAGCCAAGATTTAACGTCCATGGAACTGTTTCTCACATTGCTTCATAGACGGACCCCCATAAGAACAAATGTGCAACGGTGGGGCTCGAACCCGCGCACCTATGTGTCTCCTCCGGTTGCGAGGCGCAGACTTAAGCCACCACGCCACCGGGCTCGGCTTCATGCATCAGTGCTGATGCAATATTTAATGTACTGCACCGTAGCTAATGTTCACCTCAACGTGGCGCATCTTCTGAGCTCATATGACTTTCCTTTAAATGAGGCAATCCACTTGATCGGCATCTAATTGGCTTTTATTTTCCGCTACGGTTAAGCCTCAAAAACGCAAGTTTTTTCTCTACACGTGGCAACCCTTTTATTCAATTATCACTAAAGTGTCTGACATGCCATACTTACGGTGCCTACACCTGATAAAAATCGTTTCCGGGCTGACTCTCAGCCAGCATTTGACGTTCACGGATTTGCTTTCGCTTTGCTTCGTTAGACTGGCAATTGTGTTAGCCTACATCTAACACAATTCGAAACCCATCCACATTGTATCTCTTTTGCTGGTTAGTTCTAAAGAACGGCCCTTTCCAGCTCTGTCGTCCGGGTAAGCTTTTGGAAATCGTAACCGCGTCTACAAACTTTCTTATTTGCCTAATGGCGCCGTCGCCTTTGTCATTGCTCTTACTATTGATGTTACTGTTGTTTGTTGCTCGTGTTGTTCTAATCACTCGTATGCTGTTCGTCTTGTGTTCGTTCTTATTTTCTCCATAGTAATCGTCCTGCTAGTTATTGTTTTCTCAAAATACATTTGTTAATAGGCATCCATGTCTTCATTAAGTCCAGATATTACACGAACCACCTGTGGACCCTTCTCATCTAACTAGCTACGTTCGTGTCAAACGTTCTGTACCCGTAAAGCTCGCGGCTCTTTTCAAGCGCTTATCCGCATAATATTTAGAACATTTGTATAATAACATAGATATCATGTGTAGAGTAATTTGATTAGCTCAACAGCCTTGCAACATGATGCAACATGATCACTAAAATCGTGCCCTTATGACTTATTTTCTCTCGTATCGAGTTTCTATGTGAATCACTGCAAATATAATAGCATTGACATTTGGACATTGCTGTAAATTCTATTGCTGAAGGCAAGTAAATAGGTTCGAAATGTGACAGCAGCCAGGTTGGTTCACCTTAACTAGGCAAACCAGGACTGGCCACGGGTGGGGCATGGATGGGTCACGTCTTGTCAAAGGCCGCCCGTTGGAGAAGGCAAACACTGGATTGAAATTCTACGACTAAACGTTAAGAATTTGTGTCAGCCAAAGAACGCCATGCAAACGAAGCGCTAGCCGTCACTAGCTGTTAAAGCCTACCATCATTGCTTTCGTCATGACGATTTTTATCTGCCCAAATGACCTACGCAGCGTGCACGCTCTCGTACGTTTCTTGTCTCTTCTGCTTCATTTCCTCGTTTTCTTCTTTTTTGGTGTCCGTTTCTCGTCCCCAGTTCTGGTGGTGAAAGAAGGAACGCAAGCTGGGCCCACACCTCAGCTATTGGATATCGGGACGCCCTCTTGGGACGGACGCCAGTTGGTGGCCAAGCTCGAGCAGGTCGTCGGAAGGTCATCGAAGGCCGGAGGTCTGCTTCCTCTAAGGTAGAGATAGAAAGGGCGATTCTTTTCTCAGCTCTCTCGAACAACAACAGCCGAACAACTGCCCTCGGCTGTACCTGGCTGCAATTCCGGACGAGAGATTAGAGATCGTCTACTTAAACGAACGACGTGATCGCTTGAATTAATGGAACGCCCGACCAGTACCATCAGGGCCTCTGGTACGATTTCCAGTTGCAGCCGGGACCACTATCACTATTACCAATTCACCTACGACGCCATGAACGAACTACTACTACTACTACTCCTACAATTCGAAGTGTAGCCTGTGGCAGGCCGATTCACTCATTGGCCCCTTGCCCGGCGACAGTCAGCGGCCCACGATTGCATTATTAAATCCGACCTGTACAGGTTGATTGGGCAGGGAGCCCTTGTAACACTATCATTTTCTTTCTATGTTTCTTTTTCAGGCTGCTTCTGGCTGATCTACAGCGAAGAGCAACCTAACGAAGAACGACGCAACAGCAACTTGGCAACTGCATCTACTACAACAACAACAGCAGCAGCAGAAACCGACCACGGAGAACGAAGGTAAATCGTACGTAATAAGCACGGGGCACTGAATCACTCCTTGGTTAGATTGGATGTGCATCTGTGTACGAGACAGGGACATGGGGCATACACGCGTAGGAGAGCGCAAGGGCCCGAATAGGCGAGAGGGTATATGGTTTCAGTGGAACGGCAACTAGGTGCTTAATTTAATGCTATTACATTAGAACGCGGCCCTTGCGGTAGCCAACAGAGACGAGAGGAATTAGCGTGGCTAGACACAGCGAATGACATGACCGATGCGGCAATAATAATAATAATAATAATAATAATAATAAGTCACTACATTTATTTACTACCCGTTGTATCGGGCACGTAATTCAATAAATTTTCCGACAAATGCTCATTTCGGTCTACAATTTATGATTATTAAGAGTTGCAAGAATATTCATAACGCAGACAATCGGCCAGACCATCGAGAAGTTGAACGGGGACAAACGGAGTTCCTAGGGCTTTAGAGGTTCAGTACGGCAACACGAAAATGATTCTTGGCACGCTTGCCCGAATCAAAGAGAGGCCTGGAAGAGCTGATGTAAATATAAGAAGTTCAATCTGCACATATGCCGGCTGGCAATAATTTGATAAAATTATTATTATTATTATTATTATTTTCAAATTTAATTATTGTTTATTGCTGATCATACAAATGTGAGGTCTGAACATGTATTAATATATAATTAAATATCTCGGTAGCAGTCTCTTCCTCTCAAAACATTGACCCGATTATACAGGCAGCGTTACCTCTGCATACCGCCAGCGAGAGCAACTGCCCCTGAACTCGCTCTCTCGTCGGTCGCCTGTGTTCTCCTGTATCCGCTCGCCAAGCTCTTTAATGAATCTCCTTGTGCCTTTACTAGCGAGACCTAGTGTTTCCATAGCGATAGGCACGACGTGGTATCTGGGCTCTAAGTCCCTGTACTTTCGTCTTTTTTCTCGATCTGCATGTTCGGCGACCCAGCCGGCCTCAAGGGCACTGTGTCGCAGGTAGGACGGGGCAACAGTGCACTGTTACTGTTGTGCAGATACTGTTGTATCCCATGCCAGACACTTACCGCAAGACCACAATGGAATAGTGACTCCGTCGGGCCTCCTGTCACTGCTTGTATCGAGTCTGGGCTCCAGCGTACTCGGTATGCCTGCACGACGCAGGGCTCTCCTTATGATCGAGTTAAGTTCCGCGTGCCTAGCGGCTCTTCCTTGGCTTTTGATGCAGCTCAGGGGGTCAAGGCCGTTACTCTCTACAGGCGTCCCACAGGCTGAGCAGGTGTATGGCTCGCATATGGGAGCGCTGTCACCATGCGGAATCAGGTATTGTCCAGCATAGTGCCCAGCTGCGGCAAGGGTAGAGCCCTTAGGTATCCGCTACTAAAGGTGTCTCGGGCGGCTATAAAAACCGCTCTCTCCGTGGGCGATTGCATGCTATCGATAAGATTTCGACCCACAATGTTGCACCTATAGCCGTCAAGCGTATGCTGTGTAGGGCGCTCCTCCCAGGGACCAGGGCCTATGACGTTTCTTGCAGCTAGCTCGGCCTTGTCTTTCGTCACTTGTATTACATGAAAAATATTAGGCTCGACGAGGGTCCAGCGAGTTAAGCAAATTCTAGTAGAAAAGCTGCATAACATGCGGGCGCAAACTCCGTCACGGACCTGATGCCAAGCCCCCCGTTCCTAAGGAGAAGGGTTGCCCTTTGCCAGGTATGGTCAGTCAGAGTGACGTTAAGAACTTCACCTAGAATTTCTCCTGCGGTGTCGTCGAAGTCCTGCAGGCCGGCCAGCTCGTTGCTCGCTGAGGAGGTCCGCAGGATGTAATTCAACCTTGGCGAGCCTAAGCTATATCTCCAGAGACAAAGAGCTGCCTGCGGGTGCACTGCGATGAGGCGGGGTTTGATCCGCAAAAGCGCGTTGCGCTTAACTGTAATCGTCTCAAGAATTCTTCGAGCTCCAATCGGGGCACCTAGAATTTCCAGGTCCGCCTGATCAACTCTCTTCGATCCGGGCAAAATGTTTTCGATGGTTCTGAACATTTCGCCCTGCCCGTGGGAATCTCCGCCTACGACGATGATTTCGCATTTAGAAGGATTTAGTTTCAGTCCTCCTTCGTCTGCGGACCTTAAAACATTGAGAATGTCACTGACAACTATGTTTACTGGGCCTCCCAAGGTGGCGTCGTCCAGATACCAAACGTTTAATGGACTGTCCATACGGGCCACTATCTCAGAGATTCCAATACTGAACAGAGCGGGGCCGAGCGGATCGCCCTGTTGTACACCGTTGGTTGAAAGGAGAGGTTCCTTATCGGTCCAAGATAGTAGCGATGGCCTGCTGTAGCTCTGCAATGTAAATGGGAAAAGCTGGGGCACTTTCGATTTCACTTCATTGAGAATTACGTCGCGTCGGATGGTGTTAAAGGCATTTCGAAAATCGAGCTTTACCACCACACGTGGGGAACCGTCCGTTATTATTATTATTATTATTATTATTATTATTATTATTTAATTGTATTTAAATTAATAGTGGTGACGACAATCGTATGTAAGTCGTAAACATGAGTTTAGCACTGTGTTTTAAGTTGCCAAAGACATATCTTAACCGTGAAACTTGTTACTGCGATTTTGATTTTCATGACTGTTTAGTTAAATACGACATGCGAACAAACCACTCAGCAAAGCACATATCACGAGCAGGCGTTCCAAAATCGATTAAGAACCCCATGTACTTGTTTTCTGTATTAGCGAGTTAAATTAACATATGACTATTCTCGAATGAAATATACACTAGAATGATTCATATTCGCATGCGGTCACGAGTAACTAAAGGAGTCCGCGTCACTGCTCAGCATATGACGCAATTTAGACGCGTTTGTGCAGCTTCTGGCCGACTCCGCGATCTCTTTTAACCCCCACGTAACGTGCATGTATATATATATATATATATATATATATATATATATATATACACTTGATTAGTTCTACACCCCGAACGCCAGTGTGCTAAAACACGAAGAAGAAACCACACTAATGAAGGCGCTCAGCAGTTGTATCGTAGCAGCGCAGCTAGTTGCTGTTGCTAAAGGAGCCAAAAGCTAACTGCTCGGCTCTAGCGGCAGGTCGTGATAGATATAATACAATACCGCCGCTGAGGCAAGTTTGGGGCCTTTTCTCATTAAGTCAACGGGGCCCGATTGCATTTCCAGCGCCGCCCACTATAAACGGAACGGAGCTCACGGATAGGCGGGGGGGGGGGCAAGAGGTCACGTTCGTGTTAGCGATCCGTTAGTCGCTCACCGCTACCCTTCAATGGCGCAGCGAGCCTCAACTCGTAGGTGCGCTACACGCCGTCGCGCCTAGGACCCACCCGCTCTACAGAACGAGGTAGATCTGCCACAGAGCGGTGTAGAAAAAAAGGTAGAGTGTCTGCCATAATAACAATGATCGTAATTCTAGTTACAATCTTTATCATTATTGCCAATAATAATAATAATAGTAATAATAATAATAATACTATAATAATACTAATAATAATAATAATAATAATAATAATAATAAATAATATAATAATAATAATATAATAATAATAATAATAATAATATAATAATAATAATAATAATAAGAAGAAAAGAAGAAGAAGAAGAAGAAGAAGAAGAAGAAGAATTATTTTGTTATAGGCGATCGACGCGAGTCCTTTTTTGTGACAGATCAAATGTCTTTGGCCGTTTGTAGGGGGAACGTGGCTTCTATCGTAGGCGTCATAAATTTAGTCAGGAAGCGAACAGAGCATGATGAGCCTGGTTCAAATATATATATATATATATATATATATATATATATATATATATATATATATATATATACATAAATTGTTTTTACTTTATGTTGATAGTAATGTTTTATATAACAGATTCGTAACGTGATGTCCCAAGTCATCGAAGGCCACGGAGTGCTTGTTAGGCTGAGAGTATTGCCGCTGTGGTCGACAATAGGGAACAATGTCCGAAAACAATGGTTCGGCGACGTGCCCAACAATTAAGTTCATTGCGCATGTCAACCTGGTATTTTTTTGAAGTCGCAACTGGTACTGTATCCAAGTTGGGTTCAGCTGACGCTAAGAGCTCAAGCGCGCGGGTCACCAATGCTTATGTGAGGGCTTCCGAGATGATGCAGTGTGATGCAGTTTCGAATGGAAGTATGAATAAACAAAGCTGTTGCATCTGGGCAATCAATACCCCTCAATTAGTGCTTCAAGCGGCGAAGAGCCGTTACGCGTGCAACTGGTGATGGCGGGCGCTATCGCAGCAGGATTCATAGCTGTCTTCAGCCGAATCGATTGGACGGAATCGATGCGAGTGAACTTTGAACAGGGTGCTGTTACAAGCCGCATATATCCAGCGAAACAATTGAGCTTTTAAGGACGAAGTGTTCCGGACGATTAATCCCGCGTAACGGAGACATTGGCCTGATCTTGCGATTTAATACCGTCAGACTTCTTTTGAAGCTTTTTTGAAGATTAACGTGTACGCTGATAGTTCCACAGCCATACGTGAACTAAAGACGAACAACACTGAAGCATGCACTAGTGCACTAACGTCTGATCTATGTGAAAACGTGCTAAACAATAGTCGTTACGCATACGACTTATAAAAACCAAAGAGATCACCACTTTAACGATATTTTAACCTTATTAGAAATTGCATTATACTTGTATTGAACATATATTTGTGAATGTCTTAAACACACTTGTTTTTATGTTAATTTACGGATCACATATTATTTTGCGAACACTCTTCTTATAATTAAAGCTTTCTCAATAAAATAGACATTGTAGTTTGTCCCTGACCTGAGCAAACTGTCTGAACCATCGGAAATGGAGTCATACCGGCTTGACAAAAAGTTCCATGTCTGGTACTACGGAATGGGTCTGGCTTCCTTTCGCAAGCGTTATTCTGGATCTTCGAACTACTTTTAGCTGCCCTGTTATAGGGCGCCACCTGCGTCCACCTGCCTACGGCTCTCTTGTTGTCATTCTGAACCTGCAAAATAGACTGGCGTGAAGTTGCTGCTTGTTGAAAATCGACATTCGATACTCATACAAATGCAGGGCTGCATGCATCAACTTTGAATTGTCCATGTAGCGTTTCCATTGGCGCCTAGATATGACGTTGTCTCAAAGTTATCGGATCGAATATACAAGGATAACTCTAGGCCATATTCGTGTTCGCAGACAAAATATTTTGGCGTAATGGATTTGGCTTTAGTTTTTTGTACTCCAAATATCCCGATTGTCCGTGAGAGTAAAACAGTATTTAAAAAATAGTTTTATAATATACGTTTCTATAATATGAAATATACATATTTAGAAAATAATTGAGAGTTTTTATGACTATGCAAAAATAAACAGCTTAATAAAAATGTATCAGCTAGGGATAGTCGCTCCTGCAATGTGCACTAATTAATGCTTTAAATAATTACCTTATAAATCTATGCCATGCATACTGTTGCACAGAAACAATTTAACTGCGAACTTGGCAGTCATTATAGTGTAAACTCAAGCAACAGAATCCAGACGAACTCGGGTCGTGTGGGATCTGAATATCTGCCTTCCGTTTAATTCCGTTATATATATATATATCCTCAAATATCATCTTACATTTACCCAGGTCGAACGCCCATTATCCGTGAACACGTTTATATCATTCTTATTTGGGCCGATATCAATCTATTTTACACAGAGTAACGCGCTGACACCACGCCGTTCTCTATAAAACACCGACCGGCTCTCTACGACGTGGGCCACGTGCGTGTGATAATACTCTTCGACGTCAACCAGAATCGCAATGGCGGCGGCACACAGTCTGGACAGCGGTCTGTTTTGCAAATTGTTGCACTGCTTACTAGCGTAGCAATTGTTGTGTTTTGTTGTGATACTTGTTGCTGGACATCGGTGATGTCTTTGTTGTTTGTATTACTCCTGCTGTTGTTGTTGCTGCTGCTATTGTTGTTAATAGTGCTGTTATTAATTAGTTATCGTACTCGTTGTTGTTACTGTGATTGTTGTTGTTGTTGTTGTTGTGACTTTTGTTTCCGTTGTGTCGGCATTCGATGGCTAGTCTTATGACTATGAATGCTGAACACTGTGTCTTGTGGCACAGACACCCACCCATCCGATGTCGCGCGGAATTCGTTTTTGTGCCTCGCTGGCGGGGTATTGCTTTGACGAGCACACTTAGTGTTTTCCGATCGCTGCCGATTCAGAAATCAGAGGTGCCGACCTTCATTGCTGGAGGCTATTTGCGACGCTGCGAGTCGTCCCACGGTTAATGGTAGCGGTGCTAAGGGTGGGCGTGATCGTGGACGACGTCGGTGGCAACACTAGACAAAAGAGCATCGCCTGTCCTGCTGCAGGTCATGTCCAGATAGACTGGATATGATGCCAGAAGCGCAAGGCACTGGTGCCTTATCTACCACCTCGGCTTTTCCGGTTCGACGGTGAACCGACGATAGGTGAAAACGACAATAATAAAAACAATGACGACCACGACGACAGCAACAGCAACAGCAGCAACAACAACGACAACAACAGCAGCAACAATAACAATAACAACAACCGAGCAAGGTGGCTTAGTAGTCAAGCCATTGCTTTGCAGTCTGAACGCTGCGGGGCTAAGACCTGGACCGGCCACTCTTAAGTTAGTTTAGATGGTTTCCAATTTAGACAAAGTGAATGCCGGAGTGGATTATAAGCGATCATGATCGGACAAAGAACGCGGACCGCAGATGTCCTCCTAATAAACAGAAATGGTGGATTACCATCTATCTCCCCCCCTCATATAATTTTATCACAGCAGCAACAACGGCAGCAATGGCAAGAAGGATAACGACAACAAAATAATGCCCCCGACAAACCGTTGTCACGGTTGCAAGTAGTATCGTTGTGCCAATTCCTCCCAAGGACTCGCTCGCTCTCTCTCTCTCTCTTAAATTTTCTATCACTGACGTACCTTTTTCTTCTCTTCCCTCCTCTCCTCTCCGTCTTTCTACGTCCGTTTCTTTATTGAAGATCCTCATCGTCCTCAATCGCCCTGCTTGTGGATCTGTCTGAATTTGCTTTGGGGTGTATCTGGGGTACGCGGGCGTTTGTGTGTGCTTTGAGCGGCGGGTACGGGAGGGGTCAGTCTTACGGCGTGTTTGTTGAACAACTGGGCCGTACAGTTGACCGGCTGTCACCAAGCTGGTTCTTCTTGGTTCTTCTTGGCTGGCTCGCAGACAAACGAGCTGTATGTAGCTGTAACGGACTGGGTGGCAAACGTAGCTATAGGGTAAGGAGGCGGCTCATCTGTGAGCGGTCGGCCTCAGGCGGAAACCTGCAACCTTAGCGGCGTTAAACCAATAGAAGGGGGGCGAGCGCAATTTGGACCGAACGGCCAACGGTCGATGAGGCGAGGAGGTTGGCGCAGCCGTCGCGAACAGCGCTCATAGCGTCTCGACCTGCTCGACGCTGATATATGTGTTTCGTGTAGCGCTGGCTGTGTGGTGCCGAAGTACAAACAGCAGCAGCTGCTGCAGAAGAATAAGTAGTATATAGAACCTAAAGAAGTGGCAGCAGTCACGGTACATCAAGTGCCAAAGCAACAGTGGTCACCAGGTTATTGATGATGGTAATCTTATAGTAGTAGTAGTAGTAGTAGTAGTAGTAGGTAAAAAAAAAAAAAAAAGTAGTAGGTGGCGTGGTGGTCTACACTTCGTCGACTTCATCTGGTCTTCCTGCTCTGGTCGCAAGAATGACAACTTCACAGGGTGATTGGTGCACAATCGCGACCGCCATCAGGTGTGTTTTAACCAAGAAAAAGCGGGTTAACCGCATGTCGACGCCCTCTCTGGCTACGGAGGGCCGGCGCGACCAGTAAAATGGACTATTGCACCTCCCCAGTAGTTTGTAGTAATGCGAACAGCACTTCCCTGCCGGGGGGTAGGGGGACATGACTGGTTTTTAGTGGGTTGGAGCCCCACACTACCGGCCCACACTTGCAGTTGCAATCCTGCAGTGGTGACCGTGTGTGCGTCCTGCATTTCCCAGTTAGTCCTCCAAAAAAAAAAGCGTGGTGGTGGATTAAGTCTGCGCCTCGCAACCGGAGTAGACACATAGGTGCGCGGGATCGAGCCCGATTTGTATTTATGATGGGGTCCGTCTATGAAGCGATGTGAAAAACAGTTCCGTGGACGTAAAACGTCTTGGCTAAGGGTCTGCCCGAAAACTTTACTTAGTAGTAGTAGTTATTCTGCGCCTCGCAACCGTAGAGAACACATAGATGCGCAGGTTCGAGACCCATCGTTGCACCGATTTGTATTTATGGGGATCCGTCTATAAAGCAATGCGAAATGCAGTGCCGTGGACGTTAAACGTCTTGACTGAGGGTCAGCCCAAAAACTTTACTTTTTAGTGGTAGTTATAGTAGCAGTAGTGGTAGTTGTAGTAGTAGTAGTAGAGGGTAACGTCGGGCTTACTACGGGCAATATCGTTTCCTATGAACTTGACAATGACAGTGGTCGAGGACGAGCGCAGCCAATATCAGTAGCAGCAGCAGCAGGTTATCAAGCTCGTGGAAAGCGGCACGATAATAAGAAGCAGTCTAAATTGAAGCTGGAGGGACAAGGCGACAACAAGACAATGGACGGCGGTCGCGGGAGACCAACGTTAGAAGGAAACAATATAGTGCGGGGCGCAAAAACGCAATCAGTTGATTTTTAGCAAAGTCAAAGGAAAGTAGTTCCAAGAGGACTAGTTGTAACACATATTCAATCAGAATGGAAAGAAAAACTCGTCGTCGTAGTAGTACAAATAGTACTAATCGTTACTGTGGCCTAGGATGTGATCGAGGAACGACAACAAACAAAACAGGACTAGTCCATACAAGAGACCGAGGCCCGGAGGCAGGAACTTAGAGAGTGACACAGAGAGGAATAGGTCAAAACACCACCGAACACACCAGAAGGTTTCGCCACCAGGTCAGCCCCGGCATAAAGGCACAGACTCAACAGAGAGCGTGGAGACGTCACCTACTCTCTGACACAGTCATTGACGAGAAGCTTCGAAAAATACCTGCATGACATAGATAAGCAAAGCTCCAGATACTAGTTGTGTGTGTGTGTCGAGTAGGATAACGTGACCCACACAATTTTGCTCTGCTCAGCACTTGAAGATGTACGAAAGGATAGCGCCCGGCAATAGCGCCCCCAGACACGGCTGTGACCGTTCTAGTCATCACCCTGCTTAAAAATGATCTTAAAAATGGGAGCAGCGTTTCAGCGGCTGTTGGGAAGCAGCACGATGACAAAGAAGAACGAGCTGGAAAAATATCGAGCTAGAAAAACATCGAGCATAAGGGTCAAGTTGGAAACGAGATCGAACAGCAGCCGAACTGACCACAATTTGAAGGGAACAACAACAACGGAGCGCAAAGAAGAACTCCAATTGTTCGTTTCAGCAAAGTGAAACGACGTATTTCGACGTATTCGACGTAAAATGAGTCCGATGGAAGTGGTTACAACGTCGCATTCTGTAGAAAACTAACCAAAATGTATTTGTAGGTCGTTCTAGCTAGAGTAGTAGCAAGCCGTAGTAGAGTTTGTATTAGAATGTGAGCCACCAAAGAACAGTGCGAGCTCTTATGAAATACAAGATGAAAAAAAGAGTGCGAGCTCTTATGAAATAGTTGTAACATATATTCCTAGTAAAAAAAACATTAGTATAGATAGTGGTAACATCTAGCTTTAGGGTGCCGAGCCAGGTGGCGTGGTGGATTGAGTCTGCGCCTTGTAACCGGAGGAGACACTAGATAGGTGCGCGGGTTCGAGCCCCACCGTTGCACCGATTTGTATTTATGGGGGGCCGTCTATGAAGCAATGTGAAAAACAGTTCCGTGGACGTTAAATCTTAGGCTGAGGGTCAGCCCGAAGACTTTACTTTAACAGCGCTTTAGGGCAATAGCGGTTCGTTTGTTACCAGCCGCATACGTGGTGTTTATTGGCCTGTGCTAAGCACTTGGGCACTTGGGCAAGTGTTTTCCTGCCCGCGCCTGCAGGAAATGAATCATCCTGACTGTCGACAGCTCGGCTGACTGACCCCAACACACTACTAGCACCGAGCTTCCAGCACGGCTTTGACGACCCACTTCGACTAGCAACTGCAAACTAGCCTAACCTAAGCCCGCACCACTACACCTAAGAGCGTGTTGAAGCACGGACGCGGAAACGTCTGCAGTCGCTGCATCTCGTCGTCACGGTGTTCTATCGAAGTCTAACTAAGCTACTCACTCGTAGTACTTCTTGCCTTCTTCTATGATCGCCGCCTTTGCGGTTGCTTGTTGTTGTTGGTGTTGTTGTTGTTGGTGTTCTTGTTGTTGTTGTTGTTGTTGGTGTTGTTGTTCTTGTTCTTGTTGTTGTTTGCACCATCATATTTCTTGTTGTCGTCGCAACCTGCTTCAGGCTCGAGTCGAACATACGTTCGTACCGGCTGGCTATTTATCCGAGTTCGGGCAGCAAGCAATTTGTGCGCTCTGTTGTCGTTCCAAGAAAATAGTGCAAGAGCAGCGAAAGTCGAAAAGGTGTAGTCAAGCATTTTATTCGTAGATGCAGAAGCATGCTACGACAACAGCCATAACCTTCCAAACCTATGTATATATATATATATATAGTTTGTAGTCGATTTCCCAACAGCCTTGCCTCTGCAGCAGCTCCGACGCTACTGTTGTTGGTGCGGGGCAGCTGCTGTCAGGCAGGCTTCTCTAGCCATGAACAGAGCGAGCGCACACGGAGGTTTAGCCGTTAGAGGGGTGGGTCTGGCCGATCTGAGCTGAGCTGTCAAGACGAAGCAGAAGCAGTAGCAGCAGGAAAAGGAAATGAATGGGGCGTGGGAGACGCCCACCGAAATAAACCACCTTGTCCACCTGCCTGCCAGACACGTTGACTACCGAACTAGATTGGGTCGATGATATGGATGTGAGTATGTTTTTGGGTGCTTTTGAACAGACATCGTACCACGCTGTCAGAAATCGTCGCCCTGCAGCGTCTCGAGGCTCCCAACTCACGCCTCCTCTCCGTAACCCCAGCCCAACTCCTCTCACATGGTATGGGCTATCCACGCCCTATTTTCTGCTTTGCACAGCTGAAGTACGAGAATGACTCGATTTATTATGTCCAGTAGACCAGGACCTTGCTTTGGTTGTTGTTGTTGTCGTTGTTGTCGTTGTCGTCGTCGTTGTAAACGGCATATGGACAATGCGTCGCAGCAACAAAGTAACAACAACAACAGCAACAAAAACAACAACAACAACAGCAACAACAGCAACAACAACAACAACGACAACAACGACGACAACGACAACAACAACAACTGGCACGATGTATCACTGCTGTGTGGTAAGATCTAAAATCGTGTTCACGACTAGTCATCTAACGAACCGGATACGAGTGGTGGCCGACTACATTTATCATTAATTGACATACCTATAATGATAGTTCTCTCTCTCTCTCTCTCGCGCCAATGGTTGTACTACCTTGTTTTAGCCGTTACACACGCATGTACAACAACGGCGACAACGCTTTCACTAATGACAGCAGATTACCATTAGAGCCATCACCCACTAGCAGTAACCGCGCTTGCAAATACGTTGTTGTTATATTAATAATAGTGGGGGGGGGGGGGGGGTACGGTACCACACGCATGGCAAACGTCACCATCAGCAGGGAAGGTGACGACAAATCACCAATGCCGTTTGTGGGGGCCTGGAGGGACCGTCAGGCGAATGCGTCGTTGCTTGTCGTACACCAGACAAGCGGCATGCGCGTGCGGCATGAGCGAAACACGCGGCACACGACGACGACGACGACGACCAGCATGGCAATAACGTGCATAGACGTTCGGCAGCATTAGTTGCAAGTAATTGACATTGTCTCCATTAGGTTCTCCGTCCGTTCGGCCCCTTAGTCTGTCTCGCTTTCGGACCTTTTCACGCCTACACACGGAGCGCCGGTGGCCAGCTCTCAACCGCCCTCTATTCCAGGGAAGTAACAGCAGCAACAATAACAACAACAACAGCAACAACATCAGCAGCAACAACAACAGCAGCGACAACAATGACGGCGACCGTTACCACTTCTGCTGTTGCTGCTGCTGCCTCGATCGAGTGGAGCCAGACGGCAAAACAACATTAACGCAAAGCAATGCATTCACAGCCATTCAATGAATGTTATTGTTTGCACGTTCGTTACTTCGTTAGTTTGTTGGGGCGCTAGCTGTGGTTGACTGCCCTGAGTGGCCCTTTTTTTCGGAATCTGTGGGCGCGAATGGCACAAACCTACTTTTTACCCGTTGCCGACTTCATCTGGGCGGCGACCAAAGCCAAGCGGCGACGGCTTGCAACAGCGGACTTCTGAAACCGCCGCTCGTGTGGATTAGTCGTGGTGATCTTGGTGGTGGTGGTAGAGTTGATAGAGGCGGTCTCTCATCTTCCACCTCGGTCTCGAGAATTGTCTACTGCTACTGCTGCTGTTGCTGCCGATGCTGTCATTCGTACTACACTGGGTCGTGAGGACGTAAACGCGGCACCGACGACGACGACGCTACCCGCCGAGACGACATAAGGCTACATACAATGAGTGCTGGCCATCGCCAGATGTAACTGTATTGCACAGCCTATCGTCGAGGCCAAGTTTCCTTGTTGTTGTTGTTGTTGTTATCGTCCCCGTTTTCATGACAGCCATCGCAGCCGCTTCTAGTCTTACTTCGGCCACAAAGCAGACGACAACTTCTACAATTCGATTCGCCAAATGGCTGCCTTCTTCTTTTGTGGCCAGTCGGTGCAACAACGCTGGCAAGCGCTTTTCCTCTACTCGTTGGCTTCTTTTCGACATCGAAGCGAACGCACGCACGCACATCAAGGTTCGCAACGCAACAGCAACAACGACATTGACTACGCATAAACAACAACGACAGCATCAACAGCACAACATCAACAACACATCAACAACACAACATCAACAACGACAGCATCAACAGCAACAACAACATCAACAACAACAACAACAGCATCGACAACTACGACTCCACTAAGTGTCTTCACTCGGACTACGTCGCTCGGTCAGTAGCTCGGACGGCCGGTGCATCAGTGGGGTTGGGTCGGATGGGGTTGCAGAATAGGGGAGCAGGAGGAGGTGGAGGTTTAGCCGACTATGAGAGTCGGCCCGGGTGCGTCAAAAAACGCCACCCTGTCGCTATGCCGGGCGCCGGGAACACGGGCCATCTATCTGTACAGTCTCCCATGCGTCGTCCAAAGCGTCTACGGGGGCATTCTCTACGGTCTAGGGGTACGGCATCGACGTCGTTTCTTGACGGCGTCCCTCGTCGATGTCGGGGGATTGTCCTCATGGTCAGTCGGGGGATTGTCCTCATGGATCGTCTTTGTCATCGTCGTCGTCGCTATGGCCGCATTAATAATAAGTGGGCGCTGGCGCTCTTGTGGCGGCTAACAGTTCACGATGTAAGCAACAACTGAAGCGCAGCCAGCCCCACGACAACCACCAATCTATACCCAGACGCAATCTTAGGGATTAAAGACCGCTGAAAGGCCGAAAGTCGACACCACCATCTGGTCGATCGTGGCACACAATCATCTCCCCGCCGTTCCCACCCCCTTCCTCGTACCCTTCCCGTAGAATGGCGCGAGTCGCCTACACATAGGCCGCAGTCCGGCGGCTTCATCATGCGGCCCTCGTGGGACGAGTCTAAGCGGACAAAGAGGAACAAAGGAAAAGATAGACCGAGAGAAACACAGAGAGTGAGAGGCAGAGAGAGAGTGTTAGCTCTCAAAAGAAGTACCCCAACCGACAGCAAAGATTAAAGCAGGGAGAAGGACCACAAGTCCTCGACACAATACATCAGTGGGTACCGGCAACAATCAACCGCCTGGAGATCCACATATTTAGTCATCAGCAAACGAGTCCGCCTAACAAGTGCTTGTCATTTGCGTTGCAGTCAGCGCCATGGATAGATGGATAGACTCTTTGTTCTTCTGCTGTAATGAAAAAGCCGACGATCAAGCCAAGAACGAGTTCACTGTTGCATAAGAGAAGCTGGCCAGCTAAATGAGGATTGCAGTGCTAGAAGTGCGAGCTTTGCCCTTCTGCAATGCCCGTGCAGTTTGTACTGTAGCTATTGCTAATGCGTCTATTCGAACTTTAACTGTAACTATAATGCCATGGGAGGCCTGCAGCAGACTGTAGTCTATTTCGCGCGCTTCGACGCGATTCGGTAACCCGAACCGAGTCTCAATGAATTAACTATATTATGTGATGCACATATCGTAAGACTTATAGAGAACTACTAGCCTGCTTACGGTCTGTCTATCGGGCGGAGTGTTTCAATTTGCAATACGCTCTCAACGTAACAGCGAACATACGCTCGGTTTCCCAGCTACAAACCTGCGTAAAACTTTGGCAAGCCGCCTGAACGTATCTAAGCTACGTTCATGTGCCATGTCGGCTACTCCAAATGAGACTTGTAAAAAGAAGCCGAATGTCGAACAGTCACCAATCATGGCTGACCGACCGCCTGCGTCTAAGGAAAGTCAAATCAGCTATTGTTCTCGCGCTTCACTCGTCGACCGGACCCCTATTGAGATTACAACGCTCTTTTGTCGTTCCGAAATCGACCATTTACAAGATTGCGGCTGAGTTCAGGGCAGCAGAGAAACGCAAAACCGGCTCTCTACGAACCAGAGGGGAAGACTCACGATAGAATGCGCTGTGTAAGGACTCCAAGAACTAATTGAGGCAGTGCAAAAGTGCATTTTGGACGATCCTCCTACTTTGATGTGCGCTTTGAGATCCACATTCGATGTGTCCTTGCGAATGATGAGTCGAATCGTTCACGACGATCTCAGGCATCTGTCCTATACGATATAAATAAGATGTAGCACTTCTAAGACCGACCAAAAGCGAAAGAATTTGCGGGTCGTAGTGTGCTCCTTCAAGTACAAAACAGCAGCCCGTATTCGTGTCTTCTCAGACAAAAAGTAATCCCCGTAGACGCAAAAATCAAGCGGCAAAACTAGCGCTCAGGCTTTATAGCCAATATAGCCAAGCCCACCTAATAATGTCCAAGTGACATTATTGGGTGGGAAAAAGCAAGCTTCCGGCTTAGGTGCACGGATTGAATATAGCATCTGGTGAATGAGACGTGAAAGCAGCATACTTTGCAAAGAGGCCAAGAAGTAACACACAGGAAGTTTATTTGCATGTCCTGCAGTGCTCTCGTAGAACCTCGTCTAAATTCTGTATGTAATGGTTTGCACTACGTGTTTCGGCGGGGCGCGCTCCCTCCTACCAGTCGTTTAGTGCGATCTGTTGAAGCATGTTTTAGGATAAGCTCTCGTGGCTGCCTAGCAGTCCAGATTTTAATCCTATGGATTACAATGTGTGCGGCGTTATTGAACGAGAGTCTAACAAAACTCGGCATAATAACATAGACTTACTCACCGTCTCCATGCAGCAGGCGCTTACAGTTCTTGATAGGCAGGTTTTGCAAAATGCCTGTACCTAGTAGTTTAGATCTCGAGTTAAAGCAATCATTTAAAATAAATAAAATGTAATAATTGTTTTTATTTAAACCAAGCCGCATCACTTATTTCCCGTTTAGCTGATATATATATATATATATATATATATATATATATATATATATATATATATATGAATATAAATATATATATATATATATATATATATATATATATGAATATATAATATATATATACTTAAAAAGAACGGATATATGCATACACAAAAAGGATGTGGGGGAAAAGCTTTATCTGTGAGTATTTATAAATACATATACTCGGAAGCATTCAGCCTCTGTTCCGAGACCTCGTAATAGTTACGCAGGACGCAAAACACGAGCAACAAAACAAGCCAGCTCTCTCGGCCTACCTCTTGCGGAGTTGTAGTCTTGCGTAGAGTGCCTCGGCGATAAATAGCTTCGGCGAACCTCTCGATTGGAAAGGAACCCAGTGTGCCGCATGTAGCTAGCGGGCTCTCTCACTCGGTCGTGCAACAATGTCTGTTGACGAAGGGCCAAAGCCTTCCTCTCCAATGCGCATAGCTTAGCGGCAAGACCAGACCGATGATGTATGATGGCAAACGTATGCATTGCGCCGAATGCCGAAGGACGCCCGCTTTGCGTTTAGAAGAGCTGATAGACAGCGTGTAACGATTTCCGTCAATAATGCCCCAGCCGCCTCTGTGCTGGCGGCGGCGGCGGCGGTGGTGATGGTGATGGTGGTGGTGGAAAAAGGAAACGTAATTAAGTAGCGGGGAAAGGGACGGCGTCTTGCAAGGCTAGAATCGACATATCATGATCAAAGTGCATGCCGCACTTTTAATGATGCTCGTGTTTTTGTTGCTATCGTTGTCGTACTGTTTCTTTTTTTCTACTGCCGTTGTTGCGATATTGCTGCTGCTGCTGCAGCAGCAGACTCTTCTTGCCACTGCTACTGTTCTGTTATATTCGTATCAAATTGTAGCTTTGTCATCGGTTTTGTCATACAGTTTTGTCACTCAGTCATTGCTATCGGTCGCCATTGCCAACAGCGCCGCTGTCCTTTTCAGAATCATCGACAATTTCATGCACAATTTTGTTGTCCCAACTCAGCATGGCTGGGTTAAGCTTCGCTTGGCCTTTGTCTGTCTCGTTTACTTTGCTCACGAGTCGTGCTTTTTTGCGTCGGTACACCAAATCCGTCACACACGTTTGCTGGTTTCACAGTACGCCGCTTGATGTTCCTGAATAATGAGCGTGTCTGAACTTGTGTAAGCTGTTGCTACCGTTTCCGCTCCCGCAGTCGTTGGCAGTTGGAATGCTTCTTACAGTAATTGGCAACACTCATGGGGCACCAAGCTACTTGGAAAATCTGCTCGACGATCTCTTATATCCGCTGTGTCAATCAATCAATAAATCAAATGTTCTTAGCAAATCCGCCTCACTAACGCTTTCGCTAACATATCCGCAAGCTTTTCCAAAAAAAAAAAGTTTGACAGTTTGAGCGTTGGTGATGACCTTCAAATCGGTACCCTCTGATATTAATAACAATAATCATCATCATTCAGAACGTATTATATTAGTAGTACTACTACCTGTTACATGGATAGATTACGAGAGACGTTCCTCTTGACGAAATCTGGGTGCTTACCTAAAAGCAACTTCAAATATGTTAAAGAGGTACGGTTTCAACAGCTTCTTCAAGAAAACGTATATATATATATATATACACAAATCAATTGGAAAGCATTTCCAGTAAAGCAAACGCAAGTACCCCCCATGCAAGCTATATCAGCGAGCAGTTGCTTTCTTCCAATAGGCACGGCGTAATTAGCTAAATACAATTCCATTTTGATGCGTTCAGTTTGCACGTAAGTGACACCATTAGAAACAAACATTACAATCGAGAAAAATAAATTTTACGTATTCTAACCAGTGAAATTCCTGTACCACCTGCTAACAACAGGTGGTTGTGTTACGTAATTTTACGAATACTATTTAGTGAAGATATACTAGCTGAGGATATGTATGTACGTATATTTTTAGGGTTTCCAGAAACGTGTTGTCCTTTGAAGGTGGACAAGGAAGAAACTACCTTATTTGCATTCACAATATATATATATATGAATGAATGAAACTCATAGCCTTATTCTTGAGTACTTGCAAATACACTCGAAAGCATCCGGTACTCCGCAGCTAGAACAAAGAGCATATGCTCGTTGCGTCGAAAGGAAGAGAAACATAAATGTATTAAAGTAATATATATATATATATATATATATATATATATATATATATATATATATATATATATATATATATATATATTTATACGTTACCGAACACATACGGCACACATTTTCACTGGGGCTGTCCCAAACTCGCATGGACAGAAACGAGAATACAAGGCTTAAAAAGATTCTGCCTCATCTTGCGACAGGTGTTACTGTGAACTGTTCTATGATACCGTTTTGTACGAGCGTATACTAATCGAGCCCATAGTTATGAAACGTTGTGGCGATATATGTGTACGATGGGCCGACGTAGGCCGCGCGTCGCCGACCTTATTTTTATTTTACATGAATTAGTCAAACTCGGATCGATGCTACTTGTGAATGAGTTCGTCACTGCGAAGAGCAGAGGTGCGGGGCATGAGGAAGGGCCGTTGCGGCCGCGGTACTCACGAGCTCTGTTGCCAGTTGTAGTCGTGCGTCACCTGAGGTGGGAGATCCTGCGATTGCTGAGCTTGCGAACCCGAACTCTGGCCTTGTGACTGTGACCAGATCGACACCGCCGCCATGTTGGCAGAGGCGACTGGGACGGCACTCGCGACACATACGCAACCACACACACACACTCGCCCACGGAGCCAAACCCACACAGAGCACGCACGGAACACGCACCCTGATCCGATGAACAACGAATGCGTACCGCTTCGCACTCACACGGCTGACTCAGTCACTCACTGATTCCTCCTTCTGCGCAGCAGTAGCTGGAGGTTGTTGGTCTTCTCTGAGGTCGTAAGCTTCGGCGGCTTTTCCGCTCACTATATGCTTGGCGGACGACTCACGCGTGGCACGCTCTACTTTCAGTGGAATACAGCAAGCCTAATTAATGGTGGTGGTGGTGGTGGTGGTGATGGCGGTGGAATCGGCCGTATTAAGCCGGACGGCAACACTCAATGAGTGGTGTTGACTTGTCTACTCGAACAGACAGATGAAGGCCGCCACAAGACGAAGATGATGCACGACCTTCAACATCTTCAGCTTCATCATCATCATCATCATCATCATCATGATGTTCTTCATCTTGTTCGGCATGGCCCTCGCCGTTTACATCATCCGGTGTACTACTACTCTAGGGATCGAGTGGACGTCTTCGTATCGCCACCACCACAACCATACTTGAATTTTGCTTTGTCGCCTTCTTCTGCAACTGCTGTCGGTTTATTTTCTCATTATTTCCGCTTCTTTTGCTTCTTGATCTTCTTCTTCTGCTTCTGATTCTTCTCTGCTTTTCTCTGCTGCTCTTTCTTCAGTGAATGCCGATACCACACGGTAGTAGTAGTAGTAGTAGTAGTGTGAGAGCGTCGATGTGGATTTGTATCTGTGCGCGTCTGTGTTCGTGTGTTAATGTGACACGTGTCGATGATGCATCATCATCATCGGCGCTTGATGGTTGGACAATCAATGGTAAATCAAAGGATCGGAGGACAAAGTGGACAGCCGACGAGCTGATGGAGGTGATCCTGGTGGGATCACGTCGCTGTACGTCCCCCGACAGCTTGTCCTGTTCTGTTTTTTTTTTAACTACCAAGCTCCGATCGATTTATCAATTGACCGAGTGATGGCATTGATTGACAGTAGTAATCGCTGCCGGCCCTGCTTGCCAACGCGTCAGCGGATCGGGTTCGCACTTCCCTAGCGTTGTGATTTTTTTTACGTGAAGGCTTGATGAAGTTCAATGACGGTAGTTTGCGGGTTTCCCGTAAGCAGAGAAAATTATCTATCTGTTTTATTTTTGGCTTCTTTTCTAGTTGATTTTTTTGTCTTAGTATTGAGAGAATAGTAGTAATAATTAGTACTGTGCCGCTGTGGTGGCGCCCGATGTGTGGCGCGTTCCACGCGGAACGTTCTAGGACGGGGTAGAAACAACGCAGGTTCAGAGCGAGTTCAAAGCTAAGGAGAAGCACGAATGTATATGTATACCATAATATACATAGGTACAACAACAACAACAATTTGACACTGCTTTTTGCGTCTGTCAAAAATTGGTTAGAGGCTTCTCTAGCTTTGGCACATCTCCCTAGACTGACTATAAGCAATTGTTTTGCTGCCACTGATTCTCTTGCCCTCTTGATCTTATGCTTTTGTCTTTGTCGGTAACCTCGTCGTCCTCGAAGATGAATGCCAAGAAGATCCGGACGTGCAAAGACGATCAAGACAACAAGCGAAATGCAGACCAGCTGCAATATTGTTGATACGCTTGTCGACGGGCTTAGAAATGAGCGACAATGATATGAACGGCAGCTGACACCTCTGCACAGCAGTCTGTGAGGACTTGATAATAGAGTTGGTGCTGCCAATAAGCACAGTGGTGATGATTATGATGGCTTCTACTGGAGGATGTGTGATGGCACGCTTGGTAATCGGCTTTGAAGACGCACGAACCATTTTGGAGAATCTTGACGATCTTGAATGGTTGCGACCTAATAATAGTTCTGAAACTGGCGGCCATTTTGCCGTGCTACTGTAGTTTGTTTGCCAGCTCGGATTTGTCGGATTGTCGCTGTTATATAGTTGTCTCTGCTCGTTTAATTGCTTCGGGATGCTGTCGAGTGAACGTCGGCGTAACGTAAGTAGAAAAAGAAAACATAGGGAGAAGTTTTGCGGGGAGAGAGATGTACGTTGTGATTTGTTGCCGAATTTTCTGCTGACACAAATCGATGAGATTCAGGTACACTGTACTCGACCAAACTGCCGCCTTAGCGACAGTCCCAACGAGAGAAAAAAAGAGGAATGCAGCAAACACGTGAAGTGAGCGAATGCAATCCGTACGAATAGCTTTCGCAGTAACAGCAGTAGCGGGAGTATTCGTGGTAGCAGTGTTTGTTAGTTAGTTAGTTAGATAGCTAGCAGCGGTAGTAGTTATGGCTATGGTTGCAGTTGTTGTTGTTGTTGTTGTTGATGTTATGGCTGTAGCTGTACCACACTACTGTACCCAGTAATAGTAGTGTGGTAACCGAAGTGCTCGTAGTAACTGGCTCGGAGTATAGTAGCAGTTGATTGTTTGGGAAGTGAGCTGGCGTGACTCAACTCAACAGAGGCGGATCGCCACGCAGCGTGTCCGTGACTCACTCAACTTAATGGCAACAACTTCGGCGAGAATGAGACTGCGTCTGGTTGTTTCTTGCTTTCTCATACTCATTTCCCTTCTTATTCCTCGTTTTCGTGTTCTTCTTGGTTGTAGTCGTCGTCATCGTCGCCTTATTCCTCTGCCCGCTCTTCTACTGCTTCTGCATGGTGATGCTTCTACTGCTTCTGTATAGTGATGCTTTTCTGCTTCTGTATGACGTTATTGTTGCTGTTGTTGTTGTTGTTGTTGTTATTTTGCTCTTGGAGCTCCCGCGTATGTTAAGCGCTGAGATGATGGTGACGGATGGCAGTGCCTGGTGCGCTGGAGCGACGGGGAACGTTGTAGTCCCGTGCAAACGAGCGAAATTCGCGCAGTTCAGCTTGCTGTGGCAAAACTGTTGTGGCTCGCCGATTCGACAGGCTCAGTGCCTCTCGTCAGCCAGCCGGGTCGCGTCGTCGTTTTCTTGATTTCTGTGTTTCTTTCTTGGCTGGAAAGAGTCTGCTAGGACGCCGGCAACCGATGCCAGTGTGTGTGTGTGTGTGATCGATAAGTGAGATTCAGAGATTCATCTGAAATTAGTACTTCAGGCGAAGGTTGTCACTCGGCGACTCGGCAACCACCTGATTGACGATGTCGTTGGCACCGTCATCAATAATAGTAGTAGTAGTAGTAGTTGTTGTTGTAGTCGTTGTGGTAGAAGTAGTAGTAGTTGTAGTACTAGGTATTAGTAAGAATATACTGAGGTAGAACAATTCTTCTGCTACTACCCTGTATCCGTTGTAAACACCGACGCTCGTCAAGTGGACTTGGCTTGGCGCCGTACGTTCGAATGAATCGCTTGTCTCTTTATGGCAGGCGGGCAATGTTTCGATGTCCGCCGCCGATACGGCAGCCTTCATTAACCGCTCAAACGTGGCCTGGGCTCTCATTTGCGCTACAAAACCCTACAAGGCACCCTACGTCCTCAGCACGCGAGTCATCAGGTCTGCTATTTGGGCTGCAAAGAGCACGCATTCCTTTTCTTATCGGACTGGGCTGTCCACTGCGTATTGTTATAAGTACATATATATATATATATATATATATATATATATATATATATATATATATATACGTATGTATCGTGATCGTGAGCAATTGCCCTATTGATGCAGACACCGTCGCTGCAGAGGTGTTGGCCATTCGCTAATCTCCGGCACGTGCGGGTGCATCTTGTACGGCTTCTTGTAGTGGTGGTGGTGAACGACCGTCTTCATGACAGGGACGGCGGCGGAGGGGAAGTGGCTGTAATCAGCCTATAGGTGACTGTCCGCTTATTATAACGCTGTCACTGCCTCTACGCGAACCGAGTATAGCTGGCGCTGTTTGTGTTGCCGACGATTGCCTGTTTCAAATAGGCAATCGGGTCCTGTCCCTGTTGTGTAGTTCTGTTGGAAGTACAATAGAAGCCTGAAACCGTATGACCGCTGGTGCTGCCTTCCGTAGTTTTTCGTCGCGTCCCGCTCGTCGAAGTTTCAAAGAATCGCGAAGCGGCGTCTTCTCATGCTTGGCGTCTTCCTTGTGCCCGGGCTGTTCTCCGACGTGGCGCCGGAGTTCGACAATAGGTGTAAGATGTGTCGCGCTGGTTCTGACTGGTCTGTATTTCTTTTTGCTTGCGTTGCTAGAATTGGATATCGCCTCCAGCGCCACCCTAGATTGTGGCGGCTCAAATAGCGCGGTGGTAAGGAACCAAGCCAGCTTTAATAACAACAATTGGCCTCTAACGTTATCTATTGATCGCTCGTCACGGGTTCGTTCGTTCCTTTGCTGTGGTAACAGGGGTTGCTGGTCACAGACGCGTACGTTTGGTCCTCAAACGGAATCATTGTTGCTGGTCTTGATGCTACACAAACAAAGGCCTTCTGTACTCTAATAGATGATAGCCAGCCCCCTCTGGTGATCGTTGAGAAGTTGACATACTTTTCTCCTCGAAACGACTACCCGGAACTTAACCGCCTCTATATATATACATGCATATATACGTGTGTATATATTTTTAAATCGGTTTAGCCGCAGCTTAGCAGATTGCAGTTAGCGCAGTACAGGAGCAGCTCACGGTTCGCTGATAACTCCTTAAGTTACGTAAATCTTCTGGACGGAATGTTCAAGTGCGAAGCGCCTGTGTCAAAGGCGTGCACTGCCACTGAACTCGAAGGCTTCGTCTTGCTGCCTTTTCCGAGCACAGTGTCCCCAACACGATCCGATTGATCGAGGTCGACGAGCCACTTTCTGCACTCTGGTAATTATATTTTTTTTCGCTTGACCGGATGCGATGGGTTTCATACGTGCTGCACGCGTCAGGAACGTGAGCTTGCTTGGCCAGTGCCCATTTGTAGTCAGTTGGCGTGGAACGTATTACAGCTCGCCGTAAGGGCACAAGCTGGCTCCTGGCTCCTCCATTTGCGGCCAAATCTACTATTAGGTCGTCTTTTTCACGTCGTAATTTGAAACCATCAAAAATACCGGCGTTCTCTTTATCTATAATCTTCTATTGTTTGGGTCGGCTATATTCAGGCTGGCTGTACGCAGTACTGTCGGTAAGGTGAGGTTCGAGGTCAGCCAGAGGCGTGTCCAGTTGTTACGGTTTGTGCCCCCGCCCCTATGAGAGCTTCCCCTATATAGTTTCCCGGCGCTGCGTTTCGAGAGGGCGCTGCCAAACGTTATCCCCTGCTGTTTCGTCTCGGGGCAGGGCAACAGATGATGAATCGGGGCCTACGATCGGCAATCAGCGACGCCCGGAAATACCTCAACCGTCTAGGGTTGACGCCACATTCCTCGACTGTTAACCACTGTCACCGTGGAGAGCTATTGGAGAGAGCTCGGCGCCCGAAGCAGGTACGTTTGTGTCTTCGGAGACTTGGGGGTCGTCGAAAGAAAATCACAACCGTAGGCTAGACATCAGCGTTGTCGTCGACTCAGAAGACGCTTCTTCCTTTGCTACATGTCTCTGTCGTCATTAGCCGCCTGCAACGTCCGCAACCGACTGTGGCACGATTGCGCCCAGTCCATCTTGACACCTCGTCGTCGTCACTTTGCAGCCTTCCAACAAAGGTGTCCAAACGCCCTCGATCTCATTGCGTGCTGGCGAGCTTTATCCGTTGGCATTTGGCGCCGCAACCTCCGGAGGGCAGATGTTGGCGACGCGGGTTGAAAGATTTCGGTTGTCTTGTTGTAATACAGTCGATCTTTGTCGCCCGCGAAACACCGCCTCTCTGACGGGGTACTTTCGAATAGCGATCGTGCCGGGTTTTCATCGTACCCGTCCGTAGCCTTCTGTGGTTTCTCATATTCGGCTAGAAAAATATATCGACAGACACTCTGCGAATAGGGGGTGGGCGGGTGGCCAAGCCACGACGGCGACGACGAAGCAACAACGAATAGTGGCCAAGCGAACGAATGCAACAACGAATGATGACGACACCGATGGCGCCAGCGGTGCGGAAAACGGGGCTGGTAAGGACAGGGGGAACTTTATTTCAGAGGACGCCGTTCAGTTGTATAGACCTTCTAGTTTACCCTGTGCTAGTTCCCGCTCTCGTTGGCATGATGTTGCCGTAAACCGAGCGCGTGCAGACTACGGTTCTAGCTTTGCCCTTGTGCAACTGGTGTTTGCGGCAGGTTGTAATTCTGGTTGTGACAGTTGCTGCTCGTGCAGCGACTTCTGCGGTAGGAGTTGCCTTTAGTATTACTCTTGTTGTTGGTATTGTTGTTGGTGGTGTTAGTTTTATCCTTGCTGTCACTACCGTGGTTATTGCTCAGGCAATGCGGTGGGTAAGGCTCTCGCTTGGGCTTCCAAAAAGCGGCATGCGCCTAGACCTAGGAGGACTCGGCGCCCGTACTCGGGCAACTCCTTGACGTAGCCTCTTAGGCTAGAATATGCCTGCGCTTAATCTTGATCTTCTTCTTTCACGTTCATTCCATTTTCGTCTGCCTCTGGAACAGCGTTCGTATCCGACAGAAACGTGTGGGGGCAACGTGCAAATTTCCGAACCCCGTCTCTTCGCTTGCTGAATTGATATGACAATGATGACAGGCAAGAGACGACCGCCTAGGTATATCCTCCCGTCAGCTCCTGGCAAAGAATCCCGCTCCTCACGGAATTCTAACCTAACGGTTGACGACGACGGTGGCACTGGTGGCGGTGCGCTAACACGCACTGCTTTCCATATGATGCACTCGTTTCGCGTCTCTGCGCTGTTCTGTTTGTTGACCCTCGACGTCTTCTGGGGACGGATCTGGGCCGACGCATTGACTTTCAAATTTTCTCCTGCGCTTCCATCTGGCCGTAGTGGGAGCAGCTCGACACCGGCTCGCATCATTTCCAGCAGCCACTAGTTTACCGGTAGCAGGTTATTCGTTTAGCAGTAGGACGTTGCCTCGTGTCGGGGGGGGGGGGGGAGGAGGACGAAAGTCTGTGGGGCGCAGGGTACGCCACCTCCTTTCTTCTGAGGCCCATCGTACGTCGTCGGATTGCAGTTGTCGTTGTGATTGTTGTTGCTATCGTTGTCGTCGTCGTCGTCAACGGCGGTGGCGGCGTTTTTTTGACGTTTGACTTTGTAGGCAGTCTTGACGGTTGTCGACCCAGTTTCTGTTGGCCGTAGTTCTCTCTCGTTTTTCTAGTGGTTGTTCTTTTCCGTATTTCTCTACATCTCGAGATTTTCTTCCATTGGCCTTCTTCTTCCTCTGTTTTCTTCTTCTTTTTGTCCTCTTCGAAAGTGTTTCTTTTGTATGACTCAAGTGGTTCGTTCCGCGGCAACAGCGACCGTGGGAGCAGACGTAGTAGTAGTAAGAGCCCCTAGCCCGCCGAGGCTACCCCACCACGCTGATCGTGCATACGCTGCAAGCGTGACCAGGCGATATTATCGTTGCCATCGTCGTCGTTGGTGTGATTGTTATTGTTGCTATTGTTGTCGTTACCGGCTGGCCTCTTGGGCTTGCGGCTTACAAACACCGGGGGCACGGCTGCGGTACGCATGCCGACCTCCGCCTCACGTTCGTTGCGGTCAACTCTGCCATTGGAATAACAGCACTGGACAGCGGAGGCGGCGGCCGCTGCCGTGGGGGCGACAGCGGGGGTTGCAAACGCAACGACAACCACAGCAACGACGACAACAACGACCACGATGCGCGGGGGTGCACCGTCGATAACAACCGCGAGGCTAATGATAATGATGACGCCGACGCCGACGCCGACGATGATGATGATGACGATGGCGATAATGATGAGGTATTCGATGGTGATGACAGATGCAGTAGTCGCAGCGGCGGCAACCACAACATTAGCAGTAACAACAACAACAACAACAACAATAACACCAATTTGTGTTGTTGTGCATAACCCGCACGCCAGAGGCGAAGCGGGCTGAATTGGCTTAATGATGATGATGATAATAATAATGTCTCCGTCTGCGTCGTCGTCGTTGTATTCGGCCGAATCGTCAGCTGCGGGTCTCTGGGGTGGCAGGATCGTTGTCAACTGGCCAACTGAGGTAGTCAGTCTTGCTGTTGCTGCTGCTACTGCTGCTGCTGCAAGGTAAGCCGCCGAATAGCTCCAACAATCTTTGTTGTGCCGCAGAGTGCGGCTGGCACAGTTTGCTTACGGCGATGCTTGCGCGTGCTAAAGTGTCGTGAACGAGACATCAGTGCGGCGCGACACGTCCGTGTCAACTCTTGCTCGCCGCTCCTGCTGCTCGGCCGCAGTGCCGTACAGGAACGTCGGAGTGCCCCTCGGACAGGCTCGAAGGACACCTCCCCCCCCCCGCAACACGCGCAGAGTCCGGCGGTAGCGTTTGAGCTGCAGACACGCAGCTTCTGCAGCGTAACCTAGTGCTGGTCGACGGCTGTAGGCAACCGCTTCTTGCCTTAACAGCGACAGCCGCAATATCAGCCGCAGCAGAAACAGCAGCAGCAAGAGCAACAGCATGCATGCGTCTTGCACGCTGTGCGCTTTGTGTGTTGCATTGCACGCTAGTGACCGGATAGTGGTGCTGTTCCTGTTGTTGTTCTTGTTGTTGTTGTTCCTGTTGTTGTTGTTGTTGTTCTTGTTGTTATTGTTATTGTTGTTGCTACTGTACGCTCTGCGAATTGAATTCAAAACCGAGAGCAACAACAACAGCAGCTGTGGTAGTTGTCGTAGTTGTGATTGCTGTTATTGTTGCTGCTGTTGTTGTTGTTGTCGTTGCTGTTGTTGTTGCTGTTGTTGTCGTTGCTGTTGTTGTTGATATTGTTTTTGCTATTGTTGTTGTTGTTTGCTTGTTCTTCGTTCGTTTGCTTCGTCGTTTCGATCAACAATCGTTGCACTTCTGCAAGTTATGACGGTCGTCTTTACTGCCGTGCTATTGCAGAAGGCCGACTCGCATAACTCACAGGCTCTTCTCTCTCTCTCTCTCTCCCTCCATTTTTCTCTCTCACTTCTTTTTCAGCTATTTTCCCTTAAATAGATGAATGTATGTAATACGTGTATATGCAAGTGTGTATGTGTGAGTGAGTTCAGGTGTGTATGTATGTACATATGTGCCCGTCTGTTGTGATATTTGCTTAACAGGAAGACTTGAGAGTCGTTGCTGTTGTCGGTGTCGTTATTGGTGTTGTTGTTATTGTTGTTGTTGTTGTTGTTGTTATTGTCGTCGTCGCCGTCGTCGTCGCTGTCATCAAAGGCACTACTAGGTCCGGTAGCGGTCAAGCACGTTGGTCGGTTTCTCTGCTTGACCGTTTATCCACGTGTACGCTTTACCACACAAAGATGCATAACAACACCTACACAAACACACACCCACGCACACACCATACTCTCAGATGTGGCGCGGTTCCATCGCCGGTTGGTTATTCCATGGTACGTCCGAATGAGGCCCACATGCCGGCCCACAAGTTTCGCACAAGGAAGTTGTCACTCCTGTCGTCGTCTTAAGCGGCGGCTGCGGCAACGGTGTCATTGATGTTCTTGTGTTAGGTCTTCCAGATCTTTCAATCATTGCGACGTAGTAGTCATAGTCATCATCAAAGTTGTCATGTTGTTATTGTTGTTGCTGTGTTGTTGCTACCCCTGTTTTGGTTGTTGTTAGTGGTGGTGAAGTTGTGGTGGTAGGGTTATTGCTGCTATTGCTGTTGTCGTTGTTGTTGCTGTCGTTGTTGTTGTTGTTGTTGTTGGTGTCGTTGTTGTTGTTTTTGCTGTTGTTGTTGTTGTTGTTGTTGTTGTTGTGGTTGTTGCAATTTACCGTTGTAGCACCAACAGCAGCAGCAGCAGCGGCAGCTACCTACTCATCTAAGAAGGAGCACTTTGAAAGCACATGCACACATGTCGAGATCACTCACTCACGCACAAACACATGTCAGCGCAGAGACACGCGCGCTGGCACACAGATATAGCCATACTACCAGGTACTAACTGCACAGAACTGCACATGGGGCAAAGCACAAATCTGACGCACGGTGCCTGCTGCCGTACACGAGTCTTGCTCATATCTTCGTCGTACGACGAACTCCAGTAACAACCACCATACCAAACAAGCCCACCATGCACAATGCGATGCCGCCACGTTGGACAACACCAACACAAGGTTCAGTTGCAGAAGCGCTAATATCAACTCGACGAAAACAACAACAAGCGACAACAACGACAACAACAGCCGCAACAGTGGCGGCACCGGCGACCGCGGACGGTGGCGGGGAAAAGGACATATTCAACAAGAGTAGCTATAGCAACGACAGCAACAACAACAACAACAACAACTATAACAATAAAAATTATACTAATAACAACTACGACTACGACGGATGACGGCAGCGACGGCAACAACAACAACAGCATCAACAACAACAACAACAACGACGACAGCAGCAATAATGGCAAGCACAACAACAACGACAACAACACAGCTCGTTAGTCGTGTTAAGCTCGAGTTGCCTGCTAGCGAGTTGTCGAGCCTGTGCCACTGCGTGCGTTGTTTGCCGCTTCTAGCTGGAAATAGGTAACAGAAGCTATACAGAAAAGCTGCTGTTGCTGCTGCGGCTGCTGCTGTTGTTGTTGACGACGTTGATCGTGTTGATGCTGCTACTTCTGCACCCGCTGCTGAAGGCTGCTGCTGCTGCTGCCGCCACTACTGAGAGTGTCGTTGTTGCCGCGCTGCGTCGTGCCGTGCCTTTCTGCTCGAGGAGAAGAGTTCCCGTGGCGGAAAGCGGAAAGGGTCTTCTCTCGCCCAACCTCTGGCTCCCCCACTTCCTAGCTCGCTCACGGTAGGGCCACTACCGCCTTCACCGCCGTTTCCACCGTCGCTCGCTCACCGGCTCTCACTGGCCATTGTCACTGTAGATCGTACTGCTCCGGCTTGCTAGAAGGCTCCTCTAGCCTCCGGGGCCCTGCAACTTCAGGCATGGTAGAAGGCCCTCCTACAGGCGCCGAGGCCCCCGGCTTCTCGGGGCAGGGGGGGGAGTCTTTGACTAACTGAATGGCGACGGTTGCTGCTTCTGCTCCTGCTGCCACGACGGAAGCGGTAGGGACGGAGGTGGGGTTGCTGCTGTGAAGGGAAGTTCGCGTGTATTGCCGCTCGGGTTGTCCACCGATGAAAGTGGGCCAGCGTGCGCTTTAAACGCGCTAGTCGAGTTCGGTTTTCTCGAGAGAGAGAGCCGCCAACGGCGCTCGGCGAGTTCAACGGATTCAACAAGTTCTGCCCCTAAACTGTTGCCTTTTCTACCGCGCACAATACCACACAGTGTTACTACTACAATTCGTTTCGTTACTACTACCGCTGCTACCACCACGAATCTGATACGGCTGCTCGTAGATCGAAAATCTTTACGACCCCGTCAAATTTCGATTACAAAATAATGCGCTGTTGTGGTTGTCACTTCAGTCATTTTGAATCAGCCCTCTCTCCCTTTCTTTCTCTAAATCTTTGAGGGCAGACCTCTCCAGAGTGACGGCGTGGTCTAGGGGCTACTAGTGCGCTAGTTATGGTTGTCATCTACCGGGGTGTCGCCGGTTCAATCCCTGGTATTGATCGAATTTTCGTGGAGCGATGCTCATTGATAATAGATTATAAACCATACCGCTGAGGGTCAGTGGCCATGCTGCCACAAGGACTGTTGGGGAAATTCTAGATATCTCAACATGTCCGGCCCTCGGTGCCTTGAAGATATGCCTCAGGGTAAATTCCAGGTAGGTAAAACAGCGCCCGGGCACCCCTCGAGACGGCAAAGAAGACAATACATGTCACATTGATTGCAGCAGCAGTTGTTGTCCGGGTTATGGTAACTGCTTTTCTGGCATAGAGCTTATAATGGAAGCTGCCCAGAGAATACCGAACGATTACCTTGCGAGTCTCATTTCTAATTGCCCGTTGTCATCTGGTGTGCAGTGTAAGCTGGGTTTGAGTGATTACCTTTCTTCGCTCAGAAATTCATACTTTCGAGTCTTTTGAGCGCTGAACGTCTCAGCAGATGCGCACCACGTGACAAGGCTTTTTGAGCTGATATCATCAGGTAGACTAGACGGTTTGTTGCACTCCTCGGCAAATCCAAGCCCTGCATAAGTTTCCGTTTATCTTGCTTCTCGGGCAAGAATGCAGCGAGGACCTGTTTTACGTGTGAAACCGCTGATGCCGACATAAGATTATAGGTATACTTAAACGTGTCCAGTAAGTACTGATGCGGTTCCTCTAGGCTAGAAATACCTATCATGCTCTTCCAACTCTGATTTTTTTAATATACATATTGTGTTCCGGAAATATGCTGGCGGCCAAAAATAGTACTATTTATGACGAAGTGCATCCTGGGATAACAGAAGTACTAACTTTATAAATTTCGCTGCTGCCGGTCGGAACGGGCCAGTGGCCCGGCCCTTCTATACTTTATGACCTTAATTTAGTCAGCGTTTATTCGCTATCCGTTTTCGGTGCAGTAACTTTTTCGGGGGAATTAAGGGTTGCGGCAGATCCTTTTTGATATAACTAAATCACCAGTCTTTTATAAACCCTTTGAGATAATTTGATGAGCAAACGTAATTAGGGAGGGGGGGGGGGGGGTCAGAGAGGGGCGTAGAGTAAGTCGCTTAAAAAATAAGTCGTAGCTCAAAGGTAAAGTCCTCAAAAATCGAAAAGAGAAGAGATATCGAGTAGAATAGGTCCTGCTGTAGCTGATACTTACGAGCAGGTTAAGTAGTCTTGAGCCAAATACCTGCCCCGGCAAGCGTTCTCAATGCAGTCGACCAAAGCGGCACGTCGAAGGTGGCCTTGAGATCTACGAACTCTGCGTACAGGGACCACCGTCTCCACTCTGGCATGCCAAGACTTCCGCTTTACCTCCGTGTGCAGGCGGCTTTAACATATTTTTTTCTTTGGCGGAGCCCGTACTGCTCTGATGAAATCATGCTCCTTATACATAGTTGGATAAAACGGCGAGTAGTAAAGAGACCAGAGAAATGCTTGTAGATGCAGTTATTTTTAACACTGTTAGGCCTACAACTTGTTGCAGATAGACCTTTCGCTTTTGGAAACACTTTCAGCAATTCACTTTACCCATGCTTCTGGTATATGGCATTTATTAGGGTAGAGGTAAATCTGAAAATATATAGCTGAGCAGCTGGACATAGGGATTTATGGGACAAGAGCAATGAGGAGCACTCGGTGGAGGGACTAGCGGGGTGAAAAATCGGCATCTAACTACGGCCTCTGCAGCCCACGGAGCAACGTAGAGGGTTTTTTTAAACCACAGGACGAATATCGATGCAAACAATGCTGAAGCAAATGTGATATATACCACGCCGCTGTATGTCCGGCGGTTCGGTCCATAGCAGAACTAGCAAAACGCTAGATTAATGGCTTTGACAAAACACTGTGGTTACATTCACATACTTGCCCAGCCCATGTATTAATAAAATAAATAACATATCTTGAGAGAAATGTGAGAAATGACATTATGAGAGAAATACCATATCTGCCAAATGGCCAACTAAAGCAAAGAAGAATTTTTGGGATGTTCATATCTCACAAGATTCGGGCCGACGGCTCTGTAATGCTTGTAGCGTTAAATAGCCCATACCACTTCCGAGATAGCAATGGAAGACCCCATCGTATCAGCCAATGTGTTTGCCACTCCTCGTTAGGCCTAGCTGCAAGTGGCGCATTAAGAAGCACAGCAGTTTGATGATCTAACTAGGGCCTCAAAGTGGTTACGCAGTGACTCGGCAACCCTTGAGCAGCTGTGGAACGTCTTCCGTGTCCTCGCAGGACAAGGATAAGTCTGCAGTCGAGCTTCAAAAACCAATGTCTGATCTTGCCTTGACGCAATATTTTGCGGTCTGACATTTGTTATCTAGCGGTGCAACTTGCAAGAGATGAGAGCAACACATCGATATGTAGATTATAGTAGATTATGTAGACGGAGAGACCACCGAACGAGGGCCAAGGAATACAAGCACCCGACGCAAACTAGTTATAAAGTTAGTCACGCTGTTCTGCAACTATGTGGCCTGCGACTATCCACTCAGTGGCCATTTCATGCATGGGCAGATGAAGTTATCTGGGCTATCGAGGGTATTAATTACACCGTCCACCCGTGCACCCGAGAGATGTAAACATGCGCGTCCAAGTACGCACCGTTGCGAAATTTAACTAACAAACAACTACAATACCCCACATGCATCTATACACCTCCCCCAATAAGCGTAGAGTTACTAGTTTATACATATGCGCACATAAACATACATGTCAGCATATATGCATATATACACTAGTGTTTTACACACACACACACACATATATATATATATATACATATATCAGCTGCGTGTGCGACAAGGTTCCACCCCACACACCGCTCACTCTAGTCGACGGAGCGCTTGTCTGGGCCTACATGGTAACGTTAAGCGGCCAGCGGATCACTGAGATTGTGCCGCCGCCGACGCCGCTGCAGCTATTACTGCTTCTGCAACTACAACTCTTGCCGGCACCCCCCCCCCCCCCCGTCCCCCTGCGATGCCCCGATGACTACGACGACCACAAACGGCAGCGTGCGGGTAACAGAGCGTGATACCTCAGCCGTAGTAGAGTTGCGGCGGTTCTCCGACGTGCCGCCAACTCCCAACTCGAGAGACGAGTCACCACGACCACCATCGCAAGAACCCCCCGAGCATCATGCTAGGGGAGTCCTTGCCACGACAGCTATACGACCCTCCAGCCCGCAGTACCGGGAAAGGCCGGGCCCAAAGTTGGTAGGACGCAACATGACGTTGACGAAACAACGCCGACGTTGTCGTCCGCTTGTCGGCTTGCTCTCTGGCCTTCGCCGGAGCCATAGGCCTTGCGTCCTGGACTTTGGGTCCTGGATACTGTGCTATTGTAGTTGCTGCTGTTCGTGTTGTTGTTGTTGTTGTTGTCGTTTTGTCGTTGTGGTCGTCGTCGTTGTCATCGTTACCGGAGCCGCCAGTTTGCTCTCGCACGGCCGCAAAGCTCTGTTTGGACTGTTGGTGAAGCCAACCAGTGCGACCGACAATTTGTTGCGATGACTACTGTTGCTATTGCTGTTGTTGCTGCTGCTGCTGCTGTTTTGATTACAGCTGTCCATCTGTCTATTTAAAGCTTGCTTTTCTCTCCGGCTGTCGCTTGTCGTCGTTCTTGTTCCCCGCCGCAGATCGTCGGGCTGGTTGCGTTGCGGTCGTCATACCAACGTGGCGACGGGCCATGCTACGACACTGTCACATTCATCCCCGTCCCGGATGTGTCAGATGTGTCTACAGAGGCAGGCCTGCTGCTCTCTCTCTCTAGCTGTGTGGTGGACGCTGGCAAGGCTGAGGTGTTGTGGGGGTGCGTGCTACCACCGCCCCCCCCCCCCCCCCCTACATGATCGCACGCTCCATGGACACATGTCGTCGGTCGGTGGTCTACGGGGAAGAAACTCGCCTAACGTCGGCAGGCGGCTCGATCAGGAAACGCCAATAGTTGGTGGTTAGCCACTGCCGCTGCTGTGGCTGCTGCTGTTGTTACCGCTACTACGATTACAAGTATTAGTATTGGTTTTATTACTATTGTTGTTCTTATTAGAGGAAGAAAACAAGGAAGAAGAAGAAGAAGAAGGGGAAAAGAAGAAGAATTCGCAGGATAACCTGACGCCTCTTCGACTGGACCCTAACGACGACGACGACAACACAACGGGAGAAGTGTTTCGAGCCGACATCGCTGCTCGTCAGCCACTACAAGAAGAAACAGCAGCAGCAGCAGAAGAAGTAGCGGTGATAGCACCAGTCACCTGGCCTGTCATGCTGTGGCTTGAAGGAGCCTATTTTCCAGCTCCTATCTCCAGGCAGGGCCAGTGGCGGTGGTGGTGGCAAAACGCTGGCCCGGGGATTGGGCGCGCGGTGACCACAAAACCCGACCCCTTTCGACCAGACTGGCTCAAAGGGAAATTCCTGCCACTTACTGTTGGGCAAATTTTATACGGTTTTTTCATTTCGCTGTATCTTTCCTATTTCCACTCTGCTTTACATATATATATATATATATATATATATATATATATATATATATATATATATATATATATATATACACGTGTATATATCTTAGTAGCTTTAAATTGAATTCACTGAACTACTAGCACAGCTACTTCTGCGGATGCGGCAATCATAAAGCTGTCAGACGTATCTGTAGTTGAAAGTAGTGGGCAATGCTCCTCTCGGAAAAGGACGGAGAGGAGGCA
Organism: Dermanyssus gallinae; assembly: GCA_003439945.1. NCBI lineage: Eukaryota > Metazoa > Arthropoda > Arachnida > Mesostigmata > Dermanyssidae > Dermanyssus > Dermanyssus gallinae. Next base: position 64,654 of record QVRM01001354.1, on the reverse strand, counting down.
AAGTGAGTGGCGCAAACCTTCCTCTGTTCTTAGCGCCTCCTGGTTGAAGAAGTATAATACTGGCTGCTAGTGCCTTGCCGTTGCTGTTGCTGTGCACTCAGCCACAAACTTCCTCACAAAAAGAAAGAAAAGAAAAGGATAGATTCATTTGTGCCGCCTTATGGACGTGTCGTTAGAAGCATCGCTGGAGTCTGGGCTTCCCGCACGCCCCGTTCGTCCTAGTTTCTATCCGCTTCTATCCCGCCGACCTAGCTTCGAACAGGGTCAGGAACTGCCTCTCAGTGTTCCTCGGGCTCCGTACTTCTCCTCTGTATCCGCTCCTCCTCGGCTGCGACATGGTATGATCCTGAATCCTCATATGTAAGATGTTGACGCTGTCTCGCCTGCTGGTATTGGTCGCAGCAGCATGGCTGTAAGTCTGCCGTTATTGTCACCGTGGACGCCTTAGTCGCGGTGTTGTTGTTGTTGTTATTGCTCTTACTGCTGCCGCCGTTGTTATTACTGTTGTTGTTGCTGCTGATGTTCATGCTGTAGTTATTGCTGACGACGTTGTTGTTATTGCTGTAGTTATTGTTGTTGTTGTTATTGTTGTTGCTGTTGCTGTTGTTGTGGCTGCTGTTGCTGTTGTTATACCTAGCACTGTCGTCGGTGTCCTTCTCCTCGCAGTGCAGAAGAAGAAGGTAGCAAGGAATACAGAGGCGGCCGCCGTCGTACAGATACAGCCACGAAGGGTCGGTCTTACTACTCCACGCATAGCTAGCTGGCCGCCTCAGCGCAATAAAGCTTTTCGGCCGGCAGTGCTTTAGGCTCGCCACAGGCGCATGCCGACCGAACGCGTGCTAAACGCCGAGCGAGCCTGGCCAGCTCTCTGTCGCCTTCATTACGAGCGCGACGAGCACAGACAAAGACGACGACGGCAACTACGAGAAATACGAAACGATGCGAAACGACGCAGGAGAAGATGAGGAATAGGAGGAAAAGGAGAACACGCGGAGGAGAAGAAGCTGACCTCGTTGTTGTCCACAAGTTGGACAATACCCCACAGTGACGAGGCAGTTCCAGCGGCACCAGCAACTGCAGGCACGGAAACGTAAGACTTGCGTTGTCTTTCTCATTCTCTCTTTCTCATTCTTTCTCTCTCTGTCTCTCTCTCTCTCTCTCGCTGTGTCGTTTGCTTTCCTTTCTTCCTGCCCGGTCTCTTGCTCTCTCTGTTCTTTCTCTCGTTTCTCACATGGTCTATGGTCGCTGTGGCGAATGGCTGGGCAGGTGGCTGGGTGGCTGCGTGGTTAGGTGATAAAGAGGGACATAAGGGAGTTGTGACCACTGGTGGCACAAACAGCCGGCTAAGCGTTGGTGACGGGTTAGTTAGATCCTGCCAGCCAAGCCGCAGGGCTGCTCGCTTCGGAGCGGCGTGGTCATCATCATCATCATCATCGCCGCCATAGAGCTGCTGCTGCTGCTGATGTTGTTACTGCTGTTGTTGTTGCTGCTGCTGTTGCTGCTACTACTGCTATTATTGCTGCTGTTGTTGTTACTGCTATTGTTGCTGTCGTTGTTGTTGTTGTTGTCTACTAAATTAACAGACCACCCGTCTCGTTTGCCAGGTGGTACACTGTCACAGACCGGGCAGCTTTAACGCAGCTTCAACAACAGTAAGCCACGCGCAGCGATGATGGTGTAGCCTGGCCATCCAACGAGATTTCTCTCCGGATCTTTATGAGCATACACAGCAGCGTATATGCAACACGCACGCATGCATGACGATGACGAAAGAAAGAAGAAGAAGAAGGAAAAAAACAAAGAGATGGAGAAAATATGCCCCTGAGTATCTTCTACCTCTAAACATAAACGCAAGCAGCTGAAATCGCCGGACGCTGGCTGAGCTCGCCCGTCTTCGTTTACTGAGCGACGTAGATTACAATGGTGATGACGATGGGTCCTGTTGGTCAACACTAACGCTGCTGTGGAACGCCACACAAAATTCGCATGCATAGCATGCGGCTCAGATGTCACGAATGTCGTGGGTTCGAATCCCCCTTCTTCCCTCACCCCGTAATAGGCAGATACCTATCGGGCTTGTTTTTATGTGTTAGCCCAGCTATTACAAATCAAGGTCTGGTAATGATGACTAAAATAATTACGTAGAAGCGCCTATTTATATACACGCGTAGCATATGGCATATCGATTGCAACTAGTCTGGTTCGGCTTCCCAGTAATGGTATGATGAAATACTTCGACAAATGTACGAAAACGTATATCTGTGCGTTTAACTGTGTTATGCTAAAGCTATGGATTCTTAGAATTTTACAACACAGTAAAGGGAGCTATGTTGATTGTGATGCTCATGAGGTTTGCAACGTTGACTCTGCTCCGGAGGCTTTTAGGGATTTACCTTCAAAACAAAATCTACAATCGAAGTAAGCAATAGGGCAAGTATGAAGCTGAGCGCATTTAAATGTACACCTAAAAAAGTTTTCGGGCTGACCCTCAGCCAAAATTTAACGTCCACGGAACTGTTTTTCACATTGCCTCATAGACGGGTCCCCATAAATACAAATGTGCAACGGTGGAGCTCGAACCCGCGCACCTATGTGTCTCCTCCGGTCGCAAGGCGCAGGCGAAATGCACCACGCCACCGGGCTTGACTAAATTTACACCTGGACTGCATCACCTGTTAGGCATTGTAACGCAGCGTCTCTGGTAAGAATGTCAAGTTATTGCATGAGTTTCTTGCCTTTCAAAGGGCATACAACTTATTCTAAAAGACCAGACGTTGAGCGTTAATGTGAATAATTTTTATTCAGCTGGGAGAATTTATTGGTCAATGCTGTGGAAGTAACAAACCCAAACAAACGAAACCCACTTTTTGAGTACATCAAGGGTTCAGCTGAATAATCGTCAGCAATCGCGACGAACGAAATAGGCATTTTGTTACTGCAGGTGCAAACACAACAGTTCTCTGTGCGTTGAATCTGGTGTTCGCCCTGAACTCAAATCAATTTAGGACGAGAGGCGTGAGCCTTTTGCACTCGGCCATGTCACTTCCCACGAGGCAAAAATAGCTTTTTAGACCGCAGGGGCTGATTGCAGTTTAGAGGCTACAGGGGGTAGGCAGTGAGCTTCGCAAGCGAAGCGCGTTCGTTATTGCTTATATACTACCAAGCATGGGCAACATATCTGTAAAGACGGAGGGCTCTATGTAACTTACAAGCAGCCAGTTTTATTCAGTAATATTAAGTAGACAATATTTTTAACGCTGAGACTACTCGGGGAAGCTAGAGTTTTGCTGGTAGCGACCTGTTATCTGCAATGCATTTTCAGACATGCGTCAAATACTTTCAGCGTGCCATGAAAAAAGTTGTTAAAATATGCATAGCCTGATTTGTACTGTGTTATTCGTTGTTATGCGGTTATCATACTTTTCATATGCTTTTGTATTTATCGCCTTACAAACCTTAGGAATATCGCATTGAAAAAGTAGCCGTCGTGCCAGGACCGAGCTTGCATGCATATATATATATATATATATATATATACAGTTTATATATATATACCGACTCCTTAGCTCCTTCTATGGTCGGTCGCGGCGCATCCGAAGCTGGTTATGCAGCCCACCTTGCGGAGGCTAACAAGTTGAGAAAATACTCATCAATCGGCTATCCCCATGAATTTTGCCCTCTCGCGTTTGAAACCCTGGGTGCCCTTGGCGTTCGGACCAAGCAGCTGATCCGCAAAGTTGGGATCTTGTTAAACCTGTCATCCGGTGATAACAGGTCATCGTCCTTTCTTAAACAACGCCTGGATCTTGACATACAACGTGGAAACGCTGCCTCCGTTCGGGGCACACTCCTGAAGTGGTCTCGCCCTGGCCTCATCGAAACGGACACGTGACAGTCTCAATGCTCATTGGCTTAGCTAGTTGATGTGTGTAACATAAACCTAATGTATTATACGGAAATAAACTTCTTATTATATATGTTTAAATGACAAAAATATTGCAGTTTCGTGGAAATAAATCGAGTATGGCCTATCTGGTCAAAATCAACTACTCTCGGGTGCAAGTAGTTTTGGATAAAAAATAGGATCCTATTTCTCATATTATTATTGCAGAGATTCTTCTGTCTCTAGTTTGCCGATTTCTACAATGCAATTTAACGGCTGTAATGTTCTGCGTATAATATGCCCATATACATGTATACTCCTATGTTAGCTTTACGTGCGTGGGCTTATTACTGAACCTTCAAGTAAAACCCTGCACGGAGTACTTTTTAAGACTTAAAAATAATGGTTATACACACATATATATGTGCTTTTTTTAAAAGATTTTTCGTAAGGCTATTGCCCGTGTACGGTTTTTTCATGTAATGGCTAATTTTAATCCACAGTATAATTATATATATATATATATATATATATATATATATATATATATATATATATATATATATATATATATATATATATATATATATATATAATATATATATATATATATATATATATATAATGGCAACTAATTAAGGATGGTCGAAAGAACTCAACCTAGAATCCACCCACATTGCGGAGAAGCTAATTTTGTACCACTGAGCCCTCGTTGAAGATGGACGGTCTCCCGGCGGCCACTATGTACATCCGCGGTTCCACCACGGTCGTCGAGTTCTTGGTAGATCTCCTCGGTGATAGTTGTTCCCTTACTGACAAAATGAAGCGACGTAACGTTGCCTTCACCAAAAGGCATAGCTCAAAACGCAGACGTTGGCCGGAAACTTCACTTTGGCTAAAACAAGAGCGTTTTCTGCGCTGTGGGCAATCCTCTAGTTGTTTCTGCGGTTCACTTCAGCGTCGGCTATTAACATTTTCTTATAAAAGAAAAACCTAATGGGATACGCCGTAGCATGCGTGTCTCAGATCACGTGGTCGATCTGACGCATCGACCCTCACGCATCTCCGAGATGGACATTAGCTTCCACAACAATGTTCCTGGATTTCGCCAAATTGATTTAAGGCAATTTTAACTTCTCACTGGCGTCTACCGTCTTCTCGAAGGCGTATTTTTTCGCTGGAATAACAGAACTTTCTTTAGACACCTATTTCGAGACCGCATATTTGTGTCTCACTGGTGAACTTGTTAGAGATTCCCACTAATTTAGTTGGAGTATTTGCGGTGTAATCGGCCTTCATCATAATCATCTCTGGTAATGGCCATTCATCATGTATTTAGCATTGTTTTTGCTCTAATACTTATTTCACGGATTTCGCTATTGTGTCTGCATTCATGGTGTATGCGATTTCTGTACCGAGCTAGTATGAGCTCACTCAACTAACTGAACAAATAAATAAACTAAGTGAGTTTGCCTGTATCGATAGAAACAAAAATAACTTTTAACAATGACGCACTTTTGAATTGGCGAAACATAATTACTTGATTATCAGCGGCCTGATTGTAACCCTATATTTAGGCTATTTGACCAGCTGAGAACTTGAGTCTTTCGCTGACATTATATAACTTAAGACGTTCATAGTAGCCAATCATCTTGAGCAGGTCCAACTCACGCCGATCCTTTAAAAGGATGTCCGAGGCTAGCTGTTTAATTTAGCGATCACCCCTTCGTCTTCGAAACTCTGTAATAATAAGACGTTCTCATACTTAGTCATAGTAGCTGTGACACTTTAAATTAAGTCTAAGTAACTTGTACTACTATGTAGTCGGTACTCTGAGTGGCGATTTGGTCCCATCCCTTCTTTCTGGTGACCTGCTCCTCAGATGGACGACCAGACGACCAGCGTTAGTAACTGACGAATCCGCCTACAGTAGCGGCCACTGCGAAAGCGCAGCTATGTGACAAGGCAAGGAAAGCAGGCAAGACAAAATCCGTGGCGAATGCTCATTTCACCCAGCCGGACCAGTAGGCTTAGCTGCGTCCATGCGTTGTCCACAAGCGTCAGGCCAAAGATGTTTTTCCAAGGCTCTCCTCACCTGGTCGTCGAGGTTTAAAGTTTCTCCCAGCAAAACAAGGCAGGTGAGTAGTACAAGACGTACAATATTTACGTGAATTTTCGCTCCTATTGCGTGATAGAGCAGAAAGTAGGCTTGGTGTCCACATAAATGAACTATAGAAAAAGAACAAGATGGTATCTAGTAGAGCCGGGAGACTTGTTCTGCCTTTTCGGCCAGTATTGAGTTAATCATCTTGAGGAACACCGCCGTACCCGGCAGGTCCAGCTCACAACGATCCTTTAAAAGGATGTCCGGGGGCTTGCTGTTAAATTTAGCGATCACTCCTTCGTCTCCGAAACTCTGTAATAAAAGCTCGCATTTAGAAAGCTTTAGCAGCCCGCTCCATTGCTTGAACGCCGGAGCCCTGTATGTCAGTTGGTTGGCCTAGTGGTGCAAAAATAAGCTAAATGTGAGAGGGCCGCTATGTCCCCCTGATGACAATCGGCTGGTGATGTATTTTTCAACCTCCCCGAGTATCAAGGGAGTCATCCTGCTATAAGCCTCGTGCAACATTTCCCGTTGTTGGGAAAGTTCCGCGAGTTGCATGAACAATTATTTTCGCCCAATTATCACGCGCACCCCATCTGTCGTAACTGCAGGTAGTTTTCCACATTGATCTGGGGAAGCAGGGTCCTTGTGGCCAGTCTGTGCAGCCGGCTTCTATGGATCGGTATTCCCCGGTGTTCCTTTTTAGGGCGATGAGCTTACTCGCCGTATATGACGCTACTCAGCAGAGCGTCCGGAATTTGCTTCTTACGTGTGATGTCGCATATCTTACCAAGCGTGGCCAACACCTCGTTGGGATTTTCGTTGGTAGGGAGCTGGCATTTCAAATGGTTAGGCGTGCGGCCATCGGGGCCTCTCGTCGCCGCACCAGATGAAGAGGTGCGAAGTGCCTTGGCGACATAGTCGCTCGAACGTCAGCCAACACAGGACCTCTTGCAGGAGCAGGAGGGGCTGCTTGCCATCATCTCACCAATCAAGTCCTCCGTTATGGAGAGTAGGTCATCGGAGAACGAGAATCTAGTGGCGTTTTGCACATCAAGATCCGCAGAGAGCTTGTGAACAGCGATCTGAGCGCGGGCTTTACACGTTAATACACATTTGCCGCATGTTTGATCCGAACGTGTCTACTCCCGGCCACCGCGAGCTTTGCCGCCGCTCGCGTCGAACCGACACATCTGTGTGAATAGGAAAACATCAGACCAGACGGTATGACCCTGACCCACACTGGGCCATGAGGAAACCGTTGATCTAGAACGTGTCGATTCGAAACACTTACATAGCGGCAAGCTGTGTAGCAACCCTTCGCACGGTAGGCATTGTTACATTCAGCGAGGCGGAAAAGGTGATGGCTCGTCATTACAACGTCTTGGACGACAAACACGCTACGTACCTGTCTATTAATTATTGGGACATAGGGTGTATGGGCACGTGAGATTAGGGTGATAACGCGGACTACCGGCTAGATCATCGAGATGTCGAACAGTGACAAACAATGGATAACGTTCAACAGGGCAACAGGATAATCATTTTTGAAATGCTGTCGAGTAGAAGAAGCCTAGAGGAAGTAATGTTTATCAATCAAATTGTTTGTCCCAATTTTCTGACTATTTCGAAAAATTGAAAGTTTCGAGGCGAAAAAATTATCTTACATAATAAATCATATATATATATATATATATATATATATATGTTTTTCTTCAAAATAATCAGCATTGAAGTGACTGCTGCGCCGAATACTAATCCTCTTTTAGTAAGTCATATTTTACGTAGGATAAACTAATACTTGGTAAATACAAATTGCACAATCGAGTTGCCAGTATTGGGCAAACTCTTTTTCAATGTTTAGTCGTTTAGTAGTCTGCGACATATGAGTCGCATTTCAGCGGCGTTCCGATAAACTTTGTAAACAAATGCAAAAACATGCAAATTTGGCGTAAATCCTATTAGTGTGCTTTGACAGTCCAGTCCCTGCATAAGTCGATGGTAAACAGTCCGCCGTTTAAAAAAAAGTGTCGTCATTTGACACAACAACGCATTCTTAAGTTATCGCAAAGCTTAATACACTAAAGATGGAGAAATGTAAGCTTCGAAATTCGCAAATTGCATCACATTTTTAGTAAATAAAATGTTCCAAGTGCAAAAACTGTAAAGCGAATAACTGAAAGATTCGAGGAGACTAGGTCGATAATTGATGCTAAACCATCGGCGCATGCTCGTTCAAGTCGTTTAACAGAAAACATCACGGCTGTTTGCCAGAATGTGGCCACAAGCCCTGGAACACCCATTCGCCATTTGTCTCACGAATGCAATACTGTATTCATAATCAAGACGCGCTATGCTGCGTGTTCTCACAAGATATTAGCGTCTTTCTTCAGGTCTAAAAAATTCAGTTGACTCAACAACTCCAGCCTACAGGCAAAGCACAGCAAAGAAAATAGAGTTTGTCAATTTTTACAAATTTTCCAGCAAACTTATCTACAGCGATAAGACCCTTTTTACAATGACAGCTTCGTAAAAAGTAAAATTGTAGCATGTACAATGACGAAAATCCACATGAGAAGTTTCATGAGAATAGAATGCATTCTCGAAGCGTTTTGGTGTGTATTTTGAGCTGGCTCATTGAACCATTTTCGCCGAAGACGCTGCCGGGAGTGCAAACAGTTCATGACGAGTGGTATCCTTTCGGGGCTGACTCTCAGCCAAGATTTAACGTCCACGGGACTGCTTTTCTCATTGCTTCAAAGACGGACCCCCATAAATACAAATGTGCAACGGTGGGGCTCGAACCCGCGCACCTATGTGTCTCCTCCGGCCGCGAGGCGCAGACGCATGCAACCACGTCACGGGATCGACGACGAGTGGTATCGGCGCATGGTAACCCAGACTTTTTGTCTAAAATAAATAGTAAAATAGTGCCGCTTGCCATGCGTCCATAAAACAATCGCGGTATTGTACGACATATTCCCTGGTCATGTAATATCCCGTTGGGATCGCGCGGTTTAACGCTTTTACTCGGACTCTTTATCTGACGACTTTTAAGGTTAGACGTTTATGTCCTTAACAAACGTATCACCAGCCGAGCGAGAAGAGGAGATTAGGCGCTGTACTACTGAGATCCAGCCACTGCCACTACCAGTCAAACAGTGACATACATTTGCGTAAAAAAAAGACCGCAAGCGTGCCAGCAAAGCCGAGGAAGGCATTTTCCAATTGTGTTGTTCCATCCATGATAATTCCCACATGGGTACCCTATGCATAAACCCAAATTTGGCATTCAACGAGATGAACTGTAGTTTATTTAGAATTTACACAAACTGTCCGCTTATTGTGGGTATATATATATATATATATATATATATATATATATATATATATATATATATATTTATATTTATACATGTTCAATATATAAATATATATAACGTTCGATTATACAGTAAACCTTAGATTAAGTGGGGCAGTTTGCCAGCTAACTAATGCGTAAGCATTAGTTAGAAGACTCGATATCATTTTAGTATGATATCGAGTCTAGCTCGTACAGAGCGCCTAGATTTGAGCAACTTGTAGATGTCTCTAAAAGGCGCGTTCTAAAATACGCTGGATTTACTAAAATTCGTCACCAACATCAAGATAGGGTTTAACAATTTTTGACGTAGTGTACTACTCTAATATACAAAGCTAGATGCTCTCCCTATGTATATTCTTTTCACGGCGTGTATTTATGAGTTACTTATGTAGAATACAATCTATAAATATCTAAGTAGATGGATTTTTCATTTGCTTGACATTTTTATCTAAAAACAAATGTTACCGTCTTATAACACATGCGTTTACAACGGGAAGATAAGCGGACTTGTTGAAGTATCTATCCCCAGCAGCCTTTGTAAAAGCATGGTTGCTGAATCTCTGCAGTATGGTTTATCATTCCGAAGCCATTGGCCCATTCTTAAGATTTAGAGACGCCATTACACTGTGGCGTGAGCCTTTGTGAAGGCAAGGACATGTCTCCCCTTGTCATCACGCCTATAAGACAAGCGGTGATCAGGAGATAAATACTTTTGCAACACGGTTTCAGGACATCCCTGCGACACAGACTAAATGAAAGTGTTGAAAATCTGACCATAAAAGTCAGCAATTGTCGTAGCTTGCCACCTGCTATAGCTCTTATTGGTTTGTGATAAGATTAGACATCGTGAGTTTTAATAATAATTTCTAAAATAATATTAATATGACGGCGACCTCCTGAAAGAGTCAGCTTGACGCCGTGCTGAATCTTAACTTACTCCGTATGGTGTTGGCAATCAGAATAGACGCCCCCGTCTGTAACCCGTTCTCATGCATGTCGTAGGGTGGATTCTGGTCCACTCCATTCGTTAAGCTGCCCAAATAGCACTGGCACACTCACAAGGCACGCAGATGTTAATAAAATAGTAAGATGGGCACTGAGAAGAGCTGGAATACTAGAATTAAACATTTTTAAGGAGGTTGTTTTTAATTCTAGACTATCCTCCGTCCCCTTCGGGCTTGGAACTCAACCTGAGGTATATCTTCAAAGCACCGAGGGCCGGGCATGTTAAGATATCTAGGGTTTCCCTAACAGTCCTTGTGGCAGCATGGCCAAAGAGCAGGAATACTTGTCACACTCAAGTCCAAAGTCCCGAGTGGAGGCAGTGATACCTTTCTGATGCCTTTTCTACCACATTTTATAGCATAACATCGTATGGTCACACGGCAAAAGCCTTGTCTGGGATGTAATAGTCTCGTGCAGGGCGGCATTATCGTAGCTTCGTCACAGCTTTGTCGAATTTTTGCTATTTGTGGAAAACGTGGCTTCTATTGCAGGGACCATGGGTTGGGACATGGGATTACATGATACCGGTAAACACAAAAATATAATTTATTTTCATATTATAGTGTTTACAATTCATCAAATAATTGCCAGCCGGCAAATGCACTAATTGAACGGCCTTTATATACATCAGCTGCTCCAGGTTTTTCCGCTCGGAAGAATGTCCAGAATCACTATTGCGTTGCCGCGCTGAACTCCTAAGGCGATCCCTGCCCCAGGAACGCTGTGGAAGGTTTGTCTCCGTTCGACTTCTTGATGATCTGGTCGATTTTCCGCGTTACGGCTATGGTCTTCCGTCCCCACACGCCTAATGTCTCAATAATGAAAAAGCAGATGGTGTGCTCGTTCCACAAGGCTTCGCATTGACAAGCCTTGTCCTTCTCTGTGTTGAATAAAAGGCCGCCTACCGAGCGGGAGATCGCCGTATAGCTCGCCATATAGGTATTTCGAATCGACATGTCCCAGATCAACAGTTTTTCCCATGGCGCAGGGAGTCAGGGTCATACCGCCAGATCTAATCTTTTTCTTCCGATGCGCACAGTCAACTCCGTCGTATTGGCATCTTATATTTCATCGTCCGTCATCCCTCAGTGAAACAATTCTCACTTAGTAGCGTTAATCTCCAGTCCTGCTGAACAGCGGATTCCCGTATGTCTCGCGGAGATCCGTGGTTACCACGTTCCGGTCGGCCAAAGTGAGCGTGTATTTGTAGAATTCGACACTCTCTAAAAGTTACTCTAAAAATAATAATTATAATATTCACCTTCTGCGGCTCTGGATGTGCTTATCAATTCAAGTAGTTGAATAGGTCACCATCGCCTTGGCTCCGCACTCAGGACAGGGTCAACAGCTTTCAGACGGTTTTTGACATAATTGCGTATACGTGTCATGTGCTGAATATGCGGAAGTTATATATATATATATATATATATATATATATATATGCGTGTATAGAGAGCTGGAAATAGAAACTGAATATGCGGAAGTTATATATATATATATATGCGTGTACAGAGAGCTGGAAATAGAAACCATAAAGACAAGGGCTGGCTGTAAAATTAAGACAAGGGGGTCGATTATATACCAAAGACTTTATGCGTTGCGGCGGCCAACCCTTGGAGTTTGTCAATCCTTTCCGCTACATGGGGCTTCCGCTCCATCATACTGGAACGACCTTTACTGCGCACATCGTCAAAACAGTGTACTCAGCTCTAGTCTCTCACTATAAAGAGGTAGGCTACGTTCGGCGACTGTCCGTCCTGACGGCAGTGGCGCTCTTCTACCACAAGATTTATCTAACGCTACTACTTAAACCTGACACAGAATGGGTACACCTCACTCGGGGAAGCTCTCACCTACTTAAAGGTTGCTTCGCAATGTACTCCTAGTACGTTGCATGTTAATGCGGGGTCACGCTTCATATTCGGCTGAGCACCGAGTAGTGTCGAGATAATTCGATTAAGGTTGACGGTGCAGCGTACAGTAAGTACGCTTTGAAAGCGATATTCCAGAATAGGAAAATAATATTGACAAACAAATTCGACGCAAGGTTAGGGACTTGAAGATAGCCAGTGCGCCTTACCTCTGGTCTGGTTTACCATATGACAATCGCCACGTCTATGCCGAATGCATAGTTTGTGGCTCTCACCGCCTAGTTTTCCGTTCGAATACGAGAGTACACTAGGTGTATCTGTCGACTCTCAAGCGTGCACAGTTTAAAGATCGATAGTAGAAATTGTAGAGCTCGTTAAAGAAAATATTGTTTTTTTTCCAATAGAACATGGTCTCTGAGAAGTCTTGTTTCGGAGTGAGAGTGATATTACTACACTTTGACAGTGACACTGGTGTTGTTGCCCTGACATTGGAGCATAACATGTGCCATTGCAAGACAACCAGTCCTTTTATACGGAAACTAAGGACGCCGTCGTGTTCGCGAAAATCCTGCCTCTGAATAACATATCACGCCGCCAGACGATGCGACATCGTCGTTTAGAAGAGAATTCGCAAAAAATTAAGTTCTTTATTGAAATGAAAGACTTTACGCCAAATACCTTAAAATTATAACCCCACGACCATCCACAGCGTTCAAATGCACATTTCATGACGATCATTTTTATATCAAACCTATGGCAATTTGAGCCGTGGTTACGGAGTAACGAAGATTTTAGGCGGGCATGTCGAGATTAATGCATGCATAAATGACCCAGAGTGATTTATCTGAGTAAGTCATTTATGCATGCACTCAATCTCGATTACTCTTCAATCACGACTCGCATTGCCATAGACTCCACCAGAATTATCATCGTGCGTTAAAATGCGCATTTGCATGATTGTGTTAGTTTTGAGCCCTGCGGGAGATCGTTGGGTTACGATTTTAAAGTATTGGACTTGGAAGCTAATAAAAGAACTTTATTTTTTGCAAATTATTTTCTAAACAACAATGTTGTATCTTTTAACCGGCGTAATATGTCCACCAGAGGAAGTAGAAATTTCTCGCGAACACGACGATGTGCTTATGTTTCTATATAGGAGGAACGCTTGTCTCGCAATTGCACATTTTATGCTTCTATGTCGGGCAAAAACACCAGTGTCACGGAGTTTAATATTATCAGTCTCACTCCGAAACAAGACGTCTCAGAGACCATGCTCCATTGGAAAAAATATCTAATTTAACAAGCTCTATAATTTGTTGTAAATTTTCTTCTAACCGACCATGTCGCATATTCTGGCCGGCGTTTTATGTTCTGCAGAGGAAGCAGATTTTTTCTTCTCACAAATACAATGGTGTGCTTAGTTTCTGTATCGAAGAATGGGTTGCTTCGCAATGGCACATTTTATGCTCCTATGTCGGACAACAACACTAGTGCCCTGATTGATGAGTATTTTTTCGTAGCTTGCTGGTCTCTGCAAGGTAGGCTGCATAGCCAGCTTCGAATGCGCCGTCACCGACCATAGAAGGGGCTAGGGAGTCGGCTGCGGTAGCATCCCAAACCAGCATTTTGCCTCGCTCGAATGGTGTAAGTGTCATCCCGTCTGGACGCCTGCCGTCCTCCGCGCAGAGGCCCGGGTGACCAGTCATGACCGACATTTGTCGGGCCGATGTTCGTTTGGTTTAAAACATCGTCTGTTGTGGCAGTTGTGTCTGTGTATGTGTCGTTGTCGTAATTATTGTTGTCGCCGTTGTCATCTGCTGTTAAACGCCGGACAGACGATAGAGAACGGAACACATCATCGTGTGTCCCGATCCCCGTCGTCCTTGGTGAGCAATTCGAAGGACAATGCGGTCATAGGTCTCTCACGAACGGTCAACCAGTTTTGCCGAGCGCCGAGTGTGGAACTATGAGGGCAGAGAGAATTGCATATCTGAATTGAGCAACTTACTATGAGAGGCATATAGAGAAATGCAGATTCAAATGGATATAGATAAATTAAGAGGCGGACATATATATAGACAGACGTGTAAAGAGCGCGAGAGGGGAATAGAGAAATGCAGAGAAGACGCAAGCCAGATCGAAATGGATAAAGAGCCCACACCTGATAAAGGCCGGTGGACATAGTGCTGATTCGTAGCTGGCCTCGTGCCGTCATTGTCGTTCAATTTCTCCCATCCTATTTTCCCAACATTGGCAGTCCCTTCCCTGAGGCCATCCGAAACCTTTATTCGTTCTCCGTACTCCGCCCAAGGCGCGCCAAGCTGGTTCCCCGACGACCACGATCGCCCTAACGAGACGGCGAGAGACCTCTGACGAAGGAGCACCGCTACCGATTGCCAAGTCAACGAGTACGGAAAGCCGCCGGCGGGCGACCGGTGAAAAGTTGTTGTTGTTGTCGTTGTTGTTGTTGTTGTTGTTGTTGTTGTTTTGTTGTTGTTGTTGTTGTTGTTATTTTGTTATTGTTGTTGTTGTTTTGTTGTTGTCTTTTTGTTGTTGTTTTTGTGTTTGTGGCCATAGTTGTGGTAGTAATGGAAACGGAACGATGCCAACGGCCGAAAATTGGCCACTGCAATTTTCTTCTGCTTGTTGTCGAGCCACTGCATCCACTACGGCTACATGCTGCTGTTGCCGGCCGGTGCTCGAGTGGCTAGTGCTCTAGCGTCGTGCTCTAGTGGTTAAAAGAAGTTGCCACTACCACTGTAGCAGGTTTTACCACGAGTTGCATTGGTGCGACTAAAAAGGGACGGCTTCCGTTTACGATGCGGTTGTTCCATTATTTCGCCTCCTTAATGCGTTGCGAACTCTAATGCGAAGGAAGCTATTAGCTACTGGGCCGCCACCGCTGCTGCTGGTAGCAGAGGCCTGATAGTCAAATTTGTTGTTGCCACAACGACTCAAGCATGAACGTGTTACGCACTGTTAACGATGGAGACGATTCTTGTCTGAATCTATCGACGAGTAGCAAGCGAATCGAACAGCACCTTCGAGCAAAGCGGAGTAACAACAACAACGCCGACAACAACAACAACAACAACAACAAAATGCCAACAACAACGACAATAACAACAAGAACAACAACGTCAACAACAACAACGCAAATCCACTGCAATGAGACAATTAACAATGGCCGTCCTCTGCAAGCTCCACTGCTACTGCCGATCACGATTACGGTCTGGTTACGATTCGTCCGACGAGTCTTCCCCTACTATTGCCACTATTACACCCCTACAACGACATACCCATTTGTTTGCCTAACAGGCGCTTACTAGTACGCTGCCACCCGCTCAAACGGAAAACTTCAACGCAACGTTGCCGACTGGCTGACGAGCGAAAAGACCTCGCGTCCCAGCCCTGGTCGCGCCCGCCCGTCCCTGCATCCCTCCGTTCACGAAGAACCTCATCGTCTGACTCATCGGCTCAGAACCTCATCGTCTGACTCATCGGCTCAGAACCTCATCGTCTGACTCATCGGCTCAGAACCTCATCGTCTGACTCGTCGGCTATGAACCTCATCGACTGATGATGCTACACGTATGGCAGGCAGACAAGTCGTAATTCGGCATTCACCGTTGTGTCTGTCTTCTTCGCTATATTAACGTCTGGGCAGTAGTCAATCGCGTCGGGGTAGCTCTGATGAGCTAATTAACTATTGATGATGGCATGCTTGAATAATTGTCACCACTGTTTTGCCGCCGACAGGTTTCTTCGCCGTTGCTCTTACTGCATCGTCGTTGCCTGCTTCGAGCTGTCTCATCTCGTCGCCTTGAAAGACCGCCGCCGCCGGCAACTGACTCGTTGAAGCCGTGGGCAAAACTGGAGTTTGCGCCCATCGTAGTATAGTGGTCAAATTGGGGCCGCGTAAAACAACAACAACAACGACAATAATACGAACGATAACAACAGATCGAGGCCTACATTTGCAACGACTCAAAACACCTCTAGGACAGCTCCCACGAACGAAAAAGCATGTACGAACATGCACAAGACGGCGGAGTTCTACTCGCCGCGACCTTCTGTTGGTCATAAAGAACAGCGTGGACTGCGCAGCGTCGTCGTTACTCGATATCGGCAGTGCGCCTGACGCAATAGCTTGCAACAAAGTCAGCATCTGCTCTGCCTATGTGTGGGAGTGACTGTGTGAAACGTTTTGACGTTATCGTTTACCGCTGCTAACGAAGGCACCATCTGAGGAGCGTTGTCAATATCGGGGCTGACCGGCGACTTTGGGTACTACGAGCTAGTCGGCCTGAATCGAGATATCTTTGTGTCTGTGTTTGCAAGCTTCGCAAACAGTTTGGTTTGTTGCTCATTTGCTTGCCCTGAAATCACTTCTCATCTGCTCTTCGGCGAAGATGTACGGAAACATGGTCACGAGAGGGTGCAGGTCGTAAGAGAGGTAGAAGGATATCGGTATAATCGCGAACGCTACAAAAGCTTCCCTAAATTTTCACCAGAAAGGTGAGGGGTAAGATGCCATCTCCTAACTAAATCTGATTGAACAGAAGCGACGATTGGGGTTGAACGAGATACATCGGCATCGGCCTTGTGCAAGTACATGGCTCTCACACTGATCTACACTAACACCATTGCATGACATGTCACAATCGGTAGAAGCATCTAATCTCTTGCTGCGGTTAACAACTCAGCCCCCGGTATATATATATATATATATATATATATATATAGAACTTATTTGTCTGCCCCTCATTTTGCGGAGTCGTCAATTAATTGTGATACCAATGGCAGCACAAACAGATGAGAAGCATGGTGACAAGATGATCTTTTTCAGGTAACGCACAGAGTAGAATACAATGTCGTATTTGCTTCGGTCAAGGAGTTAACGACTAACGTCCTTTTGCAAGTTTTGAGAAATTTGGTCTAGAACGAAAGACATACATGTAAAATTGAGTAAACCGCCGGAGTATGTGCTTTTATGCTATTGTTAACCCTCTCCGTAAGCGCTACACACGAAAGGGTTCTATGTCGTCTCTTTAAGAGAACTGCTTAGAAGATAGCTTAACTTTGTAGTGTTCGCCACAGAGACCTATTAGCCTCTCTATACCAAATCGATGTTTTAGAACGTAACAGCTTTTTGTTCTATTCTAATTCTGGACCCGAGCGAAGGTTCTTGCTAATGACCTTGAAGCATTCGTTGCAACAACGACCTGCTAGCACCCAGACGTCGTGACCTGGCAAATGAAGGACCTTTTCAAAGCGCTTTGTTCCCGGCACTCCAGCCAGTAAGGTCTTGCGGCGGCCACACACCGACCGTTCGAGTTGTGCTGCGGAGGCCATTTGCCAGGACTGTGGCATGAATGAAAAATGGAGTCATGCAAGGACAAAGGAGCCCAACAAGGGAGGAACGGGGTTTACACGGGAAACAAATTTGAGTTTATCAACCACTGGACAGACGATGTGGGCGGCCCCACTCTTATTTAGGTACACCGGTTGACCCTACTAGCGTAAGCTCGTCGTATCCGGGGCAAATTCGCGAGGAATTGCAGCAGCGTCTGGTTATTAACTATGCGAGCTATTTGCGAGCAAACCAAATGAGTGTCACATTCCCTTGCCGCGGGTCAGTAAGCGGCTGGATAAACCTGAACGAAGCCACGTATAGATGCGGCCCCGACCGCTTATAACATTGTTTGCCAAAGCTTTGTTAGACCATTGCAGGGATATAGGCACGTATGTCGTGAAGCGACTCCTACCGATTTGTTTGTATACGTTCGGCTTGCCGTTTGGTTCTTGCTGTCCCGTTGTGCTAACTTGAAGAGAGCATTGGCTGCTTGGGCAAAAATCCCTCGTAAATACCTGCTAGGGACCAGCTTGTTTTTAGAAGTTATACTTAACCTTTTCACCAATAGGTTGCTGGTCCCGCATCGTGATTGATACTTGCACATTTCCTCATACTAGATTTAGACATTTTTACCCTCAGGTCGTAAGCACGGTAATTATGTACGGCGCCTGTATGAGTGAAGCCTCACTCTACGTGCAAAAGTATGCAAACATTAAACATTAAAACCCTATCTACATGCAGAGTATGCCCTCCAGCCTTGACGTGTCAGTGCGGAATGAAAAAGACGCAAGGTCGTTCTTCGTACTGTGCGCTGGTTTTCAACACACACATTTATATATATATATATATATATATATATATATTGGCGACCACAATAAGGCGTATCTAGAGTCGCATTCTTTTCACCCATGCAATAACCAGTTGCCTCTGGCGGACCATTGTGACCTTCCCGCCGTGTTCGCATTTATTCGTCCGTTACTTCATTCCTTCCTCTGTGAAACGAACGCCTATAGAGAAGACTGTCACCCATCACCCAGCGGACATAGGGTCGACACGCGCGCTATTGACCACATGCGGGTCCGTGAGCCGTCTGGCTAACAGACGAAGGTATGCAAAGCTCGATGAAGAAAAAGCGCAATCTAGTCCGATGAAAGAGTGGACGTTCTTTTTCCGCTCGTTTTTAGGTTTCTTCTCATCTTTATTTTGATTCCGTCCTTCCTTATTTCGTTTTTCCCATGCTATCGCGTGCGTTGCCTGCTTCTTTTGTCCGTTATTACTTGCACGCTGACGGCGACTACAGCGACGACGACGACGACGACAACGACGGACCAAGCCATGCTCGATCGAATTACGCGACGCCGAGAAGTTCATACAGAGGCGACAGGAATAGAGTGGACGATGCGGTTTGCGATGTCGGTGGTGGTAGGTGACAGTCTAGGTCGTCTCAGATGTAGCATGATGACATCCCTCCTCGCAAAGGCAGATCATTTGACCAGCGTGACAAAAAACAAGCCCCAAGTTTTGGCACCACACCAATAAAAGCTGACGCGGCAGACCTACTGTCGTTGTTGTTGCGGTTGTTGCTGCTGTTGTCGTTGTTGGTGGTGTTGTTGTTGATGGTGGTGTTGTCAGCGTTGTCGGTGTTGTTGTTATTGTTCTTGTTGGTGGTGTTGTTGTTTATGTTGTCGTTGTTGCGGTTGTTGTTGTTGAATGCCCGTAACAGTATAATAGCGACGAGCGACAGACGTCGCTGTCTTCGAAAGGGACGTGGCATTCGTTTTGTGTGCCATGATGCCACCACCCTGCGCGCAGAGAGACGACAGCGATAGGACGTACCCACACAACGGCGCCGCACAGTAGACCGTTGAAATTGGCCCACAAACTGCCGGCTGGCTACCTACGGTGCCAACCTCAATAAATACTACGCCGGTTGCTCTGTGTCACTGGTGGAAGAAAGCCAGTGGACACGCCCGCCGGCTACGTAAACGTCGCTCAGCGTACCGTTCGTTAAACGCAGCCTATGCGTCGTAAAGTTGTGTAACCGCCAAACGAAAGTTAGACACGAGAGAAAAGCTGCCACCGACCGTATAAATGAAACTGAAAGTTGAAGATATATATTTATATATATATATATATGCCAAGTAATGAATTACGCTAAATTTAGTCCAGTAGCTAGTCGAGACCACCATTAGCGAGTTTATATATACATATATATATATATATATAAAAAACCGAGCAAGATGGCTTAGTGGCAAAGCCTTTGCCTTGCGTTCGGGAGGACTGGGTTCGAGACCCAGACCGGCCACTCTTAAATTGGTTTGCATGGTTTCCAATTTAGACAAGGTAAATGCCGGGTGGATTAAAAATTAGCCATGACATGAAAAAACGTACACGGGCATTAGACTTCCAAAAACTATTTTAAATTTTTTTTATATATATATGCATAGGCGGATCTTCAAATTTAGTCGTGTGCAATAGTTTAGACGCTTTCACTTAAAATTAGAGTATTAACTCTAGAATTCGAATCTGCTGACGCCCATCTCACCGTTTCTATGATGTGTGCTTCAGCATTGTTTAAACAGCTGTGCCAGTCGGAGCTACTATAATGCGCCTGTGTGGCAGACCGCGAACCCACGTCTGTCGTACTCCTTGCACAAGTTACGTTTATGACAGAATAATACGATATAATTCATCAATTGTTTTTTAGACCATCTTGAGCTGTTGCAACACTGCGCGTTGTCCGTCATCGAGCCCGGTGGCGTGTTGGGGGTGGATTTGTGTGCGCCTCGCAGCTGGAGGACACATAGCAGTGCAGCAGGGGTTTGATCCCCACCATTGTACAATTGTATGCGTGGGGACCTGGGGGTGTTACGAAGCAATGCGAAAGCAAACCCGTGAACATCAAATGTTGGCGACTGAGGACCAGGCTGAAAGGAAATTTGCCCGTTGTCTTCCTGTGATTAGCAACAACATCGCATGACGCGGCATGTGCGTGATCATGCGTCATGTTGTCGGTCAATCGATGACGGCTCAAATCGGACCGTAACCGCGACTGCAGGATTAGGGAAATCGAGAGCAAACACATGCACTTGTTGTTAGAACGAGAAACGTTGGAAATCTGGAATAAAGCATCTATGTATTTGTTCCCTGCTGCTGCTGCTGTAGCTGGGTTGATCGAACGAGTGCGGACGTGAGTGTCTGAGTGGGGCCACCACAGCTGGGCACGCGTCAGCAACTGATGTGGCTTGTGGGGTCTATGATAGACCTACAAGGTGTAAACATCGGGCAAGGCATGACCCTTCAGGTATCGATAGCCAGGAGACCGCCAGACCATGCTAGCGGTATAGACAGTTTTTCAGATCACTGGAAGAGATCTACCAGTGGCTCCTCCAGTGCTAGCCCCTGTATCAGTGGTGTAGTGAAGCCCTGGCCTATGAGCCCACATAGCGGGTACAGACTGTAGAACGTAGACGTCTTCCACTGACGATAAAGATAACGACCGATTGATGAGCCCCGACTGGCGGCACACGGCCGTGTTCAACGGTCCAATTGGCGTCCTTCTGTATGGTTGTTCTTGCTTCTAGGAATGGTTGGTTGTTCGTCAAGTTCGATTCGAGCGCACCAACTGTAAGGTCACCGTAGGGTCAGAAGGAGGTAAAAGATGACGCGGTCTAATATCAACGAATAGACGGTCGGCGAGAAGTGAATGTGCCAAGGCGGAGAGGGGGGGGGGGAAGGGCAGTTAGAAGAAGACTGCCCGCCGCAAGTAACTTCAGCATTCGGTACGGATAGTTCAACGCGCGACGCCAGACGTGATGTCTTGGCTATCAGCAGCGAGCAGGCGGGACCCGTGCCACCCCCGTCAGCCACCCAAGCAGGTGGGCAGCAACCGAGTTGACGCTGGCCTTAGAGGAATATGCAAACACGAGGGGATGATATGTCAATACGTGTCGATACGTCTGAGGGCAGGTTCTGTGACCTTTTGAGCATTTAGGCTTTTCCACTGCTTCTTTGTCAATAATGCTCACGCTAGCAGCTGTATACAAGACGCACGTATGTGTTAGCGCATGAATTATATATATATATATATATATGTACACAACATTTTGCTACGAGCTATGCGACATTTTTTGCTGGCGTTACGCGCATACTTTGTGCTCGCAATTCTTGTGAACCTCGGGACTGTATCCCCGCGTTCAGTCGTCACTCGTTGGCACAGAGCACCTGCCAAAACCTATTGTGGTTTTGGCAACCAAGAACTTCGTTGAGTTCAATTGGTTTAGCAAAACAGCATCGCCTCTATGAGAAACAGCATGACGTACAGCTAATGCTGGCTGTTTCCTGTCTAATGAGCCATCGCTTCTTACTGATAACCTAGCCGGGGGGGAGGGGGGCTGGTTGGCCTTGGCCAAGCAAACGTGGCTCGCAAACGTACGGAGAACCAACCACTCAAGACTGGCACGTCTAAATGTGCCAGTTCAGCGACTGGGGTCACACGTGAAACGACGAAAGTTGGTAGCGGTGACGAGGACTTTGCGCTCTGAGTAGCTGAGCACCAGTCATCGGCTGTGCCTCGCGTGCGTGCGTGTCTAAATTTGGTCGCACACCTTAGTGAGTGCGGCTATTTCGACGGGAAACATTCGCTCTCCTCTCTCTTTTTGCTCTCAGGAGGGGAGCTGCGTCCCACGACGAAGCAGTGAGAAAGCCATCAACGATAAAGATGACAAGGAGGTTGTCAAACCTCGCAAATCAAGAGTGGCAGACGTCGCTCGTTATATATATATATATATACAAACGTCCAGAGAATCCTGATTTCCATCATCAAAAAAACGAGCATATGGCCGCTCTGGCTGGAGCAGAGCAACCGATGTTGGCCACAGTGGATAGAACGATTTGGCAATCTCCTTCTAGTCGTTTATAATGTATATATATATGTAGTAACTGGGTGTATATGTGTGTGTTCTTATAATGCTCAATGAGTCGCCGCTAGAGGAACTGTGTGCGAGGACGTCGAAGCAAAGCTCTGAACGAAGTAAAGGTGTTCGTCGTCGTCATCGTTATGCAATTCTCGACTTTTCGCGAAGGCGAGAGACTAATACTGAGATAATAACTGCTGAGACTAATACTAATATTAGTCTCAGCAACGGGCGTCACTACAGGATGCCGGTTTAACGCTGAAACGTAGGCACGCGCGTTTTAAAGCACGCGTGCCTTTACAGCGTTATACCGGTCTCACACTAGCGGCGCTAGTCGCTATGGCGTACACAATGCAATGCGCTTAAGGTTATGCTAGTCGTAGTGCAGCCAGCTGCTGGCCGTTGACAGCTATTGATAGGCATGCCCACAATACACGCAGATGCATGCATACCCGATCGACACGGTGATTTGGACACAACGTCCTTACATGGACAATTCTATTTGGTGGAAAGTGCCTCTGCCCTGGGCCAGCCAGCCAGGCCAACGTAACCTCATTTCGGCCGGGGCCGAAGTGAAAGAAGAAAGACCTAACACGCCTGTTGTACGTGTTCGATCGGACAGAATCGCCTCTGCGTTAACCAAAACACGAAATATGATCGTATTTCGTGATCATAGCGCAACCTGAGATGCAACAATAATGACATTTTTTTTTCAATAAAAAACTCGTTAGCAAGAAATGCCTGTTGTGGAACAAGACATTTGCTCGTTAACGTCGAACGTGGACGTCCTCCGCAAGTTTTGCTACCACTGAATTGAATCTTGAGTCGTTAAGGCTTTCCGTCGCCAAATGTAGGTAAGGCGAGACGACTGCGTACGTATTGCTTTAAACAATTCTGAACTACGAATAATTTCAGACAGAGAGTTTTGCTCTCGTTTAGTAATGAGGTGGTCTTTCGTTAAAGTGTCAGCTTTGGTTACTCATCCCATTAAATAAAAGAACATTCGTGTAGATTTTAATCTCCTAGACAGAGCGTACATATGCCCGAGACGAAGACTCCGACGTAATAGATGAAGTATGTTGCATTTTCTTAGTGACCTGCACGTATAATTCAATGCTGAATACCCAGACTGTAGGTTATACTTTTAGCTATATTATCTGCAACAAATCCTAACCAAACTCAATAGAGTGATCCAGAAATGTACGACTAATCCTCAACGGCCCACCGTGCTCAATAATATCGTACTTCTTGATAAAAAAAAATAAGTTTTGGTGGCCATATGACTGGAGGCGATTTAACGTCTCTGCTCTCGAAGACATAGTTGTGGTCAGCAGCAACTTCCGCCTAAGTTTATTCGGATACAAAATATTATCAACAAATTACAGAGTTAGCAAATATGGAACTGCAACCAGTGCCTTCCGAAGCACAATTCATATCACTCCTCCTCTTGCTTTGTGCGGCACTGTGGGCAGTGCACCAATGATAACAATGTACATGCATGTTTCAGCTCCGCAGAGAGCGACGTTAGTTCTATCATAAAGGGTAAGTCCATGCTCGCATACGTATAAACACGTTTATACTTTAGTTCTGCAATGGTAATGAAGGGTGTCTGCTTGTTCTAGATATAGTTCCCTAAGTCCCCTGTTTTCTATTGCCCTGGCCCATGCCTCCCTCAATTAAACTAAATGTTATATGACCAGCAGGTGTTTGATGGGGAAAGGACGAGTGCGTAATGAAGGCTGTTCGCACACAATGTGTGAGTCTCTTTAAACGTAAAGCCGCGTCTAATATTCGAAATTGGAACGGTCACGTGAAGTTACCTACCTGCCTACACAACAGAGAAACCCTGCAAACTCAATGTGACAACAAACATTTGATCCGCTCTGTTTGTTCAGATCGTAGTTGCGTGGCAGCTGCAGCGTTAATGTACGAGTATGCTTCGTAAGTTAATTAAAGATCTGTAGAAAAAAATTCTAGATTCGTAGCGGATTTGGTCGTGAATATAAATATGGAAATTCAGGTGAAGGCGGTAAAAATTATATTTCTAAACGTGAGACCATTTCGCGTCTAACAAAAATGGAGCGAACGCAGGTAATAATAACCAGCGTAGGTACACATGGGGAGAAAGAGAGAGAGAGAGGCGCAAAGCGCTACAGGCTGAGGACTAAGGAAGAGCGGTTAACGACGTGTAACATCTGAACAGACGATTTAGCTGGACCTTCGTCACGAAGTGGAACATAACGATAAGGCGCAAATTATTCACTAACAAGTGGACAAAGCTGCCTAAACTGCCTAAAAACGGCTTAAGCATAAGAAGTCTGGCCTAAATAGACGTGCAAACACGTATCCAGCAGTTTTTACGTCTAGCACACCGAACTCAAACAGACTGTACTAATAAAACAGGACGACGAAAAACAAAGTACAGTAAGCCAAATGCAATCGCTGTTTCTGGTTGACGTAGACGTTAGTTTGAGAGAAAACTACCTCTCTGCCCATAACTGGTAATCTCGGTAAGAAGGCAGCCTAACTTTCAGGTAAGCACTGAAATGCATAGTTTTCCGGGAGACTCACTAGTGATGAACGGCTGGCAACAGATACATCTAGCGATTTACAACTGTTAGTACCGACAAAAAAAAAGTACCGACAAAATAGGTGACAACATATATGTAAAAAGCGGCCAAGGTAAAGAATTCGGCTTCGTGGAGAAGCGTAGAATATATTCGTACATATTTAAACGGTTTTTATGATCCTGCCAGGGAGGGCAGGCTTACAGAATCATGTTTGGAAGGGAATCTAAAATCGAGGCAGTGCCACGTGGAAAATATGCTCTGGAGACACACACACAGTCCTGCATGGTAGAAAGGAACCCCACAACAAAAGCACCCAAGGCGATACAGATTAGACTGCTGGAAGTGTGCGTTTAAATGATAAAGAGCTTTAAAGAGAGTGCTGATCCGAATGAAGCGGGAATGCTAATTAGATATGTCATAGAATGAGCCGGTTACTAAAGGAATCAGCAGAGAGGGTGGGTCCTGAAACTTGGTCCGACTGATTAGCATAAGGACGGACATGCCTCCTGAGGTTAGAACGGAATGCACAGAAGGCGCCATAGCAAAGTAACAGCAATTAGATTTTGAGAGATGTAACGAGCATGGAGATAAAACAGCAGTAGCGGGGCTATCGGGATGAATACAAAGGAATTAAAAACCTAAAATTAAAAACAACAACAAATACTTCCCAATTGTCCTAAAAGTCAGTGCTCTTACCAACCAAGAGGCTCGACCAACAACCAAGAGGTTATGTGCAGATAGTCAACCAAGAGTCTAGGAATCCTACGTATTCAATACGGATTATTCTAGCTATGTAAGAAGATTGCACGATTACGACGAATACCGGGGTTTCTGTTGAAACATCTGTCTACAGGTTCTAGTAAAAACGAAAGCTGGTGGCGTCAGTCTGACCCACATTCTTCTGGTATGACAAATATGAGGTAATTCAAGTGGTAAATACTTTTTGGTGTGCAAACTCCATATACTCGTTTTGTCGTCTAGATCATAAATGCATGACCAGCTTATTTAGTTGGCAATTTAAACCTTAACAAATTCAAGATAGATTTTGAAGTGTATGCTATATGTAAAGACTTGATAACCATTGGTAACCATGTACCACACACCTAGAGCTGCAGTTCTGCATGCTTCAAGCTAGACCATAGATTTTGTTTCAGAAACACATTCATAACGCCGAAACCCGGCAAATACATGACATTCTCTTTCACAATAATAATAAAAACACGATAAATAACTTGCTAATTTATTTGTAATTGATTAGCACTAATGTCAGGTGTAGTTTTGCTGTAACAATAACGTGGCAGCTGGGAATTTTTACATCGGCCTCACAAAACATAGAAGGCAAATGGCGAGCCAGCTCAGAAGTGGGGCGTACAGAAAGCCTTAAGTCGTAACCATCGACAGGCATCAGTACATACACGTACAGAGTGTTGAGCCTTTCAAGCATAGAACCTGCTGACTTTCCAAAAAAATAAACGATTAAATACAAAACACTGGCCGGGTCTTAAGTGAGCGTAGAAAAGTTACGATTAAAACTCTAAGTACTGATGCACACAGAGGTTGAAGTTGAGGATACCCCGGTCTCGATGAAACAGAAGGTCCTGTTATATCTAACCCCAAAAAAAAATAGAAAAAACGGCCCGGAGTGTATACCATCCGACGAAATACAGAAAACAAACCAAAAACTTTTTAGAAACTAGAGGTCACAAGTGAGCTAAATAAAAATGGTAAGTGTCTAGTGAAGTCAGAGAGGATCCGTAAATTCCACCCAGCTCCAGAAAGCCGAAAAGTCCTCGTAGATGTTGAAATGACAATTACATTTAAAGATAAAGAGAGCTCTGCCCACGATAAAGAGAGATAAAGTTATCACACGAGACCGTCCAGAAGAATTTCTCAGCGTCATAGATCATCGACAACGTGACACGACCGTGCACAACTCCGTCCTGCGGAATATGATTTGCTACGAAATACTGGCGAAACACTAGCAAATAATGACGTGGTAGAAATGCGCTAGTAAGACTTGCAAAAAGAATGGCGGGCAAGACATCGGCAGTCGTGTTTTACTTGAGAGAAGAGAGTTTCCTTGAAAAATAAATTTTAGATAAAGATGGACTAATTTCGTGTAACAATTGGGAAACAACCTATTTATTTCTACACATGTGATATAGAATACTGGTAGGACAGAGGCAAATAAAGCTGCACGAATAACCAGGCCAGGTGTCACGGAGGAGGGTCTTGGGCACATGTATGGACCTGCTGTTTTTACATGCCATCTTTCGCATAAGAAAATATTAATTAGCTGATAAGCAAATAAAAGCATGGCCAAGGAGTGCTTGTGGTCAGAACTTGCAAAGTGTGTTGGACGCTGGATCTGCCATGTCCGAAGAAAGCAAACATCAAGGGCAACCTAATGTCAAAGGATAAAATCCTAGATGAACAAAACGCCGCTTCAAGGAGACCAGGACGTGATAAGGAATGAATACGGGAACTTGCCATTTGGTTTCGTTTAGGTACTGATAGAATGCGAGCGTTTCTAACGGTCCTACACTGGGTAAGGACGACGCCTGCTTCTCTTGCGGTCTATGACACAGTAGGAAAGATAGCGTAGCGCACACGCTTAAACATGACGCGCGATACGAGGGAAAGGGAAAAGTTGCGTTATTTAGCAGAATATTAGAGGTTGGCCACAGGCGAAGGCACAATGACGGATATGCCTAGGTCTAACACAAACTAGAGAAATATCAGGGCATCTGTAGAGCAACTAATGCAGGAGAATGAGAATAGAGAATAGAACGCATAATACACAAGGAGTGTGAGAAGCTTTCAGCGAGCAAGGTCCCCAAACTCCGAAATAATGCGACGACAGTTTTAGTCTATTGAGGGCACTGGCGCTCGCCTTTTAATGACAGAATACTAGCATTATCGGTAGACGATTCCAGTTTCATCGTTTGAGCGGTTGCAGGAGTGCCGAAATACACTTTCGCAATCTGAAAATTGGACATGGGCAAGCTCAACGACAACGAAGGTTGCCCCCCAGATAGTATAGGATGCTGATTTATTTAAGTATACCTATAATCGGCACAACATATAACAGTGAGTCTATAACAAACAATGGAATGAAACACAGCACAAACAGCAATCACAATTATGCCCTAAGACTGAAACTAGAGTGTTAGAGAAAATTATAATAGGATTTCAGTAGCGTATATAAATATATATATATATATATATACATATATATTCGTATATGCTTGCACACATAAAAAATGCCCTTATTTCTTGCGCAAAGAAGCCGTAGCCGCAAATATTACCATCAACTACAGTGTCAACAGTAATAGCAGCAGCAGCAACAGTAACAGCAAAAGCAAAGAAAACATTATCAACAATACAACACAACACATATAACGACGAGATACCGCCAACGGAGCAGAGGTCAAGTGTCGAGATAGATAGATGCAGTGTAGAGAAAAAAAAACACGAGAGGATGGAGGGTAGAAAAGCGGAACGGAGAGAGTGCGAAAGTCTGAGGAGAGGCGGGCATAATATCAGAGAGAGGGGGGAAAGAGCGAGAGACTCAGACAGAGAGGGGGAAGAGAGAGAGAGACTCAGACAGAGAGGGGAAGAGAGAGAGAGACTCAGACAGAGACAAATAGACAGGGAGCTTCCAAATGGAATTATATTCCGGCTGCATATTTGCGAGCAACTCTGCTGCGGAGCCACTGCAGTCGCTGCACGCTGCGCCCCGCGGGCATCATAACCAACGAGGCCAGAGATTTCTGCTCTCAACCCCTTACGTACGTCGTATCTCCCCGGTTAATGCTACCGGTTGTACAGCTACCTTGTCAGCTAGCCTGGGCCTGCCCTTCCTGCTCACGGCATTAACCACAGGGACAACAGCAGCAGCAACAACAATAGCAGCAGCAGCACAACAACAACAACAGTAGCAGCAATAACAACAGCTGTTGCTTAGTCTTTGCTGCTTGCCTTAGTTACTCAACTGGCGCCATCAAAGCGGCAGGCGGTAGCGTGGTGAAGACCTGCCTCTCTTTAGGGTCTCAACCAACAGGGCCTGGTAGCGTTGCTGTTCTACAGGTATCTACTTAGGACATCCTAGTTCTACGGCCACACGATACGAGAACAAATCCTATGACTACTGTCACTACGACTACTGCAGCGATATTTGCGCATATTATGCTATATTGGTGTGTATCAACGGATCGATCAATTGCCACAGATCGAGTGAGTCGCCGCGGGTTTGAGCGAACGGGGCATCACTACGGCATGATTATTAGATGCTAAGGTGTACGCACTCCCTGTACGTAGTCCTAGTAACTCAATTGACCAGACCTCACCTCACTACTACCAACAGGCCTATGGCGTCCATCCGCCGAACGAGAATTCATCCTCAGACTTCAAGGCTGTGGAACTGTTGCTTGTCGGTACTACTGGTGGTGGTTATGGCGGTGCTGCTGCTGCTGCCGCTGTTGTGTTATTGTTGGCAACGGCAGTGGCGGGTCGGTTGTTGAGAGGTGATGGTTCCGAGGAAGGTCGAGGCTCGACCGACTTCGTAGCAGAGCGTGCGTGATTTTCTTTAGGACGAGCCTGTGAGTGGCCCCGGCAGCCACTAGATCTAGCAGCATCGATGCGTCGTCGACCGTCCCAGCTGGTTTCCACCCTTGGCTGCTCCGTTCAGCGAAGAGAGGCTCGTGGCCTCAATCTCCGCGAATCTTCCTCCTTAAGCAGAATATTCTGCTTTCGGCCGCTTGATGCGGCCCCTGCTGCTTATTCTGCCTCGCATTGCCCCGTCTTTACTCTTCATCCCGCCATGCTCGGCTGCTGTTGCTCCGACTTGTTGGTGTTGTTGTTGTTGTTGTTGACGATCGTCCTCTTCAGCCGTCGTCTTCGATGGTCTCTTCTGTCTCTCCTACGAACGACGAGACAAAAACAAGTTGTCGTTGTTTTTGTTGCTGATACTGTCGTGGTTGGTTGGTTGGTTGGTTGACGCTATCTTCGAATGTTTTCCTTTGCTTGGGGGTAGCAGCAATGGCGGCGGCTGGAGGCAACGGGCAGGCGCATGTCTGTCCCCAGGTCGTCCTTCTCCTTTTCGTCCCCCGGGGCCACGACGTCGATGAGACGTCGGGTGCAATGATGTCGACGTTGAGAACAACGACAACGACGACGACGACGACCGGGCCGTTTGGTTCGACTGCACAGGTCAGGCCAGGAACCGACGGTCTCAACAACACGCCTCGAACCTATCGTAGTCATTACGCCTGTAGAAGAGCGAGCAAATAGCGTTGGCCTGGCCCACTGTCCGTATACGTCTGTTTGCGTCTTTGTCGCCGTTTCTCGTCATTCGTAGTCGGAGACGTTCTCGTTGCTGTTGTCGTAGATGTTGTTGCTGCCGTAGATGTTATTGTTGTTGTTGCTGTTGTTGTCGTAAATGTTGTTGCTGTTGTTGTGGCTGTTGTTGGCAGCCTTCGAAAAGCTTGGCTTAGCGTGACTTTCAGCTCTTGGGAGATTTCGTTGTATTTACAAACACCTCCGGCTAAAGTGTCGGCAGAGGGAACGTAACGGCAGAGGAGACGGTGACAGCTACAACAATAACAATGCTGACAACAACAACGAAAACAAAAACAACAACAGTAGCAGTAGCAGCGACAACGACAACAACATCTGCGACAACAACAGTAATAAACAGAGTGAGGTACTATCGAGAGCTCAATAATAAGCTCGAATTATAGTAAGGTTAAAAGCATGTTGAAGGGAATCCCACGTCTCTGCTGGCCACTGCATGATGACGTGCTGCGGCGACAAGGTTCAGGCGAATCTCAGATACGTTGTGTGACCTTTTAGGAATCAATAGCTAATGATGATCCATAGTAAGCGTTTTAAATCACGTTGTTCGTCATAGATTAGCATCGGCTATTGATATTTAAAATAACAGTAACGCGTTTGAGGTTCGCGTAGCTCCATATATATATATATATATATATATAGGGTACGGCAACAGCCATTTAGGTTTAAAGTTAAAAATCTACAAGATATATATATATATAGGGTACGGCAACAGCCATTTAGGTTTGAAGTTAAAAATCTACAAGGATTTGGAGCATTTCGATATAAACTAGGCTAGGTTAGGCCAAAGTTGAAGTTTTATTAGAAAGCAACTTGCATGCCATTATGTTGACGCCAACCGCATACCTCATTAGGCGGCTTGAGTTATTGACGGTACTTAAAATAGAGGAGAGGAACTCTTTCTAACGAATTATTGAACTTGAATCTCTTTAATCTAGAAACAATACAAGCCATTATTTAGCAAACGCAGATATATATATATATATATATATATATATGGCAACAACTTTACCCGTTGTAACTGGGACTTTCAGGACTGCCGTATGTATTCGTGCAGGGCTTGCTCACGCAGCTGCTGAGCCCTAAGCATGGTCAGGACAAAAGTAGCTTAATAGCTAATAGCTATGAGTCCCGCTCAGCTGACGGAAGGGAACGAGAGATAGTACAACCATAGTGAAATCCGTTAATGAATGGCTTTGCCGTACGTAGCTTGGGGCGCCGGGGCGTCCTCGGCGGGGCGCTCGGTCGATTGGCTAAACGCCACTTTAACAAGTCGCGAACACGACTCTAGTCCGTCAGAGAACGCATCCCCACAACGTACAATGAGTTGCACACGTGGCGATGCTTGTTCGGTTGCTAATGCTGATAATAATGATATGGACTATGATGGGTCAGGCCGGAAATGATCGAAAACTGCCAATTTCCATCTCCGACGTAGAGTTGCGGTGCCAATGCAAAGCGTCGTCGGTCGAGGAGATGGACGATGGCACGATTACGGCGTTCCCATGTAAACATGAACATACATAACGCATCTACCTAGAATTAATTTTTTTTTAAGCAAGTTGTTTTTCTATTTCTAGACCATCGTCCGTCCCCTACGGGCTTGGAACTTAGCCTGAGGCATATCTTCAATGCACCGAGGGCCGGACATAATAAGTTATCTAGGGTTTCCTTAACAGTTCTTGCGGCAGCATGGGCGTTGACTCTCAGCTCATGTCATATGGTTTTCGGTCATATGGTTTATCAGCAATTCTCAATGAGCATCGGTCAGAGAAAATTCGATCAAAACAGGGATCAAACTGGCGACACCCCGGTAGATACAACAACCATGACAACAAGCTTCATTTAGTGAATGTGAATGCCTAAAGTCACTTTGACCGTCTATATTCTACGTCAACGACGCGTTTCTTTGAGCAGGCAGTACGCTACGGTTCGTTTTCTCGGCACATTACACAACGTCACCGGGCGGGGGGCGTATATGGATATGCAACCAAAAATAAAGTTACTGTATGATCATGGATAGCTTTTCGCTAGTTGCAAAATTATTGTTGTTGTTGTTGGTGTTTTTGTCGTTGTTGTTGTTGTTGTTGCAGTTGGTGTTGTTGTTATTGTTCTCAGTGCCGTCTTCGGAGCTGCTCTTAATTAAAAGCGAATGCTCCTTACTCTCATTGCGCGGTGCAATCGTGAGCAGTCCCAAACAGCAATTCCAGAGGAGTATGTATGCATTGTGAAGCTGCACAACCGGTGCTAAGGCTCGCTGCTTTGTTCTCTGTTTTCGTCATCCTCGAACAGAGAGCTCTGACACATCAAACACAGTTCAACGACGCAGAACACCGTCTACACCATCGTAAAGCCGCTTTGCCAACCGAGAGGAAGTGACACAGTGAGACAGGAGACAGGTTGTTGTCAGTGGCCTTTCTAAAGATTTTGCCGCTGGCTCTGGCAGCAACTCTGGTGTCTTCTCCGGTCGAGACCTCGTACCACTGCCCCACAGACACGACACGACCAACGACCAGGACCTCACAATATTGTGTCGATGGTGATGATGATGATGACGACGATAAGAACAATGGTACCATAAGGATGGTCACGATGATGAAGAAGCTCGGATGTGGACGATGTTGGTGGTGGTGGTGCTAATTGTTTCTTTTTCTTGCCATTAAACGAATTACTCTAATCGACAACAAACAAAGGGGGGTTGGGGGAGAGTAGAAAGAAGAAGGCGGTATAGAAAAACTCCCCTTGGGAGCACCGCTCCCAGTTGTGTCATGTTCCGTGTTTGGGCACATTTGCATGTATTGTGTGCGCTTATTGCTGGGTCGTGTTTGTGAGCTCACCTAGGCTACTTGGCGTAACTTTGACCGACCTAACCAGTTGCTGCCAAGGGCCCCCTTCTAGGCCTGCTCCGCGTTCTCTCTCAGCAGGAACAGCACGGGATGCGGCGACCTCGGTCGGCCCGTTTCCTCTGCCTTATATGGACTTCAATCGTTCGACGACTGAATCTATCCTAACTGAAGACGACTTAACGATTGGAAACGAAAATTGGAATTTAACCTGAAGTATATCTTCAATGCACCGAGAGCGGGACATGTTAAGATATCTAGGGTTTCCTTAACAGTCCTTGTGGCAGCATGGCCGCTGACTCTCAGCGGTATTGTCAATCATCTATCCTCAATGCGCATCGCCATATCTAGCGCACTGGACCCCTAGACCACGCCACTGTGGTAGGCTTAGATGCGACAAGTAGCAAGCAAAGCGTAAAATGTCAGTCAAACCTAGGCAGAGCAATGGACGATGCGTAGTCATCTGTTTGTATCGAACGCAAAAGGAATACCTTCACGCACGGGTAACGTGTTCCCTTGAGCGTATAGGAAATTATATAGATATCATCAATATATACTATCGTATGTATATATATATATATATACATATACACGGGAATAGGTTGATCGTATCGCTTGACGATATATAAATGATGTCCTACACGCTCGAGTAGTCGATAACGAATTGGACGAGTTTCACTCTGTTTGTGGATTCAGTCAAGCCGACACGGTCTGCTCTAGGGCTCCCGCCTTGCCTCCCGGCTTTGTACGCCTCTTGAATGCCTCAGTACACTCTACTGCCGTCCCAACGCAGCCAGTTCGTTACGTGTGTTCTATCTAATGCTAGGTGACTCTCTCTTTCTCTCTCTCTCTCTCTCTCTATATATATATATATATATATATATATATATACATATATGTACACATAATTCTAGCTGACTCTTTCTCTCAAAGTCATAGCCAGTAGCATAGAGTTTCCGCAATAAAGAATACTTGAGTTACTACACCACGCGTTCTATGCAGGGTACGCACCTGCCTCGGCGAGCAGCGACTAGGACACGAACTGAGGAAATACCACACACAGTCTACGTGGCAGTATGGCCACTCTCTATTGAGTCAGATCAATTAGGCAAGCCTGCGGTTTAGACACAAAGTTACCGTTATGGATTTCCGTACCAAATCCCTGCAGGGTCGATAACGAGTATGCCAGCCAAAAATACGGATCATCATACGCAGCCCCCCCCCAACAATTGTGTGCGCCGCAAAGCTCGTGAACAGTCACAATAGCAACTTTACTAATGACGATGTCAATTAAGAACGAAAAACAACTCGCAGCGCTTGAGCGACTAAGCGCCACTGGCGCAGTCGACTCGACCTTCACCAGTAGATTGTGTGTGTCAATTTACTCGTTGGTTGTGGCAAGACTGCCGTAGATAGCACGCTTCTAATCTAGAGAGTCACCAAAAAACTGCTACTGCGATCTCTAAGCTTTCCAAATGCTTTAGAGAGAGAGTCTGACAGATTTAAATTGAACTATTCAAGCGCCCTAATGGCGCATATCTTCCTGCAAAGGAATATAGATAAAGTTGCAGTAAACAAATTTGGAAATTGAATGGTTTAAATGTTAACAATTTTAGTCTACTATTTTTAAGTCTAATACTTTATACGGCATAATTTCGATATCGTCAATACATAATTCTAAATCGTGCCATTTTCGGCGCGCTGGAAGGGTATTTACTTATATATATATATATATATATATATATATATATATATATATATATATATATATATATATATATATATATATATATATCCATATAATCAATGTCTTCTCCAATACCTACTGAGTTTTTGTCTCCCATTGGCAACCTCTTTTTGGAATATTGACCTGGTTATTTCTAATATTTCGTTTTAAAGCTAGAACCTCCGACAGGTCTATATTTCCGAGGCCCCAAGGCTGTACATTATTTTACAATATGTTTATCTGATTCATTCTCTAACCCACAAGCTCGGCATTTCGTACTTTGCTCCTCCTTATATTAAGCTCTTTGTATCCTTATATCCAACATCGCCAATTGCTATTTTCCTTGACTTGTTTACCCTTAATCTCACTATTTTCTCCGATACCCTCACTTTTCCCATTGCTGACTATTGTACCCAATCTCCCTAGGTGCAAACTCTATCTTGCAATCCCACTTCGTTTTGATCCTTAGTGCTGTCTTCACCAGCTGTATCTGTTTAACCCATCTTTTATTTGTGACATTTTGAAACCTAATTCTTATGACTAAATCTTAGCTTACTTTGTGCTGCCCTTTGTACAAACTTTGGTTATAAGCATCCCCCTTCCCCCTCAAGAAACTCTTGGTGCAATTAAAACGGCAGCTCAAAGCAAATCTTATCACTTCTCTTTGTATTGTTTCTAGCTTCTTTCCCAATCCCGCGTTGCGGACCAGAGAGACATTAGCAAATCTTTTGCGCTATTCTCTCAATATGCATGAAAAATCGTAGATGATAACGGACAGCCTTGCCCTTAGCGACTATAAACTCTCTAGATTGTTCTGCTGCTATTATAAAAAGAATATGATCATCTAGCCTATACCCTTTCCTGAATCCGCACTGCCATTATCCTACTTGCTCATTTGTCTTTAGAATACTCTGTACTCTACTCTTAAACACCTGCATAGATATTCGATACGTTTAGGTGTAATTGTGATTGGTCGCCTATTTTGTAAATTATCATTATCTACTCCTCCCGGAGAAGAAGAGACACTCTTCTCCTAAGCCAACCGTGCAGGAGTCTGCTCCCTCTAAAGATAATATTAAATTGCTTCGTTAGATAAACACACGTACTGCTTTTCCAACTAAATCCCGTCAAGACAGTCGTCTGCTAACCCTCGAATGGGACGGTGCTAACCTGAGACGTCGCTCCCAAAAAGTGGTAAATTTCGTGCACTATTTAGTACAATTTCGTGGTGTGTGTGTGTGTATGTGCTAGCAAGATGGATACCGATACGAACGATATCACAATGCCGGACTACATCGACCGTGCAAAAATTTTTATGCAGAATCATGGTCTCCAGCTTGATGAAACGGCACGTATGACAGCAGTCATGAACATGTTTGTCATTGGCGAAGCCACCCAGCCACTCAAACAACGAGTTCAAGCGGTCGAAGAGACCACTGTGAAGCACGAAAAGCGCCTCCAGGAACTCGAAGACAAAATACAAGTTCTCAAAGACCGACTTAACACATCGGAAACTAGGAACAAACAATTGTACTACCAATTCCTAAATGATAGAAAACGGTCCTACTCGTATAACGTTCTCATAATGGGAATTGCTGAAGACCTGCCTGAACTTCGACGCAAGGAAAACAGTCGTGATCCAAATTTCAGGAAGTTTGTTCTGACTTGCCTCCAAAGATACGTTGTAAGTATCAAAGACGACGACTTTGAACTTGCCCATCGACTGGGTCCGGTAGAGCGAACATCTCGCCCCCGGCCCATTGTAGTTAAGTTGTACAACAGAGATAAGGCGTGGGCCCTTACATCAGCATCATTTGCAGCGAGGGGTAAAGCAAACTCCCCAAATTTCATCATTAAATCTCATAAACCGCCAGCTGATAGACCTAGTGCCTCCCCCCCCACAAATGGCAACACCAATGGCCGCGGCGGCGGTTCTACCCGGCTGCAGCAGCCCTATCAACAACGGCAGCCGCAGCCAAATCATCAGCGTCAACAACCTAACAGCAAACATCTTCCACCTCCAACATTAACTCGCAATAGCAGCATAGACAACTCAGGCAGACAGACCGTCGTTGATACCTCTATTACCAACGACCAGTGGTCTTCTGCTCCTGTTGCTGCTGCAACAACACCAGTAGCAGTGACAACGGCAACGGTAGGAGTGACAAATACTGCAATCAATTCTGCTGACGGTGACAACATCGGAATGACGGGCTGTTCGAAACAGCAGCCCAGCAGACCAACAAAAGATCTCCAAAAACAACAACCGCGTCAACAACAAGAAGTGGGAGGCGAAGATGATGAGGAGGAGGATGAAGAGCAAGGGTCGCAAGAGGATGAGCAGTCGGGGACACACAACCAGCAGCAGCAGCAGCAAGCGAGACTTACTAGGAGCCGTACCAACACCAGCGCCAACTCTGCTGGCAATGTAAACAACGTCAATGAATGGCAGACGACGCTGCCAATACCGGGAGCAGCAGCAGCACCAGATACTACTTATAAAAAGAGAAAGAACAGGAAGCGGCAGCAGCCGCAACCTCAAGATGATCAACAAACAGCTACTGCTGCTGATGTCTTAGAAACAGCAATCATTGACATTCAAGAAAATAGCGCTATTCGGCTTAAACCAAATACACCACCTTAAAAACAGTAACGTAATGAACCAATAATAATCTTAACTGATTTGTAATGCAAAGTATAAGTGAAGTGATACCAGTTATAAGATATAATATAATCACATGATTCGGCTTATTACATGTATCATTACACCCGAAAATTACAGCTACAACACATAATGTCAAGGAAACATACTTATCAACACTACATCGCTGAATAGATTAGAAACAGGTATCTCAATTAAAACTATAATAGGTTACAAGTCAACCATGTACATCTACCGCACCATAGAAACTATGTATGTATATTCATGTGTGTGTATGTTCATACATGTGCATGTGTGTGTATATATGTTTACCTTCTTCTTTTTTCCATAGCCACTTTAAGGGAGCAATAGGCACAGTGAAGCACCGTTTATCCCTCGAGGGAGGACGCCTAAGTCATTACCAGTATTAAAAGACAAAATATATTGTACATTTATTTATAGATATTATCACTTTTCTTACTATATTATTTACTTTTCTTATTAAACTATTTACTTTTATTATATATACATATATTTATATATAATATACTTAGTCCTATTATATTACTTAGTCTCATTATATGTATATTACCTAGTCTTATTATATTACTTACTTTTAGTGTATATACTTATATTTATATATAATATACCTAGTCCTATTATATTACTTAGTCTCATTATATGTATATTACATAGACTTATTATATTAGTTAGTCTCATTAAACATACCTGCATATGAATCCGTTTGATGAAGAAATCTTATACCAAGACGAAAACAACTGCCAACTTTTCCAATTTCCTAACCGTTGCACAACAAATATAAATGCCTTACCTAAATATTTCAAACATATTTCAGTTTGTCACTTTAATCTAAGGGATATTAGTGCCAATACTAGATTCTGTGATCTGAAACATGATATTGAGTCGTTTACGTTTCATCTTGACTTTGTTGCGATTTCGGAGAGCTGGTGCACTGTAGATACAGAACACATGTACAATATACCTGGATATAAACATTTAGCTCAATCCCGAACACAAAATACTCGAGGCGGAGGTGTTATCTTATATATAGATGAAAAACTGCCACACACTAAAATTACTAAATATACGAATGCATTGGAAACCATACAAGCGATAGCTTGCCAAACTGAAGTGCGAGGGCGTAGTGTTGTCGTAATCACACTCTATAATAGTGACGGCAACTTGAATAACTTCAAATTAGCTTTAGATACAATACTTTTGGAATACCCATCAGACATACTAACAATTATTCTAGGAGATTACAATATCGACATACTCAAATCAAACTGCATAACATCGGAATTCCTTCTTTATATTGGGTCACATGGTCTCCGGCCCCTCCTTAAAACCATAACTCGACCTTCTGACAACGGTAGTTGTCTCGACAACATTCTCCTCCGCAATGATGAACTTATATTGAACAAATTATATGGCGCAGTTGATGTCCTCACACCAGATCATCGACCGGTTTTTGCGGCATTAACTGGTCTAGAACGTCCAACACGTACGAAAGTACAGACTATGAATGAACCACGTAGAAACTTCACGAAAAAATTTCATTTAGAATTTCAGCAGGCACTAGCAACAACGCCGTGGTTTGACATAATAACCAGTGACTCCGCACAAATAAACTTTTCTGTCTTCAGTTCTGAACTAAACAATCTCTACAAGAAACATTTTCCATTTCAACTCGAACGAACTAGACCACAAAACACTAAAATTACTGACCAGTGGTTTGACTTAGAGCTCATTCAGATGAGAGCAGCAAAGGACAGGCTAGCCAATAAGGTAAAAAAAATATAGTAATCATTATGACAAAATGCGACTAAAAGAGCTTTCAAGAATATATAGGAGAACTTGCACACAAAAACAAAAAGAATTCTATAAGAATAAATTTGACACCGCTTCTCTCCTAGAAAGATGGAAACTAACGAACACGCTCTGTGGCAGGAATACACAGAAAGACACTAGAATTGCGTCTATTACACACAACAACACTACAACAACTAACCCTGCTGAAATAGCTGAAATACTAAACAGAAACTTTGCAACAATGGGTTCTAGAGCAGTACACAACAAATATGGTACAAATATAGCCGAATACAACTATAAAATTCAAATGAACTCACAAGTCCAAAATGCTCCCATTGAAGAATTTGCATTTAGCAAAATAACACCCGAGGCTATTATCCTGAAGTCAAATAAACTTAAAACAAACATGGGCGGTAGTCAAACACATATTCCCGGCAAATTCATCAAACAATACATAATCTATTTATCAAATATTTTGGCAGCCATATTCAATCAATGTCTCACACAAGGGGTATGTCCGTCAGAATTAAAATATGCGATAATCACACCAATATTCAAACAAGGAAATAAAAATGAGGCAGTTAACTATCGACCTATAAGCTGCGTTCCCTTTCTGGCTAAACTATTTGAATCAATTATCAATGATCAGATTCGCCTATACCTCCATGATACACACTTTATTAGTCCAATGCAATTTGGTTTTCGTAGTAAATGTAACACTAACTTAGCTCTCACACATCTTCAAGCATATATAACTAAAACCTGGGAAAACAATCAAATAGTTGCCGGTATCTTTGTTGACGTTGAAAAGGCATTTGATTCAGTAGATAAAAATATACTCATCAAAATACTCACACAACTAAAATTCAGTGAAGGACCCATAGCATTCTTTAATTCGTACTTGAGTGAAAGGGTGCAGATAACTAGAAACGGCGACAATCTGTCATCGCCATGCTCCCCGCACCTCGGTACACCGCAAGGGACCAGCCTCTCACCAACATTATTCCAAATATTTATGAACTCGCTTCTAAAGGCAAGCGAACTAAAAGCTATCGCATTTGCAGATGACGTAACTTTTCTTTGCCCACTCTCATTACAAAGCCTGGCTCGCGATATCGAATACACTAATGGCCAACTTAAACTTATTTCTGACTGGTATTTAAAACACAGACTGTGTTTAAATACTAAAAAGACAAAAATGCTACTTTTTAGTCCATGGCAAAGATCGATGAACCAGACAATAACAATTACGTTAGATAATACTAATATACAACAAGCATTTGAATACAAATGCTTAGGTGTAACCCTAGACCCTTCACTCTCATTCCGAAATCACTTAAATATCTTAATTAAGAAACTTGAACAGATTGTGCCTCAGTTGGGCAAACTAAGCAACATTGGCGTATCCACTGATGTATTGTTGATTGTATATAAATCGTTATTTCTTTGTTATATAACATATTGTTTGCCACTATTCGGGTCAACTCTTGCAACACTCATAAATAAGATACAGATTGCACAGAATAATGCTTTAAGGGCAATTTTTGGCTATAGGAGGGATGAAAGTGTAACTCATCTGTTCGCTATCCACAAACTACTTAAAATACCATCACTTTACAAATTTGAATTAGGTATTCTTGCATATAAAAACTTCCGTGGCATTTTACCGCCAGATTTATCATTTTATTTTGAGTCCAACACCAACAGAAATCGTAACAGCCCACCACTCAGAATCCCCAATACGTATCGCAACTATAGACTTAAATCACCTGATATAGCCATAGCCAAATTATGGAACGCTCTCGATACTGAATTAAGAGAATGTAGATCACTTAATTTATTTAAGAAGAGATGGCATCAAAAATTACTCAGTGAACAACGTACCGATCGATAACACATTTTAAGACATGCAGGTTATTACTATTATTATTATTATTATTATTATTATTATTATTATTATTATTATTATTATTATTATTATTATTATTATTATTACTATTATTATTATTATTATTATTATTATTATTATTATTATTATTATCATTATTATTATTTTATTATTATTATTATTATTATTATCATTATTATTATTATTATTATTATTATTATTATTATTATTATTATTATTATTATTATTATTATTATTACTATTATTATTATTATTATTATTTTTAGAAAACTGGGATGACAAATACTACAATGTATGAAACACGGATGTTCTGTAAGGAACGTGTGTTGGAATGAATAAACTGTTTGAATTGAATTGAATTGAAGACCACACGCTGTTTTTGGATTCATTTTCTTTACTACGCCTTTGATCTCATCTGCTGTGGTTGTAGTCTCCATGCTAGTTCTTGTTCTTTTTACACTGTTTACGCTAGTCGTGAAAAACAGGACCTGTAACACCGAGCAAGATGGCTTAGTGGCAAAGCATTTGCCTTGCATTCGGGAGGACTGGGTTCGAGACCCAGACCGGCTAGTCGTAAATTGGTTTGCATGGTTTCCAATTTAGATAAGGTAAATGCCGGAGTGAATTAAAACTTAGCCATAACATGAAAAAAACCGTACACGGGCAATTAGCCTTACAGAAAAATCTAAAAAAAATAACGGTGTCTATTTAATCTATTGTGTGTGTACTATCCTGGTCCTTATTCGTGATCCTTGTTTTTTCCTGTCTGACATAGTTCCAAAACTATTTAGCTCGCTAGCCCTTGGGAGCCACCAAATTTCTGTTAAATGCCTTCTCGTCTACATTTTTAATTGCATCTTATATTAATACTTGAGCATTATTCTTGGCTTCTTTGTCATTTGCTCAACATTCTTCTGACTTGTCTGCGTACCTCCCCATTACCTTTCTATGCTGCTTATTCCACCTTTTTCGCTCCAATACTGGCCTATTTATTTGATCACTCCAGAATACCCTCCTGTTGTCGCATGAGAGGTCTAGCAACTTACGGCAGGTTGGCGCACATGTATGCAGAGGGTGACGGAATTCGACGCATTTAAAGTTGCAAAAGTTATGACGATGTCTTGTTTCAAAATGTTGAGCTGCTATCCGAACTTTTCAGATTTAATAACTTTCTTGTTCTGCAAAGGCTTATAGTGCACTACGCTTCTCTAATTCCGCCAGACACACAGCATGGGTCTTCTTAGCGCAAAGGCCTGCTTTAGCAACGATGTTGGGGCCCAACGGTGCGTTAGTTCCCACATGGCCTTGTGCGAATTACCTTGTTGTAAACAATCATCAACGCCGGTAATAACGTTTCTCAGAAAACAAATTGCTCTTCGTACTCTTCAACAAACAAAAAAAAGGAGCGGCTCAGGTGTTCGGCCAATCCGCGTCGGTATTTTCCGTGAGCATTGGCGGCAGTCAAACCCAGACATTGATGGTACTAAAAAGTTAACCGTTTTGTCGAGAAGTAACGGTGAAATTTCTAAAAACGTTTATAGTAATGTGACTGGCCGAACGCAGCTTTTGGGAATCTGCGATTGTGAGAAAACGAATTGTCCAACGAAAAAACATAACCAGCCTGGTCGGAAGAAAGTTCGGTTTTATCTGAAAGCCAACTAATGTTGGCTAGCAAAAAAATAGATGTGTTGAGAACAGTTTGCAAAAATCGAGATCTTGCGACGCCTATTTCATTTCTTTCACGTTCAGTACAAATATGTATGCCAATACGCTCATAAAACCAACACACTTAAAAGAACGCGCATTGCAAGGATGATGAGAATAATTTTTAGTATCAAAAGGATGGTTTAATTCATGATGTGATTACTGTAAGCCTCCCCCTCCCACGCCAATTTCGAACTCCAATAGAGTCCCAAAGGGGACGTTAGCAGAGGAGACGTCAGCGTTTGATGTACGGTCTGGATCCGTCGGCCGCTGGGGTTTGCTAATGTTCCCCTTTGTTAACGCGTTCGACGACCCTCTCAAATGTGGCTTATTCAACCACGGATACCTTGTACATCTGTATGTGTATATATATATATATATATATATATACTGCTTTAGAAGCGTATGGTTGAAGTACGAATAGGTACCTTGAGACAGAGAGTAGAATAGAGAGCTCAAAAGCTAGGAAATACCAAACTATGAAGCTTTCACTCCTCCGACTTAAGATGTACAGCTATTTCTCCCACTCGGAAAGCCGCCCTCTTCGAACGAACATTCAAGCAACCAACACGAGAATATAAAACTTGGCAGGAGGAATTATAAGAGTTACAAGAAGCGCGGAAACATCTATACCTCTACGTAAGGTATATATATATATATATATATATATATATATAAATTCAAATGCAAACCAAGTTTGCCGTTGCATAAATCATATCTAGTAATGAAAATTGATGAAAAAGCAGACCTGAATTGCATTATTATACACACGCCTGATACTAGTTGGCGTAGCCTCAACGCTTTTTCCCGCCTTCTTGAGTAGAAGTAATCTATTTCCCAACTATGTTTCGAGTAAATATGCGTTATGTTATCTCTATTGAGCAAAGTGTTGCACTGAGTAGTTAAAACCGTTTGCCGTTTGCGTTTATAAAAAAAATCGCTATAATTAAGTATATACGATCGCAAATACAGACATCGCTACAATGAATAAATAAATGTTTACATTCATATTAATGTTTTATAGCTAACATTTTAGTGGCTACGAAAGCTATCGAAACATATAGTAGAACGTACATCCTATTCGGACTTCTGTTTACGTTTTACAGCATGCTTATGTGTGAACGAGTTCTGCTATGTTTTGCAGCAAAGCAGACAAAGATCTACTTTCAAAGCTGCCATGAAAGTGCCATACAAACATGCAGAGTTTGTCTTTGCTAGCTTTTGCTAACTTTGAAAGATTTCAAAGTTGACCCGATAAAAATATATTAGGGCACGCACCCGTCAAATAGTAACAATTAAAGTAATAAGAAAAATAACTAGTAACAACGCGAATGTAGGCTGTAAACAAGGCGCAAGTAAAGAAGCACCAGTTTCCACACACACACAAGAGAAATAGTTAGACCTACATACCTTGCGGCAAGAATAGGCGCCCACGTGACCTGATGGGAGCTCTGCAGAGAGCTAATCATGACCTTCTGCTTGCTGAGTTCCTCGATGGGCCGATTCACCAGCAGCATCTTCAGTGACCTGGTGGCTCGTCTGGTGGTGGTCACCGTGTCGCACCGCACAGTATGTCTGTGACTTGCTGATGAACCGATCGGCAACAACAATCGGCGCACT
This sequence comes from Dermanyssus gallinae, assembly GCA_003439945.1. Taxonomy (NCBI): domain Eukaryota; kingdom Metazoa; phylum Arthropoda; class Arachnida; order Mesostigmata; family Dermanyssidae; genus Dermanyssus; species Dermanyssus gallinae. Next base: position 19,954 of record QVRM01001354.1, on the reverse strand, counting down.
ACTCACTTACACTCCGAAGCACTCAGATGCCCACGAGCCGAATGCACCTCGAATATCAATCACTACGGTGAGAGGTAATCCGGATCGGAAATTCTGTCTGGCGGAAAGCCTCTTCGACGTCCCCTAGCTCCGACGGTCGCCAGCTTCCTTCCTCCGCTCACTAAGAGACGCGGAGTTGATCTGGCCGCGAATGAGGCGCCGATGAGGGGCCAGTTCGTCCTACGCCCCACCAGACACCAGTCAGTCAACAGGTGTCAACGACTCGCACCCACGCAGGCATCTCAGCCACAATCGCGAATCACTGCTCGGGGTTAGTCCTGCCACCACTGTCACTTGCCACTGACTGAAGTGCAACAACCACCGGAAAACAACCACAACAACATCAACAATGGCAGCAACAACTACAATAACAGCAACTACATCATCATCAACAACAACAATAATAACAACAGAAACAAGAAAGCAGAAAACGACAGAAACAGACAAATGTCACCAAAAACATCCACTGCCAGATAGCTCCATGCGACCGCAAGCAGAGGAATACTAAACAAAAAGAAGCACTCCTGAGCTACTTTTGTGTCACGTGCCTCATACGGATTCGTTCACGGGCAGATCACACGTAAGATACACCGCTGTGGCTGTTGCACGACGCAACGCGAAGAACATGTTGCGTCCGGGCATGCGGAAATGTCTACAACAACTACTACTACTACTAATAGAGTAATGGGGCAACGTCTGCAGCCACTATTGCCCCCGCCACACTCTCGTCAGTGTCGTCGTCGTCTTCGTTGTTGATATTCGTATTCTTGTTGTTATTGTTATTAATGATGTTGATGTTCTTGCTGCTGCTGCTGCTGTTGTTGTTGTTGTTGTTGCTGCTGTTGTTGCTCTCGTTGTTGTTATTGTTGCAGTTCTTGTCGCCGTTATTGCCGTGCTCGCCGTATCCTCGTCGTTGACTCAGTCAGACCCGACGATAGACGCAATAGGCTATCGTCTATGGTCACTTGCCTACTACTGGCTAGACTTGTTCGATTCTTGGACAGACAGACAGACACATAGAGAGATATACACATAGCGAGAGACAGCCAAAGAGAAACAAGCATAGTAAGAGAGAGAGAGAGAAAGATGGCCTATGGATCTATGAAGGGAACAACGGGACAATCATACAGAGAGAAGAGGCAAGGAGACACAGACGGACAGACGTATGAACCGATACACAGACCTACAGCAGATGCTGCTGCTGGTGCCTCGGCTGCTCCTACCCCCCCCCCCCCCCATACACACACCCCATTCCCCGCCTGCCAACCCCACCAGCATCCGGAGGCCTACTATTGCCCGAGGTCTGGCGGCCAGCCGATTATGTTTTGGGAAATCGCCATCGTAACGCGGGCCTCTCCGCTCTCACTCGCTTGGTCACTCGCCGCCGCCAACGCTAACAGCAACAACAGCCGCAGCCGCCTCGGCCCCCATCATCGATCAGGTAGTTTGGGCCGCCTGTCTCAACGGATTCCACCTCCGTCCAGCCCTCTCTCCGTCCGTCCGCCCCCCTAAGGGACGCTCCTCGCCACCTGTGGATTGGACGCAGGCGTCGCCTGCCTCACTGCAGCACCCTGCCTGTCCTGTACTGCCCTGCTGCTGTTGGCCGTACCCCTGAAGTCCCGTCTTCGCCTACCCCCCTCCCGCCACCGTACGCAGGCGCCCCCGTGGCCCATTACAAGCGGTTGGGGACCAGGATCCCCAGCTCAGTGCCGACTCGCCGACCGTCCAGCTAAGGTGCATTGAGGGGGTTGAGGCGAATCGAGCCAACATGAACAACAACAACGGCAGCGGCAACAGCATCGAGTGGATAATATCGCTTCATTGGCTCGGCGCCGCCGAATCCTGATCGTCTCCGTAGTCGAAGTGCTTATAGTCCTCATTGTTCTATTCTTCGTGGTCCTTATCTTCGTCTTCGGTGTTGTCGGCGGTACCATTTAACTCGCTAGCAGTATAACGCCAAATATATATATATATATATATATATATATATACAGGGTGTCCAAGTATGATTTGGAAAAACTCTGATGTATGGTCAAGCTTGGTGAGAAAATCACTTATCCCAATGGAAGGGGGAGCGGAAAGTGAGTGGCTGTCCCGGCATACGTTTACAAAATGCACGATTGTGAGAGAACGCATTCCTCAATGGAAAAGCGAGCACACCGGCGCATTCGGGAGAAAATTCTATATTGCCGCCACCCCAGTAACGAAGACGCGGAAAGTCACTAAATGCGCGGGCATTCTATGATACCTGAGAGGAAAATGTTTTCGGGACTACATTGTTTGCTCTGCAAAAATGGATCATTTTACGGCCGTCAATACGAAGCCGGACGATCGAAAACAGTGAGAAGCCCAATTACGAAGCAACACATTGTTGAACAAGTAATCGCTTGTCCTTCCACAAGTATTAGGCAGGTGGCTAGAAGTGTCGATGTAGATCGCGCCACTGTCCACTTGTTCTCTTCGCGGACGAAGCGTCCTTCTCACAAGATGGTGTGTTCCACGCACACAATTTTCATTGGTGGGCCACGGGAACCCTTATATGACCCGCCCGTACGACCCGCCTCGTATGCACACCATATGCACCAAGTGTCGTTTCTCCGTACATGGCCTGACATAGTAGGCAACTATCTTATCGGACCCTATATACTTCCCGGTAGATTAAATGGATCAACATACCACAAATTTCTGAGCACAACTTAGCCAGAAATATTGGCAAACGTTCCACAGGATGCTCGGTTGAGAACATGGTTGCATCACGATAGTGCCCCAGCACACAACGCCTTTCCGGAACAGAGTTATCTGGATGAGACCTTCGCCAGTCGACGGATTTCCCGAGGCGGTCCACAAGCTTGGCCGCCGCAATCGCCCTATCTGATCAATCTCGACTTTTTTCTTTGGGACCATCTAAAGGATCTAGTCTTTGCAACTCCAGTTGAGCCCATTATGGATCTGATCGGCAGAATGGTTAGTGCAGGTGGAACTATTCGGGAGACGCCTGGTATCTTTGAATGCGTGCAACGAGAGCTTTGCTATCGCTACCGATGCGCTGATTGGCTGAAGGACTTTCGTTTGAGCAAGACTTGAACAAAACAAATATTTTCTGAGCTTCCGTAGGTTTGACGAATGCTTTGATTGACAAAGAAAGCAAACATAGTAGCTGCATGTATGCACTCACACCTAATATGGCCATCGGGAGATTTGAGTTACCTTGCAACCATAGACGTCAGCTTTACCAATTTGGTACCAAAATGATTCACTTAAAGTGTACAATGGTGTCTGCGCGTATTAGTTGTGCAAGCGTAATGGAATTTTTTGAGAACCTGGGAGTTCAAGCATGCAAACGTGAAATATATATATATAAACGCTATGTAGTCATGCATTATTATATATATACATATATATATAAATAAACGCTATGAAGTCATGCATCATTTATGTATATGCATGTACAAAAACAACACCTTCCTAACGCGTCATCCGCATAGAGTTTAACGACAGTAGTGTAAACCGCCCCCGCACAGTAGGCTATTTATAATTGAGCGGCAATCGCGCAAAGTGTGACGGTGATGGTCAAACTCGATTTCCGAAACGCTTCTCATAGCGTCCGGAAAGACCATCTACTCCGATCCGTTAAGTCGTGTGTACCCTTACTGTTTTACCTGACGAATCTGGCTTACAGTCATCACATCTAGTCATGTCCCACAACACTATGCTATCGTAAATAGGTCTTCAGCAGGGCGATCTCCTGGGCCCTCCACTTTTCTGTCTGTGTATCAAGGAAATGGTGAATGCACTGCGATCCCCCCTTAATGTCTAGTGCCTGGATGACAGCGTTCTGGGCGGAGACCACCCGACAGTATTGAACGATATTCTAAAGGTCATTGACTTTGGTGTGATTAGTGGCCTGACCCTGAACCTCTTAACTCTCATCCCTTGGCGCCAATCCAAGAAGAGGTATTGCCTCTACGCACCCCGAGAGAGACAGAGCTGTCTTAGATATTCAACATCGCGCTGGTTCCCCGTCGTTGCTTTCATTCCTCTGATCAGGTCCAGTAGTGGCGGTGGCTTAGACGGCTAACGCACCGTTCGAAACGGGGCGTTGCCATGGCAACCACGGTTAGCAAAACATTGCTAGTTCGAACCCCGGCCATGCTGGTTGAATTTGTTGGACGTAGTTGTCATTGCCCTGCTGCTACATACCTCTGCTGGAGAAAGCCTATATAATTCCAGTACGAGAACGCGATGACGATAGATGCATTTAGACGATATCGTGCCACAGGCAACTAAGCCCATTACGAGCGTCTCTCTAAATGTGGTTGTCAGAGCGTTAAAAAAAAAAGTTCCGAATGCAATTTGCTATGCCACTGTTGATGGGTCCTAGTGTTCTCAACGCTCCCGCTACGAAATGGAGATTGTTCTCAAGATCTGCGTATTTGCGTATCTTGTCTTACTCGGCGCGCTTCGCTGCTCATCCTGCGCTGATTAAGCTGATTAAAAACCAAACCGTTTTAAAGAAACAACGTAGCATACACATAGAGCCAGATCTATTGCACTTCTTAACTCGCACTCGTTTGCCGACTCCCTTTCGCTTTCAGTTCAGCATTGCCACTCTAGTTTAGAACAGTGTATTCATGTTAGCCGTTATTTGCTCATACTACTCAACGAAGTGAAGATAAGCTGGGATTGCTGGCAGTGCAAACTGCTTTCTAATCTGCTTTACTAATAAGGAGTATTGGATAGCAAATAAATAAGACAATTATATGTGGAACTGTGTGAGAGTTATACCGGTTTCAGAACGGCAGGTTTTACGCACTCTAGTATCGATAGATGCGAGACTCCTTGTTTTGCCTACACGAGCTGTATGCTGTATGAAGCATTGGTGCTAGTGGTGCATATCGAAAAGGGCTAGCGCTGTCTTGAGTGAACGTATAGGTGGGCTCTTAAATATCGCTGGAGCAGCAATTGATTTCTATACACTTGATTCAATTTGAGCAGCACTGGCCTTAATAGAGTGAGGCAGTTTGGTGCCTAGGTATGTGCTCTATTTACAAACTTTAGTTCCTGCCCGTGCAGTCTGAGCATAGAGTCACTCTCTGCTAGCCGACCTGCGTGCCTGAATTGTATGGCTTCCGTCTTTCCTATATTGATCTCGAACACGCCAACAACAGAGAGCTAAGGTTGTCGACGTGCGTGAAGCTGGTCGTCCAATGACTATATACGTGGGTGCTCCGCTAACCCGTCGTCCAATATGATTTAATTGGTTTGCAGTGTGTTTTTATGAGTTTTAGATTACGATCTGGGGTCTAAATCCTAGCTTGAGCAATAGACGTGCCCTTGATTTCGAGTCGAATGTGGCACGGAAACCCGCAAATACACTGTATTTTTCCATGATGAGGTAGTAACCTGTACGTGGCAATTCCCGTCCAATGTCAATGACGGCAAACTGCACATGCAAAGAGCGTCGATCTCTGAGCTCTGAAATTATGTTGCTAGAAACTGGGCTGACTTCTGGGTTGCGTGTCTTTTGGCACCCGACAAATGAGCTCGAACGGCCGATCGGAAGGCTTGCTACTAATTTATACACGCAGCTTCTCAGCCGCTGCTTCTGTAGATGCTGTCCGGTCCGGGGGCTTTGTTTCTCAGAAGCCGTCGTATGATCTCTGTAACTTCCGGTACGGTGAAGCCTTCTTCAAACTTGGCTCTCCGCTGCATGTTCTCCTCAGGGTCATTGGGATCGTGTCATGTTTGTGTGACCCGTGTCTTGCCTTGTGTCGTGTTGAGCATGGGGCGAGTCCTCTGTCATGTCTGTCCCAATGGGGCCCGATGCTGAGACACGGTGAATTGTGTACGCCACCTTCTCACGTTTTCAATCGTTGGCATTGACTAAGTGCTGAGAGTGCAGTGCTTCAGAGCGCAGCGGAGTGTCTGATGCTTGTCGATTTTCTTCTACTTTGAGTACCTATGATGGTGTTGTTCAGCGGATTTGTGTACAGGTGATTCCTTGTGAGTCTATGCATCTGTCGTTGTAGTTGTGTTCACAAGTAAGATTGGTATCTCAAGCTTTCAGCGCCAGTATGGATCTTGTTGGGTGAGACTTTACGGCAACAAACAACTGTGGTACATTCGTGGAAGAAACAGCTGCGCTGTCTACTTTGCAGTGTGGTGAAGCAGGCTGTTGACATTACGACGAGTGCAGCTCTGGGCAACATTTCTACATCTAGACTCCAGACTATTCAATGAGAGGAGGATTCGGCGGACGTGTAATCTGCAGCAAGAACTAATTTCACCGGTCATCTGCTACATGCGTTGCTGTATTAGTCGGCGAATCATGGGAGCTACGGGCAATAAAGCCCCGGTAGAAACGAAAAGGAGAGGGGCAACCGCTGTAAATAAACGTAAAGCAGAGCCGCAAGAAAAGTCGAAGGGGAAGAAAAGAAGCTGATGGGGGAAACAGGGCAAGCAGAGGCGAATTTGAAAGTGTGTGCAGCAAGCAGTAGCTTAACAGATGTAAATGTTTCCAAAGCGGCGACCCTGCCAACGGTGCACTCAGTACCATCAGCTGTAGTGAACAACGTCACAGCTGACGGTTTTCGAAACGAAGAGATCGCTAATGGTATTGAGTTGCCGGCAACTCATCTGATTGTGGATGCTGAAGAGGCTGGGAATGATGTTTCGGGTAATGGATGGACTCAGGTGATAAATAAAGATACGGCGAAGAGGCTTGGAGAAATTCAGTCACAAATTGATGCTATCAGGGCAAACACCGTGCGTAATTCCAAAGGTGTTTTCCGTATTGTAATTGCACGGAGGATTGAGCACGACGGTGACGGTGAAATAAATATCGGCAGCGGGCCTTTCCAGGGCAACATGCTAGCTCTCTGTAGTGAGCTATTTCGGCTTAACCCTGACACTAAACCTGAGTCGAAATCAGGTTATATTCATGTTTGGGCCAATGCAGTTGAAGTTACCAAAAAGGTTTTGGGGCTTACAGAGCTTCTTGGACTCCGTGTAACTACACGTTGTAGAGGCCTGGACAACAACTGGGCACGGATTACTCAGGTTGACCGTGGCTTCTCGGATGAGGACATTTAGCAGCGCTGAAGCAGGACGGCGTAGTGACAGTTAAGAGAGAAGTTGGGAAGCGAAGCGTTGGAGATCAGTTTACAGAGTTTGTTACAGACAGAGTTCCTCTACGCTTTAATCGTGTGCCACCCACAGAGGTATTTCTGGCGTGCAGAAAGCATGAAGTTGTTATGTACGCTGGTGCACCTAAAGCGTGCTTCACATGTCAAAAACTTGGTCACATAGCCGCGAATTGTAAAAATGTGATAGCTTGTGGAAATTACGCGCATACGAACTTGAAAAGCGAAAGATTTGGTTGGAACGCAGACTACTGCAACAAGTCAGTGTAGAGCATCCCGCCACGGCTATCAAAGTGATTGATCAAGTTCCTTCATCAACACCGGAATTGTCTGCTAGACATCCTGTCACGACGCAGGGTTCCAGTCGCTCTTACGCATCAGTTGTGAAATCAGTTGTTGTGGAAACCGCGGCTGGTCCAGAAGTAAAAATCAATCTTCCGGGAATTACAACGATCCCCTAGAAACAAACGATGAATCGGCTGGCTAAGCCTACCTCTACGACGAAGAAAACGATGTTCGGCAAAAAGAAGATGCTCCTGAAGCAAGGATGCGCCAAGCCCCTAGGACAAAGAAAAGCGTGGCTGCAGCGTTTAAGCCCGTCATGAGAATTTTAAATGCTATATGCCCACAAGCTGTGGAATGTCTGAAGAGCCTTTTTAGTGCAATTGCACCTTTGTTAGCGTTACTTAAGCAGTTTACCTAGAGTTTTACTCTTTCTTGTAATACATTGGATAATAACTAGAATTTTACACATACCTTGTAATAACATGACCATGGTATTATGCAGTTTAAATGACATTATATCACATAACCCTACGAATGTAAGGCAGTGCCAGACATGGCGGGGACCGCCAGAATTTAAAGTTGTAACTCTTAGCGGTGTAAAATCACCAATTTTTAGTAATCTTGCAGCCATCTACATTAATGTGGGAACGGGAGGGCTCAAGAAGTCAGGGCAACTCGAAACGCTGGGGGACATACTGGTGCAAGAGGGTTCTGGGTTAGACGTTGTAGTCATAAGCGAAACATGGCTAAAATCAGGCGACTACAACGCATACAGCATCCCCGGTTTTAATTTGATTGGCTCAGGACGTGAAACTAGTAAACAGGGAGGAGGGGTTGGCATGTACATACGCTCGAACTGCCTTATACTCTCTAAGCTTGCTAAAAGTAGTGATGATGGTAACGTACAGGTTTCCGGGTACATCTAAAGAAGTGCGGTTTTGAAAGGATTTATTATCGGTATGTATTCCAGTAGGGTCACGCATAAGGAGGTCCTACTGGATTTGTTGGAAGAGGTACTTCCAATGGGTTCAGCTCTCCCATGTATAGTAATGGGTGACTCGAATATTAATTTGCTGGCTAATACAGACAGGGAATGCTATATATCATTTTTCTCAGAAAGAAGCTTTTTTCATGTCGTCAGTCAAGTGACTCGCCCCGCTTCCGGTACATGTATTGACCATGTTGCTATTAGAAATTGCGAGGATTTCCTGGAAATCTGCCCGGTTGTTTGGTGCACCAGGCTATTTTCGGATTACTACCCTGTGGTAGTGTTTTTATCTGGAAGGTATTCTCCGTCCAAAGCAGGCCCTACCTGCTCTTACAGCCTTATTAAAGTACGCCGGAAGTACAGAGAGGTTTAGAATCCACGAAAGCTTTCTGGAAAGTTGGGGCTGCAGGAATCCCAGACCGATTGCTAAAGCTGTCCTCCGTCACTCTTTCTCGTCCATTGGCGCATATTATAAACCGTTCCCTGACTACTGGTGTTTTCCCCGCTAGACTAAAGGCGTCTAAAGTTATTCTTTTTTTAAATAAGGGCGATCGTAAAAATCCGAATAATTACCGACAAATTTCTTTAGCGGGTTACCTCTTAAAGATATTTGAAAAAGTAGTTAAGTCCAGATGCAAAGGGCACTTTAGTTCGATTGTTTTTTTTTCGAGGAATCAGTTTGGATTTTGTAAGGCACGCTCAACGGAGCTTGCCCTCGCTCATCTATATCAGGAGGTTGCCAATTTCTTCCAAGACAACCAATTTTGCCTTGGCGTTATTTTAGATGTTTCTGCCGCCTTCAACTGTGTAAATCATTCGTTGTTCTTACATATGCTCAAACAATTTGGTTGTGATAGCACTGTTGTGTCTTGGTTTAGGTCATACCTAGCGGAGAGGCAGCAAGCGGTAAAGTTAGGTTGTCTTGAATCGACCTTAGAAGAAGTAAACATCGGGACGCCGCAAGGGTCAATCTTAGGAACGTTTGTGTTTATCATTTTGATCAATTTCATTATTGAAGAGATTGCGTCAGAAGGGTCCTGTAGGCCCATCGTCTATGCTGATGATACGACCTTACTTTTTTGTATTCAACCATCTGCGATACAGGCTGATGTACAGAAGGCTATGCAAGTAGTAGAGTATGCTGTTCTTGTGTTTGAAAAATTCGGTTTGGTGATAAACAGGACTTACGTTGTTTCGCCCTGCCAAAAGGGTCACGCAGGTTCAAACGCTAAAGCTTAATGGAACGGAAGTGAGACTTTCCTCTACTATCAAATGTCTGGGCTTAACTTTACTTATGAAGCTTAGATGGCATGATCACTTAGACGCTATTACGCCTAAATGCTATGCGGTAATTTATTCTATTCGTCGTCTACGAGAACTAGGAGTGCCTGTCGAGGGTCTTCTTATGGTGTATAAAATGCTATTAGTGCCAATTCTTTGTTATGGTATTTCAATTTGGAGATTTCATAATACAGGTATAACTCATAGGGCCGAAGTCATTCAGAATGATGCCCTCAGGGCGGTATTTAACTTGCGCCGCAGCGATTCGGTTCGCAAATGTTTTCAAGACTTTAAGCTTTTAACACTTAGGGATATTTACAGGGTAAAAAATGCCACGCTTCCATTTAAGATGCATAGAAGAGTTATTCCGGATGATGCTGCTTTTCCTATAAGAGCTGCTGTCAGACGCACAACTCGACGTGCAACGGAATTTGTGAGGCCAGTAGCTCTAACGCAAACCACTCGTCATGCTCTCGCATACACCCTTCCGACTATCTGGACCGAACCTCCCAAAGAAATTCGTGTACTTACCTCAGTCGGATTATTTAAACGTGAGGTGAAAAAATGAATAACGAGTAAAAACTCTAGTCAAAACTAGTTTCCCGTCAATGGGTTGAAATTGTGTGTACGGGAGAAGTGTTTAGCAACTTTAATTGCTAGTTTCGGGAGGCGTGAGATATGTTATAGTATGAAATAGATGTTTTCCCCGCTAGACTAAAGGCGTCTAAAGTTATTCCTTTTTTTAAATAAGGGCGATCGTAAAAATCCGAATAATTACCGACTAATTTCTTTAGCGGATTACCTCTTAAAGATATTTGAAAAGGTAGTTAAGTCCAGATGCAAAGGGCACTTTATTTCGATTGTTTTTTTTCGAGGAATCAGTTTGGATTTTGTAAGGCACGCTCAACGGAGCTTGCGCTCGCTCATCTATATCAGGAGGTTGCCAATTCCTTCCAAGACAACCAATTTTGCCTTGGCGTTATTTTGGATGTTTCTGCCGCCTTCAACTGTGTAAATCATTCGTTGTTCTTACATATGCTCAAAAAACTTGGTTGTGATAGCACTGTTGTGTCTTGGTTTAGGTCATACCTAGCGGAGAGGCAGCAAGCGGTAAAGTTAGGTTGTCTTGAATCGACCTTAGAAGAAGTAAACATCAGGACGCCGCAAGGGTCAATCTTAGGACCGTTTATGTTTATCATTTTGATCAATTTCATTATTGAAGAGATTGCGTCAGAAGGGTCCTGTAGGCCCATCGTCTATGCTGGTGATACGACCTTACTTTTTCGTATTCAACCATCTGCGATACAGGCTGATGTACAGAAGGCTATGCAAGTAGTAGAGTATGCTGTTCTTGTGTTTGAAAAATTCTGTTTGGTGATAAACAGGACTTACGTTGTTTCGCCCTGCCAAAAGGGTCACGCAGGTTCAAACGCTAAAGCTCAATGGAACGGAAGTGACACTTTCCTCTACTATCAAATGTCTGGGCTTAACTTTACTTATGAAGCTTAGATGGCATGATCACTTAGACGCTATTACGCCTAAATGCTATGCGGTAATTTAATCTATTTGTCGTCTACGAGAACTAGGAGTGCCTGTCGAGGGTCTTCTTATGGTGTATAAAATGCTATTAGTGCCAATTCTTTGTTATGGTATTTCAATTTGGAGATTTCATAATACAGGTATAACTCATAGGGCCGAAGTCATTCAGAATGATGCCCTCAGGGCGGTATTTAACTTGCGCCGCAGCGATTCGGTTCGCAAATGTTTTCAAGACTTTAGGCTTTTAACACTTAGGGATATTTACAGGGTAAAAATTGCTACGCTTCCATTTAAGATGTATAGAAGAGTTATTCCGGATGATGCTGCTTTTCCTATAAGAGCTGCTGTCAGACGCACAACTCGACGTGCAACGGAATTTGTGAGGCCAGTAGCTCTAACGCAAACCACTCGTCATGCTCTCGCATACACCCTTCCGACTATCTGGACCGAACTTCCCAAAGAAATTCGTGTATTTACCTCAGTCGGATTATTTAAACGTGAGGTGAAAAAATGAATAACGAGTAAAAACTCTAATCAAAACTAGTTTCCCGTCAATAGGTTGAAATTGTGTGTACGGGAGAAGTGTTTAGCAACTTTAATTGCTAGTTTCGGGACGAGTGAGACATGTTATAGTATGAAATAGATAATAGTGGTGTTACACTTTTTACATGCACACTTTTTACACACATTTTTGAATACACATTTTAAATATTTTTATATACGAGAACTTAAGCATTGTGAAATTGCGGTTCCGTGAATAAACCTCAAATTGAAATTGAAAATTGAAATGTGTACTGAGAATTGTACTTAGTTCCTCTTAGTATTCCTTGATAGAAGAATCTCTATGTTGCGTATTCCTCGATAGAAAAAGCTCGGTGTTGCGTATTCCTCGATAGAAGAATCTCGATGTTGCGTATCTCAAGTTTGGCAAGCAGGCCAACTCCTTTACCAGGCAATTGTAGACCGTAGGCTGGCTTCATTCTGAGGTCTACTATTGTCCTTTCCGTCACTCTATGTGCCGCGAACAAAATTCAGACGCCCGGCTCAGAAGCTCCTTGTAGCTCTCGACATACTGTTTTTTTTTGCTACCGCATTTCACTAAAAAACACACACTTCTCTGGCACGTTGGTTGCGAACACAGCAATAGCCGAATCCCCATTGCACCTTTGGATCACTGGCTACCCAGAAGTCCGAGTCCAACACTGTCGCAGAATGATTTCTTGAGTAAATCAAGTCTTGCTATTACCGTGAAATGTTCATGACTTACTTCTGAACATATGTTTTCTTGGTAAGGTCGAACGTATCCTCAATCGTTACGAGCTTCACGTATATGGCGATCAGGTTGATTATGTTACCCTCCAAAACTACGCAACTGTCTTCTGCCATGATAGCCGTCATGTCGCCCAATCAACTACTGTGTAAATTCGGACACGCCTTCACTAGGACGGCCTATGTTATTAGCTCTAGTAGCAAGGCCTTAACCTTGGATTGTAGGGTGTGCCAGGGAACATGATTCCGTGAGCACTAGAGATCCACCCTTTCAGCGCGGATGTGGGTCGAAATCTTGATGAACTTTCTGGGTCCTCGCAGTTCCGCTGAACTATTCTCAGTTCCACTTTTAGGATCGACTAACTCGACACTTAACGCCCGTCCCCGCTTCTATCAATCCACGGTCGAGACGCCAACAGAGTTATGATCCATCGACAGATTGCCTTTGCAACGACCTCAGTCGCCATAGCGTGACAGAAAAAGTATTGCGAAAAATAATTTTGTTGATGACATGTTAAGCCTATAATGCCGCGTGTCATAAGTCAGATGGTAATAACACTCATCATCATCATCACCGTTATCCTTATTATTACAAAAAATACAAACTGTCATTATTGGGTTTGTTTTGTTCGGGAAATGTACAAATTGTAGGGCAATAGCCTTGTTCATATCAACGTCTGTTAAATATATCCAAGGATGTGGAATCCCTAATATTATTTTGGCTATTTTTTTCTATGGGATCTTTTTATTTTTAGAAGCTTGAATCGCATAAAAATGTTTTTAATATTTATATCCTACCGAAATCCAATGATACTATGAATTGCATAACTTTGTGTAACTTGCAGTTTGTTATATCTACACATTCTAAAGTTCAAATAGCTATATTCATTATTTATTTTCTGTATAATACGTTATATATACGTTACACATATCTCAAAGGATTAGCTAAGCCAATGTGCCTAACGAGCGCGAGCGTGTATGGTGACCATTGCGTATCCGTTTCGTTTAGGCCAGGCCAAGACCGATTCCGAAGTGTGCCCTAAATCGAGGTGGCGTTTCCACGTTGTATGTTAAGGTCCAGACGTTGTTGATGAAAGAACGACAACCTGCTATTACCGGATAACAGGTTTAACAAGGTGCCAGTTTTGCGAATAAGCTGCCTGGTCCGAACACGGTTAAGATTTTTCAGACTGCATGTCGAGATTGAGTGCATGCATGAATTGCCTACTCCATTAGATAAATCACGCATGCACTCAATTTCGACATGCTCTCTGGAACACATTATTTACTCCGCAACCACAGATTGGATCATCATAGAGTTGGTCTTAAAATGATATTCCTGAAATGCGCATAAATGTTAGTTTTGAGCGCCGTAAATGGTCGTAGGGGTATGATTTTAAGGTTTCAACGAGAAAGTTAATAGTATAACTTTATTTTTACAAACTTTCTTCTAAACGACCATGTCGCATCTTCTAGCCGGCGTCGTGCGCCATGCAGAGGAAACAGAATTTCTCTCACGAACTCGACGACGTGCTTGGTTTCGGTCCAAGAGGTCTGGTGGTCTCGTAATTGCACAACTTGTGCTCATATGTCTGGCAACAACGTTAGTGTTAGAGTTTTTGTAATTTCACTCTCATTCCGTCACAAGACTTCTCAGAGACCATGCTTCATGTGCTTTAACAAGCTCTACAATTCCCTATGTGGCGGTGTGGTCTAGGGGACTAGTGCGCTAGTCATAGTTGTCATCTGCCGGGCGTCGCCGGTTCGATCCCTGTTGTTGATTGAATTTTCCTTGGGCGATGCTTATTGAGGACCGATAACAAACCATGCCGCTGAGAGTCAACGGTCAGCATGTTATTTTCAAAAACGACAAAAAGATAGGATTTTTTTCAAAGCTACAAAAATATAGGAAAGATTTTATCTCATTTGAAATGAAAAAGGCGCTTGCTTGGGATGCGACGATCACCGACACCCTCGCCCACTCGAACCTGAAGACTGATGCATCTGACTCAGCACTAACAAATATGCCCAGATTGGCCAGCAAGTTCATGACGCGCCTCTAGTATTCGAAATGGACCCTTTCCAGAAGATTGCCGAAAGAATCGAACTGGCGAAAGGGGAGAAAGGGGTTCTCGACTAACCACTTTAACGGCTTTCGCTGCCGATCCAGCGTGGCAATGCGGCATAAATAATAGGTACTTTAAAGGGCTGTCTCTAGGACAAGCTCGACTGGTAGCGCTCCTCACAAGCCCTTGTGTAGTGAGTTAATTATATATGTCCAAACTTATAAACGCTCATTTCGAGGATAGTTGTTTTTCCTGTTTATATATATAGGTGTACATAGGCTCACGTTCTGATTACACTTCATTTTAAAGCTGTGTCAAAGTTATGCAAACAGGCATGTTATTTTAGGGAGTAAATACTAATGCTTCTAGTAGTACAATTAAAATAACAACATGAATTTACTTTAGGAAGTAGCCTCTTAGACAGTAAAGAGCTTTGCACTTCTTGGGAACAAGAAGCAGGAATAGCGTTATCAGATCTTTGTGGAAGCAGAGAAAATCTTCAGTATGGAAGCTCATTGTTTTGCGCACAGTAACTGTATCACACAAAGGTCATATAGTTTAATTCAATCAGATCTGGTAGTGAAGAATCAGAAACAAGCAGGAAGCAATGATTTTGAGACACTATATAATAAGACCAGTTTTTCGAACTTACCATGGGGGCAAAATGAATCAGTCAAGCAATAATTAGAGAGAACGCCGCGCGTCACGAAAATGTGCAGATGGATAGGGCTTGTGCGAGAGGATGGTAACAAGCAATAGCCTTAATACCTCCCAGTGTTAATAGTCATAATAACAATAATCACTATATTTAAGCAATACTATTTTTTAAAGAAAATTTGAGACTTTGGGAGGTTCGGGTCCCAATACCTACGGACTCAACCAGCTGTTTGGTATGCGTTCAGTATTTGCTGGATACATAGAAAGGGCTAGACTACCCACGTCTTGGGCAACATGTGAGCGCTTTGACTACCTACGAATTGGTTGCTTTTAGTAACAATTGCCCGAGCTTTGTTGTGTATGAGGTACATGTTTCCATTGTTGGCTTTCAAGCAAAACTGTGGACGCGGGAGACATCTAAAACTGTGGGTGTACTTTAGTTATAATATCACTTTTATATTGAAATAGTAACAAAATATTAATTATTCTACTCGATTTTTGCTTAGCCACTACTTGAATGAGGTACTGCTGGCCGAGCCCACGCACTGTGCTGCAAGCAAGTTTGTCCATCCGTCTCACTCCATTGGGTTGGGAAATATGGCAACCGCGCTCAGCCAGTCCCGCAAAGCGGCTCGCTTTGCGTAATGGCTTTTCTTCTAATTAATTATTTCCGAACGAAGCACTTTGATGATCAGCAGACGACGCTCTGTTGTCTCTATTGTTATGGGTGGGTGTGGGAGGCAAAAACCTACCGTGGTTCCATATCTTTCCAGTATTCTGTTACGCGTTGGTGTGCACGTATGTATGATCAAACTAACTGAGCTTTAAATCTTCGTCGAACGACTGCGTCCCTAGTCATTCAATATGGGTAAGCAGCTGTCAGTACTGAAATTAATTTTCCTGATTGATCGCTGGAGCACAATACAGGACAATCTGGACATAATTTGCTGCCTAAGCAAATATGACTATAGATATTTTGAAATATTTTGAAGGAGGAGACGGGTTTGTGCCCGTTACATAGGAGAACCAGTCATTTGTCGCGTTGATGCCTTGTTGGGTTGCGATAGTCCCCAGCGTGACTTCACAGACGTACGCCGCTGAGATAAGCAATCGGGCTACAGTTTCGTGCTAGCCGAGCCAGTATAGAGTCAAACCTTGACGTACGAGCTCTCATTTCTTCTGCTTGTTTCGCTAACGTATTGTAGCCTCAGTTTTTACTCCGCTTATGCGCAAGCAGGTCACATAATGGTAATGTGAGTGATCCGTTGTTGCATAGTCGCGCAGAGCCGTCTCATGACCCGCCAGCGCCTTGCAAACGAGTACTCATCTAGATATCTGAAAGTAGCTGATTTTGAAAGCCAATAATGTATTCAAATTTGATGAAAAGTGTGTATTCTAGTGGACTGTGCTTAGGTCATGGCGTTTGACTAAACCTGAACTGAGGCCATTCGATACATATCGTTCGTATTGATTGGCTAGCGCTTACAAAAGGGCCGGCCACGCGGTGACCACCACACAATGCAGACAATGATGTCGAGGCTTTTCCCGCCACGCAGCGCAAACATATCTCGAACGCGAAGACTTGCACACAACGGCTACAACGGACCCACAAAGAAGATATTCATGAGAAGAGTATCGCAGAGGCAAAGGCAATGAATACAAACGTCGTAGAGTTAAGGAAGAGCAAAAAGGAACGAACGCGAAAAATCGAGGAGTACCTGACAAATCTGAAGAAATCTGGTCTCGAGTAGGAACAGCGACGACGACGCCGCCAACACAACAACAGCAACAACAACAACAACAACAACAACAACAACAACAACAAAGACAACAACAACAACAACAACAAAGACAACAACAACGACAACAACAGCGACAACAACAACAACAGCAACAGCAACAACAACAGCAACAACAACAACAACAACAGCAACAACTACAACAACAACAACAACGACAACAACAGCAACAACAACAACGAGCACGATAACGTCTATGACGAAAAGACAGTCTTTAGCGTACGCTACCCACTTCCGGTCAGCTGGCTACCCTGTGGGT
Source organism: Dermanyssus gallinae (assembly GCA_003439945.1). Lineage (NCBI taxonomy): Eukaryota > Metazoa > Arthropoda > Arachnida > Mesostigmata > Dermanyssidae > Dermanyssus > Dermanyssus gallinae. The sequence continues at coordinate 2,630 of QVRM01001354.1, read as the reverse complement.
AGGTCGTTTCTGACCAGCTAGCACAATCACCACCTAACGCCTAATCGCCCAACATACGACTGCCAACTGCATCCGATGGCAAATGCAGAACCCCCACCCGTGACTACGACGACATCGACGACGATAATTATGATGATGTTCGCGCTATTGCCCCGTACCTTACGCCCGGCCTGCGCGAGGCTACGGCACGGTAAACGACGCTATGTGAACGACAGGCCTGGCAAGGTGCAATGGTTGCTCCTGCTGTTACCCCACTGCCATTGTTGTTGTTGTTGTTGTTGTTGTGTTGCTGTTGTTAATGTTGTTGTTGTTGTTGTGGTTGCTGTTGTTGTTGTTGCTGTTGTTAATGTTGTTGCCGTTATCGTTGTTGTTGTTGTTGTTGTTGTTGTTGTTGTTGTTGTTGTTGTTGTTGCTGTTGTTGTTGTTGCTGTTGTTGTTGTTGTTGTTGTTGTTGTTGTTGTTGTTGTTGTTGTTGTTGTTGTTGTTGTTGCTGCCGTTATCGTTGTTGTTGCCGTTGTCGTTATTACCGTTGTTGTTATTGTTGTTGTTGTTGCTGCCGTCGTTATAGGTATTGTTGTTAATGATGCCTCTATGGCTACCATGCTCGTAGACGGTCAAGGCGTAAAATAACTCTATCATCATCATTATCATCATCACCATCATTATTATTATTATGGCCGTCCAAATAGCACAAGCACATATACATGCGCATACATGCACACACGCAGATACGCACTTTACGCATACCCACATGAGCAGATGTCCAGACGAGGCCCGGCTGTCTGCCTGCGCCCTCTGAATCCGTATACAGGCGAATACGTTTGCTGTCTCACCAATTCCGACGGGCGAATGTGCTATCGTCGTCGGCTAGTTTCGCCAGAGCTAGAGCAGTCTAGTCGGGTTGTTGTTGTTGCTGTTGTTGTTGTTGTATTGTTGTTGCTGTTGTATTGTTGTTGCTGTTGTTGTATTGTTGTTGTTCTTACCGCTGTTGGTATAATGTTGTTGCTATTGTTACTGTCTCGATGTTGCTGTTGACGTCGACGATGCGCTGGTCGTATCGTTCTATTACGCGACATCCCAGCACTGCCACCCTGACCACGTCAGGAATGTTCCGCGCTGCCATTTCTTCTCTTGTAGTTCTCTAGTAGCGTTATAACGTTTATGCTCGTTTCATCACTATTCGTCTCGTCTTCGTGCCGTCTTTGTTCCGTCAGTCTGCCCGGGTTACCTGCGCTTGGCGCTGTCCATCGGCAAACAGTGTGAGCTGGGCCGCAGATGTTCATGGCTGCCGTCCGCACTGTCTCTCTGTGAGTGCGGAGTTGTGCTCTGAAAACGAGCGACTCTGCACAGACATTTCGGAGCGTAACGATCCTTCTGGCACTTCTGGATTAGGGTACAAGGTGCCACTGGGCAAAATTGATCTAATTCTTCACTAGGAAAGTATATCAGCGTATAAATATTTTGCATTTTCTGCTGCATGGTGTACAGCGTCACGAATACGCGGGCTGCGTTTCTGAAGATGCGCTTTAGGAAGCACACTTACCGGTAATAAAAAAAACTTTACAGAAAGCGCGACAGAACTAGGAAGACAACAGGAAACTAACCTAGAACAAACCCAAAACAACTGCGAGATCGTTTGCGACCTTGATGTCTGGAATCGTGACTTCTCGTGCCAAAACGAACGCAGGCTGAGGTAGGTGCCATTTCAATCCTGTCCATAATGAATCCTACTCTTTTGCCGCCAAGTTGCTCACCAGAGATACCAGAGATAAAGAAAACGATTTTAAATCAAAACGGATTTATGGCGACCTCTACTGAAAGTTGTACTATACTTCTTTAGCGTTGGCGGAAACTAATCAGAGATCCTCCGCGTACATAAATAGCTTAATGCCGTGTCGTCCTCACCTTGTCAATGACCCGTTGACAAATATACTGAATTTAAGTGGTGAGACTAAGCCTCCTGTAATATGCCGCATTGCTGTGTATCTGTAGCTGTGTGTGACTGCATCATTTTTTAGTGCTTGATATCTACAATTATTGTCTGTTTTCGCGGACTCAAAAATGTTAAATTCATGCATGAGGCATTCTAACAACGAAAGAATAATTTGATCAAGCATACGAGGTTATGCAGACGCCGTGTTAGCGGAAAGCCTCCAAAGGTTCTGCTGGTGATGATGATTAAAATGTGGCACGAACTGCTCGCAAGATAAACACCGTTTCAACAATATCGCAACTCTCTGTCAAACGGTAACTGAAAAAATAAATGCAGATTACATATAGCCACTGTTGTCACTAAGGTTGATAATGGGCAACTTGTAGAGGGAGCAATCACACGTACTCGCGCCGCAATAATGTCTGACTGCCTTGAGTACCTTTTCCCGGTTGCTCGATAGTTGGTGTCAATCGAGCTGCAGCCGTATCGATCGCAACAACCTTTCACGGCTCATCAGCCATTATCTGTCTATCTGTCTGGCTGGACAACCGTCGAATTAGCTGTCCACCCTCACTGACTGTTCGCCCATCAGCTCACCCTGCTGGTCCACGCTAAGTGGCATAAGAAAGGCCGACAAGCTACGGTGGTCTACATGGAAACCGATGCATGTGACAACTATCCCTCACGCCTATTTATA